>OY757017.1:690000-990000 GCA_963580285.1 Lucinisca nassula
GTATAGATTAATATTATCACGAATCAAGGTTGACGACTCAACAGCACGCCGACCACAGAGTAGAAGAAAACCAACAGTTAGATCTCAGAGCCCAGGAAATATCAGGCTCCACCACTTTTGAATTAAATTTAGGAGGCCTAGGATTTAGGATTGGGCCGTCATAGAGCCAACGCCGTGAAACCGATGAGCGAAATTGACATTTCAACCCTCGTCCTTGGTTCTAGTGTTGCATTACGCAAACACGCCAATCAAATACATTGCCACCTTTATCGCCGTAAAATAAAAATTTTATGATGAGAAATTGTGATATTTTTCTTATTTCTTCTCAAAATATAGATTGTGGGCACTCGTTAGAACCCCCTCATCACGAGTACCCGCAATTTATATTTTACAGTAGAAATAAGAAAAATAAGGTAGACCCCCGGAAACCCCAGTTTTACTAAATAGAAGTGGGGTTCAAGGGGGTCAAAATTAAATAGGCATGTTTTCGTGATGGTATATAAAGACAATAACAGTAAAAATATTTTTCCACATGCTGCCTTTCTAAATACAACAGTGAGTCAAAATAAAATACATAGTTATATGTATAGATTAATATTATCATGAATCAAGGTTAAGGATTCAACAGCACGCCGACCACAGAGTAGAAGAAAACCAACAGTTAGATCTCAGAGCCCAGGAAATATCAGGCTCCGGAGTCTAACTGTTGGTTTTCTTTTGCTCCAGCATTTCAGTGGTTTCTTGCTGTCGAGTCCTCACCGTTGTCTCACCTCTGTGGTTCTTTGATTTCTGTGTTCACGGAGATGTTGCACTGATGAGTTAGGAGGCCTTCATGCGGACTGAACAAATTATTTGTCTAAATCGCGACGGAAGTAAGGGCGAGGATTGTGGCCACGTAAAATCGATTTAAGCCCCCCAGTGGAAATCTTCCACTGACCGTTCCAAGGCGGCTCTTCCGTGGCGATTTATTTATGTTGTTGTTTGTTACTTACTGTGTGTATCACTTGTGTCTTTTAATTTTGGATGGCCATATGGCCATTTTGTGGGAAAGTAACTGTCCATATGGTTTCCATTATGGTCTGGTCGCTTAATGTTTGTATTTCTTTCCCTTTGGTGCCTTTTATGGATGGAGTAAGTTAATTGTATCAATTCCTGATCTTTGTTTTACTTCTACTTTCCACCACTTTTGAATTAAATTTAGGAGGCCTAGGACTTAGGATGGGGCCGTCATAGAGCCACCGCCGTAAAACCGATGAGCGAAATAAAGTCGTCCACTGTAAAATGGATCGACAGCTAAACACGCGGTCTGTCGCAATGCTGCATTTTTTACAATATGTTCTATAAAACGATTATCCTTTAGAAGCAAAGAATACACCACAAAACAAACAATATGGAGTGGGCCAGGGGTTGGTAACTCGAAGCCATCGTAAATACATCAACTTAAGATGTACTTAAGACATACTTATGGTGACCACCGTAAACGGTATGGTCTCGTTATGCCGGTAACTGAAAACCTGTCGTATCGTTTCCATAAAGTTACGACAATCTTACCACTTACGATTTACCTGTGTAATTTTTAATCTCGTGCAAAGCGCTTCGGAAACTTTTGTAAGCCAGGACATAGCAAAATAAAATAACGCTTAACATCTTTCTATAAATGATTATACCGGGGTTCGTTTAACAACAAGGCAGTCTTGTTGAAGCCTTTTCGGCCAAAAAATGGCTTGGATAGCGGTATCATAATAGGCAAGGTTCTAAATAAACTATGGGATGAGAAACATTGACACAGCTGGCAACCCCTTCTCTACATTTCCTCCTGATTTGCCATGCCTGAACTCATATTAGTATGAATTACTTGAAAGTGTCTTAAACAAATAGTGCAACAGCCAAAAATATATATCTTTCAAAAATGACAGAAACAAAAATTGCAAAAAAGAAACGAAAACCAAACTATACATAGGAAGAATTAGAAACACGTATCTTGCCGATGAGAATATTGATTGTTTGCATGGCTTGTCGTTGTTTTGAGATTTAAGGTCCCAGTCAACACTATATCAGTCATGTTCAGCTACTGACAGCTTTTCTGCAGAGTTGTCATGCAGCCCCCACTGGGCGCGGATCTTTGCTTTGGTGAATCGTGTAAACAACCGAATCTTTAAATGCATATGCTGATCTGCGGTTCCTGTACAGCAGTCCTCAGGACAGGGCGAACAATATAGAAACTTCATCATGGTAACACATGTTTGCTTTCCCACCTAAACAAGAATTTTCTCCCATTACAATATTTTTATCTGTATTATACGCACCCCCCCCCCCCCCTACGTGTGAGACACAATATGGGATTAAAAAATGGTGCCTCCAGGAAGGTTTTGAATAACATAATGCCCACGCGAGGAATCCCCTGGTCCGTTGAGAAACTTTTCTGATCGCTATCATTACATGAAAACTTACTTGTGCACGAGAAAGGTGTGAAGTAGGAGGCGAGAAATAGGAAGTAGAAATAGGAAATAAGAATTAGCAGTCTTGACCGCTATTTCTCAAAAAACAAGACCCCCCCCACACTTCCCCCACGTGTGAGACACAATATGGGATTAAAACATGAAGTATCGAGGAAGGTTTAGAATAACATAATTCCCACGCGAGGAATCTCATGGTCCTTGAGAAACTTTTTTGATCGCTATCATAACATGAAAACTTTCTTGTGCACGAAAAAGGTATGAATTAGGAAGCGAGAAATAGGAAGTAGAACTAGGAAATAGGAAGTGAGCAGTCATGACCGCTATTTCTCAAAAAACAAGACGATTGTGGTCAGTAGTGCACTTATTGTACAGGCTATACTATCTTTTACCTTATTTCTTTTTTTTTCTTCTTCTTTTCTTCCTTTGTTGGCACGACTATAACACACAAATAAACAGCTTGTACATAATAATTACGTACTACATATATACATGTTTATCGGAGATGTATAGGTCTTTGTTTACATGTATTTTTATACAGGTAATTCTGCTAGATATAGCATATATCTGCCTTAATACAATACCATACAACACATGTATCGCATATCATTACTAAAAAGAAACTCTGTATGCCGAGAAAAGAGTAGATAGATGTATAACTTCTTTTCTTATGCTTCTATGTAGTGTCTGTTTCTTTCGCATTAGTTAAGATGAGGTTACGGCATGCCTGAGTTGTCCGTAACTTTACGATATGGTTAAGTTGTCTCCATAAATTACGGTACTTTCTAGTTACAGTATTCGCTACGAGGTGATTAAGATATACTTAAGGTCGTCGTAAGCCTTAAGAGAGCTTCGAGTTACCAACCCCTGACTAGCTTGTTTCGGCCTATTAGGCCTCATTGGTGACCCTCAAATATTTTAGAATTCCACAATGGAATCAATGATCCCAAAGGACAAGAAAATATGAACAACACTATGATGTAGTGCAGGGAGACTTTTTACGACCGCCACACATTCCCAGACACCAGCTGTAGTGACGTTTAATATGTTATATAAAAGGATTAACCTTTGGAAGCAAAGAATACACCATAGAACAAAAAATATGGAGTGTGCATGTTTTCTGGGTAGGACTAGCTTGTTTTGAATAATAATGACCTCATTGAACGATCGTTTTTCATATTAGTTGAGAAGTAGAAGGAAAGACATAAACATTGTCACAACATTTCTTTTTTATGTTCTATTACACAGTTGATGTGACATCTTTTGAAGACACCATCTACAGTGGATCAAGACAATTAGGCTATTCAGGTGAGACAATTCTACATTCTTTTGCTTGATTTAATTGCAAATATTCTTTTAGTAGATTACAGCATGACGGTAACACGCCTATACAAATACATTGTCACCTTTATCGCCGAAAAAAATGAAAATTTTATGATGAAAAATTGTGATATTTTCATATTTTGGCTCAAAATATAGATATTGAACGGTGCGTCAGTTTAGTCTACAATCTGAAACCAACAACATTCTAAACAGTCTATTCTAACACAGAGCGCCTATATAGGCAATGGAAAATAACTGTGTTTTATTCTGCAACAAATCACGGCAACGAAGAGCGTGACGAGTGACGTCATTGAAAACTGCCAATTCATGACGTCACTGGTCGATTTCCTTGACGTTGGACGATGTAACGTCATTTTCTCGCATCGAAAACGTTAGAAAAGGATATAAATGCATGTTTTTCAGCCGATAATTTTATCGGGATCTCTTCTAACAATGGCAAAAAGTTGTGAAACTTTGAAGGAAACAACAGCATTATTGCAGATTTCCAGCCTGTTTGAATCGAAATAGATCAGCTCTAGTTTGTGATTTGTTGAGTAATAAATCACAGTTTGTCGGTCAGTTGTAAGTTGACAAATCACGCGCGCTACGCGCTCGTGATTTGATCTACTTTACAACTGACCTCCAAACTGTGATTTATTACACAACAAATCACAGTTAGAGCTGATCTATTTCTTAAATATAACAAATAGAAAAGGATGGTTAAGATCAGTAATGCATATTATTACCTAGCACCATCCGTCAAAGGCACCAAAGGTAAGAAGATGCGCGTAAAGCATGGACACTACCAACAGAACACAGAAAGAGCGCCAAAAGGTCAGTTTATGTCCACCAAATGGGCAAACGGATAGTTGTTAAAATCAAAACAAATAAATAAAAAGAATACTTTACCAGAACATACATGCAATGTCAACAATAACAAACCACAAGAGAAACACCGCACTGAAACATTCAACATTTATTCGAAAGCTATATAAAAAGTGGGGTTCAAGGGGGTCAGAATTATATAGGCATGTTTTTGTGATGGCAAAAACATGCCTATATAATTCTGACCCCCTTGAACCCCACTCTTTATATAGTAAAACTGGGGTTTACATGGGTAAACCTTATTTTTCTTATTTCTGCTCTAAACTATAGATTGTTGGTACTCGTTAGAACCGCTTCGATGAGGCGTTTCTAACGAGTGCCCACAATCTATATTGTGAGCAGAAATAAGAAAAATATCACAATTTTTCATCTTAAAATTTTCATTTTATCGGCGATAAAGATGACAATGTATTTGCATAGGCGTGTTTGCGTAATGTAGTCCCTAAGTTCTGTCGGGGTTATTTCATGTAGTTTAGTCTTGGTGAAGGGTTTCTTACTCAACAGTGCAACATCTTCGAGAACATAAAAATCGAACGAATTAAGAGGTGAACAGACTTATGTCTCTATAACATAAAAAATCACGATCGAATTTATGAAACTAAGTTCTAGAAAAGTTGAATGCATAGATTTATGAATTTATAAACTTTGTCATCGTAACATTCAGGTATGATAGACCTTCTTGCAGACGTGATTTTAATTGATCACTCAATTTTGAAATTAAATCGAAATGGCGGGTATAAAATTTAGGGAAGGCTTTTTGGGGTTTATGCTACCTATAAATTAGTTCTGAATAGTTAGATCCTTTGGAAGCAAAGAATAACCAAATAAACGAAAATAGCAGGCTCGGTTTTATTGTGTCTGCTCATGACTAGTACTGAAATGTGCAACACCGGCCACACCCTCTAAGCAGAATGACTCTAAATGAAGTCAATTATCCCAAAGGACCCGACAAAATCTGCAGTATGATGATGTACGGGCAGATATTTCCTGAATAGAAGTGGAGACAATGATCAGGAATCGATACAATCAACTCAAAGCTCCCATCAGAGACACCAAAGGGAAAGAATTACAAACATGAAACAACAGACCTAATGGAAACATCTATAGCGGAAAGCCAAAAGTACATTTACTTTCCCACAAAATGACCAATAACGGGCCTCCGTGGCCTAGTGGATAAGAGCGCTGACTCTTAGTCATTAGGTCTCTCACCGCCGTAGGTTCGAGCCTCGCTCGGGCCACGTGTGAGACGCCAAGTTCTGCAACGGAAGGTCAGGTGGTTTTTCTCCGGGTACTCCGGTTTTCGCCCACCTCTGATTAACGATCGGCTCGATATGAGTGAAATAATCTTGAAAGGGCCGTAAAACCCAAACCAAAAAAAAAAAAAAAAAAAAATGACCAATAGGCTATCCAAATTAAAATTAAATAAGCGACACAAACACCCAACGACAAACCATAACAAAAATTAACCGCGACAGAAGATCCGCCTTGGAACGGTCAGTGAAACGAATACCACTTTTTTTTTTGGTGGTGAAGGGGGATCTAAAATCGATTTTACACGGTCGCAATGCTCGCCCTTACTTCCATCGCGATTAAGACAAATAATTCGTTTTGTCCGCATGTTATGTAGGCTTCACTGCAGCTGGTGTTGTGCCGTGTGGCGGCCGTAAAACGTCTCCCCGTACATCAACCATAGTGCAGTTTATATTTTACTTTTGGCCCTTTGAGATGATCGTGAATATTCTGAGAAATCAGAAATAAATTATTGGTTTAGATCCATATTCTAGACAGGTTTTTAATTATTTGGACCCCATTTTGATTTAAATCAGTCTTTGAGTCGACTGCCTATTCGAAATTCGCAAAATTGCAGTACGTTTCCTCTGGCTTTCTTTGCCGGATCATTACAGGGTCACTGATGAGGCTTTATTAGCCGAAACTACGTAGTATGACCCATCTTCTTTCTTATGAATGTTTTCATTGCTCTTAAAGGAACTCATTTTTGATTTTTATTTTCCTTACTCATCACCGCAACATCTCCGAGAACACGAAATAAAACAGCCGCAGAGATGAAACTACGGCGAGGACTTGACAGGAAGAAACCACAGAAATGCTGGTGCAAAAGAAAACCAAACGTTAGACTACGATGAGCCCGACCAGAGTCAGAGCAGCAGGCACCGATCAACATTAGCTAAAATGAAATTCTCTCTAATTCTCAATAAGCATTTACGCTGAAACCGTCTTAGTACCTGAGACATGATCCACTGGCGTAACAATCTGTCATTGACTTTCCGCTATAGATTATTCCATTAGGGTCTAGTTGTTTCATGCTTGTGCTTTTTTCCCTTTGGTGTCTCTGGTGGGAGCTGTGGGTTAATTGTATCGATTCCTGAACATCGCTTTCTCTTCTATATAGCTCGGCTTCTACATATTTGGATGATTTATTAAACATTGACAAAACCAATTTCGATTGTTTGATCAATCAAATATACACCCTCCCCCCAGATCTTATGTTAAATAAATTCTGGAAAAATTTAAGAATTTCTTAAATGATTTTTTTTTATTTATTGGGTGGTAAAATTTTCCAGTATATTTGAATAGGCGTGTTTTCGTAATGGAAGAAAAATAAAGCGCGTGTCACATAAAAACACAAGTAGACGTTACAGAACAACTCGTTGATCAACAAAAACATCGGATAAGCATGTAAAAGTCCTACATAAAGAACGATGTCTTGTTGTTGAGTTGTATAATGCAAAATCGACAATCCTGCTTTAATTCTCCCGCAGTTATCTAGATTTGTTTTGTATTTGTTGTTTTTCAGTGTGTCATAGACGGTTCAGAAAATGTTATTACTTGTTTGAGTTTGAACTGATCTCATGGGTAGACTTTCAATTCTATGCTTGTGAACTCAACAACATGGGAATGGTCTCGATAAGATCAAAAGAAGAGAAAGATTATGTCCGAGACTTGGTACTGAATTGGGCGGAGCTGTTATTTCGATACAGCGTCGACATAGGGGAACTCTATATTTTTATTGGTAGGTGTGAAAGTATTGACTGATCTGCGAAATTTATATGTTAATAAACATAAACATGAAAGCAAACTGAGAATATGTTCCGGCAGTAGAATTCTATTATTTCTAAAGTTTTTTTTAACTTTTCTTTATCATTAAACAAAGATGCCAAAAATAGTTGTATTTTAACACAGTTATTATGTACAGCTAAAAACAACAACAAGCATTTAGCAATGCATACGCTTACAACACGCTTCTGCTAATCTAAAGTCAACAACTCGCTGTAGTTACATGTCCAACTAGTAACTTTTCTAATCTACGGACGTCTTGTTTGCTCTCAATATCTAAGTTTCCTTACCTTCAGTAAAACACACAACTCCAGTTTAAATGAGTCACGATAAGGTACGGATCGAATCTGAACTCAAACTAAATGAGTAAAGATAACTTAAGAATTCATCGGATCAGAACCCAAAGTCTATCACAAGTAGAAGTAAAACAAAGATCAGGAATTGATACAATTAACTTACTCCATCCATAAAAGACACCAAAGGGAAAGAAATACAAACATTAAGCGACCAGACCATAATGGAAACCTAAACAAAGGAAGGCCATATGGACAGTTACTTTCCCACAAAATGGCCATATGGCCATCCAAAATTAAAAGACACAAGTGATACACACAGTAAGTAACAAACAACAACATAAATAAATCGCCACGGAAGAGCCGCCTTGGAACGGTCAGTGGAAGATTTCAACTGGGGGGCTTAAATCGATTTTACGTGGCCACAATCCTCGCCCTTACTTCCGCCGCGATTTAGACAAATAATTTGTTCAGTCCGCATGAAGGCCTCCTAACTCATCAGTGCAACATCTCCGTGAACACAGAAATCAAAGAACCACAGAGGTGAGACAACGGTGAGGACTCGACAGCAAGAAACCACTGAAATGCTGGAGCAAAAGAAAACCAACAGTTAGACTCCGATGAGCCCGACCAGAGACAGAGCATCAGGCACCAACCAACATTATCTCTTTAATTTTCAATAAGCCTTTACGTTGGAGCCGTCATAGAATCTGAGGCCTGACCCACCGGCGTGCAATTAAAGAGGGAAGCAAAGTTGCCAACCGTGATTGGGTTAACTACCATGCATGCAGTCTGTCGTATAATATCCATGTTGTACCCAATCTTTTTATATCGAAGAATGATTTTACGAAATTGGGTGCTGAAGTCATTGCGGTTATATATTTTTCTGAATTTATATACTAAGTCACCATAAAATTCGGGTTCCGATAGACCTTGTTGCAGAAGAGATTTAAGTCCAATATTGAATTTTGAAATTAAATCAGAATGGCGTCTATAAAATTTTGAAAAGGCTTTGCGTAGTTTATGGTACCGATAACCCTGATTAAGGAGTTTAGCCGTTAATAATTTATTACGAGTGTTGAAGTCAGTTACATGACTACACACTCTAGCAAATCGAATTAATTGCGAAATATAAACGCCATAGGATGGCGCACGAGGAACATCACCATCCAAAAAAGGAAAATTTACAATCTCAAAATCAAAGTCATCGCGTTTATCATAAATTTTGCACGAAACAAATCCATCTACAATAGATAGATGTAAATCCAAAAACGGGGCCTCGGTATCAGAAGAATTTGCTTTATTTAACTGAAGTTCTAGGGGGTAAATCTGACTGATCAAACCATCAAAATAGGTATTATCAATATTTAATAAATCATCTAAATATCTAGAAGTAGAGCTAAAAGCTTCAATAATTTCAGATTGGTTATCAATGGAAAGCGACAAAATGAAGTCTCTTTCATAACAATACAAGAACAGATCAGCCACAAGAGGTGCGCAATTAGTACCCTCCTTGGAAAATACGGGCAAAACAGATCTTAATAAACAACAAAATCACAGGTGAGAAACCGAGTAAGCAGCTCTTACCAAAACAGATGACAACTTCGTTACCTTTAATGAACTAAGTAATTTGGACACCCAGAAGTATAAAAATAATAAAAAAAGATAAATAAAAAGCTAACAGCATCGAACATTAAAACAAGCCTATCCTAAACATCGAAGGAAAAGACCATCACGAAAACACGCCTATATAATTTTGACCCCCTTGAACCCCACTTTTATATAGTAAAACTGGGGTTTCCGGGGGTATGCCTTATTTTTCTTATTTCTGCTCTAAAATATAGATTGTGGGTACTCATTAGAACCGCCTCAGTGATAAAGGTTACAACGTATTTGTATAGGCGTTTTTTCGTAATGCGGACAACAAATCTTAACATTACGATAACACGCCCGTTCGACATAGTGATTTCTTCACATCCCAAAATTGGCTACTTTTCTTATGAAAATGTGTAATTTTTACTTATTTTTACTGCTTACATAGGTTATGTGTGCTCGTTAGAACCGCCTGAATTAGGCGATTCTAACGAATACCCACAACTATGTCTTGGAGCAGAAATAAGGAAAATAATGTTTACCCCCGTAAACCACATTTTTCTTTATATAAAGTGGGGTTCGCGATAGTATGTTGAACATAAAGCCCTTAAGGACTGAAAACTTAGCATTTTAAAACTAGTGAATAAACGCATTTCTTTCTATTCTCAAAATACTAACTTATTACCTGCTAAGCCCAAGACGTCTTTACGTCATCTTAAACTAGGTATTCAAGAATTTCATAAGAAGTTTGTTTTGGCCCCTGTAGACAGGGCCGCTAACAACGTCGTCGTTGTGTGACGGCTCCACTATGTTAACACGCTTAAGCAGGAGCTTGGTGGTACTAAGGCCTATGAACTTCAGCCTTTAGCTGAAGAGAGAGCTATAGTAGATAAACATGTTTGTCTTTCAGCCACCAAGTTGGCTGTGTGTGTTAACGAAGGCCAAGACAAGCTTCCTACGCTATACTGGTTACCAAAACTTCATAAAAGACCTTACAAAGCACGGTTTATTGCAAATTCTAGCTCTTGCACTACCACTGAACTTTCTAAATTATTAACTTCCTGTCTTACTGCTATTAAAACGCATGTAATTAAATATTGTGATAAAGTCTTTGAAAGATCAGAAAGAAATCTGTTTTGGTCTATAAAAAATTCGAATGAGGTTTTAAATAAATTGAAATCCAGACATTCTCGTGCTTGTAGTCTGTCTACTTACGATTTTTCCACTCTTTACACTACACTTCCTCATAATCTTATAAAAGAAAAGCTTAATGATTTAATTGAATAGGCTTTTCACAGAGAAGATTCTCTCTATCTTGCATGTACTGTCAGAAATGCATTTTTCACTTCTAAAGAGCATAAGAATTATACACTTTGGTCATGTCAGAAAGTGTGTGATGCCCTCACCTTTCTACTTGACAATATTTATATTAGATTCGGTAATAAGTTATTTAGACAAATTGTGGGTATTCCGATGGGTACTAATTGCGCACCTCTTGTGACTGTTCTTGTATTGTTATGAAAGAGACTTCATTTTGTCGCTTTCCATTGATAACCAATCTGAAATTATTGAAGCTTTTAGCTCCACTTCTAGATATTTAGATGATTTATTAAATATTGATAATACCTATCTTGATGGTTTGATCAGTCAGATTTACCCCCTAGAACTTCAGTTAAATAAAGCAAATTCTTCTGATACCGAGGCCCCGTTTTTGGATTTACATCTTTCTATTGTAGATGGATTTGTTTCGTGCAAAATTTATGATAAACGCGATGACTTTGATTTTGAGATTGTAAATTTTCCTTTTTTGGATGGTGGTGTTCCTCGTGCGCCATCCTATGGCGTTTATATTTCGCCATTAATTCGATTTGCTAGAGTGTGTAGTCATGTGACTTACTTCAACACTCGTAATAAATTATTAACGGCTAAACTCCTTAATCAGGGTTATCGGTACCATAAACTACGCAAAGCCTTTTCAAAATTTTAAAGACGCCATTCTGATTTAATTTCAAAATTCAATATTGGACTTAAATCTCTTCTGCAGCAAGGTCTATCGGAACCCGAATTTTATGGTGACTTAGTATATAAATTCAGAACAATATATAACCGCAATGACTTCAGCACCCAATTTCGTAAAATCATTCTTCGATATAAAAAGATTGGGTACAACATGGATATTATACGACAGACTGCATGCATGGTAGTTAACCCAATCACGGTTGGCAACTTTGCTTCCCTCTTTAATTGCACGCCGGTGGGTCAGGCCTCAGATTCTATGACGGCTCCAACGTAAAAGCTTTTTGAGAATTAGAGAGATCTAATTCAAGGTAATGTTGGTTGGTGCCTGATGCTCTGTCTTTGGTCGGGCCCATCGGAGTCTAACTGTTGGTTTTCTTTTGCTCCAGCATTTCAGTGGTTTCTGGCTGTCGAGTCCTCACCGTTGTCTCACCTCTGTGGTTCTTTGATTTTTGTGTTCACGGAGATGTTGCACTGATGAGTTAGGAGGCCTTCATGCGGACTGAACAAATTATTTGTCAAAATCGCGACGGAAGTAAGGGCGAGGATTGTGGCCACGTAAAACCGATTTAAGCCCCCCAGTGGAAATCTTCCACTGACCGTTCCAAGGTTGCACTGATGAGTTAGGAGGCCTTCATGCGGACTGAACAAATTATTTGTCTAAATCGCGACGGAAGTAAGGGCGAGGATTGTGGCCACGTAAAACCGATTTAAGCCCCCCAGTGGAAATCTTCCACTGACCGTTCCAAGGCGGCTCTTCTGTGGCGATTTATTTATGTTGTTGTTTGTTACTTACTGTGTGTATCACTTGTGTCTTTTAATTTTGGATGGCCATATGGCCATTTTGTGGGAAAGTAACTGTCCTTATGGCCTTCCTTTGTTTAGGTTTCCATTATGGTCTGGTCGCTTAATATTTGTATTTCTTTCCCTTTGGTGTCTTTTATGGGTGGAGTAAGTTAATTGTATCAATTCCTGATCTTTGTTTTACTTCTACTTTAGGGCGGTACTCATTTCAAGGACTTGTTCACGTGATGCAAAGAACAAAACTTCAGGATAAGTTAGCAGGTTTTGCCACCCGGGCGGAAACCTTTGCTGATCATAATAATTTTGACACGCAGAAGTGTTGAAATAAAAACATTTAAAATAGAAGTGTAGGCAATGATCAGGAATCGATACAGTTAACCTACAGCTCCCATCAGAGACACCAAGGGAAAGAAACACAAACATGAAACCACTAAACCCAAATAGAAACATCAATAGCGGAAAGCCAAAAGGACAGTTCCTTTCCCACCAGATGACCAATTGGCTATCAAAACAAAATGATATAAGCGATAGACACACTCAAAGACAAACCATAACTTAAATTGCCCTTACTTCCGTTGCGACTAAGACACATAATTTGTTCAGTCCGCGTGAAGGCCTTCTAACTCATCACTGCTACATCTCTGTGAACACAAACATCAAACAACCACAGAGATGAAATATCGGTCAGGACTCGACAGCAAGAAACCACTGAAATGCTGGAGCAAAAAAAAAGACCAACAGTTCGACTCCGATGGACCAGACCAGAGTCAGAACATCAGGCACCAACCAACATTAAATAATATTAAATACTGTCTTATTCTTAGTAGACCTGTACTTTGGAACCGTCATAGAATCTGAGGCCTGAACCACCGGCGTTCAATCAAAGAAAGAAGCAAAGTTGTCAACCGTGATTGGATAAACTACTATGCATTCACTCTGTCGTATAACATTTATGTTTTACCCTACATTTTTCATCGAAGAATGATTTAACGAAATTGCGGGCTTACGTCATTGCAATTAAGTATTTTTTTATGAATGTATATACTAAGTCATCATAAAATTCCGAGAGACCTTGTTGCAGAAGAGGTTTAAGTCCAACAATGAATTTTTAAATAAAAATCGGAATGGCGTTTATAAGATTTTGAAAATGTTTTGCGTAGTTTATGATACCGATAACCCTGATTAAGAAGTTTAGCCGTTAACAATTTATTAACGAGTGGTGAATATGTTCTATAAAAGTTGAAGTCAGTTACATGACTAGACACTCCGGCATTGAATATATTGCAAAGTATAAACGTCATAGGATGACACGAGGCACGTCGCCATCAAAGAAAGGAAAAATTACAATCTCAAAACCAACATTATCACGTTTTTCATAAATTTTGCAAGAAAAAAAAACATCTACAATAAATATATGTATATCCAAAAACGGGTCCTTGGTATCAGAAGAATTTGCTTTATTTAACTGAATTTTGTAAACAAGTGAAACCACATTGATAGTAGCGCCTATGGACGACAATTAGCAATCCCCTTCTGACGTAAACCGGTTTCCTGCCGCTACCGTTAATTTCGGTTGAGCAGGCAATAGGTAAGATTTAATAGATATATCCATTGTTTTTTTTGTGAAATATTTACCTACTGATTGACATCTGTACAGGATAATTAGACTCGCCGGGCGAGTCTAATTATCCTGTACAGATGTCAAGAAGTACAAATATTTACCAATATTTCTCAAAAACAAATGGATATATCTGTTTTAATCTACAGCTTATTGTGGATTCCACTTAAAGATTTAAAGGCATATTTGTTATTTTACTGTTGCATTCCAATTCTTTTGTTTGACCTGATTTACCCCGTCTGGAAAATGGATTGTCCTGTCTGAAAGTACAATCTCAGCTTCTCTGCTTCATTAATATTCAGTTGGATTTGATTGATCTAAATCCAACTGTAGCCATATGTGGCCAATCAAAATTCTTCTTTCAGACCACAGGTTATTTGTCATGCTTTTTTAACTTGATGTTTATCCCTGGAGCATTTTAATGTTGAACCGTCAAGTGAAAGGACTTTAATACTTTGAACTCAGATGTGTATTTTTGCTGCATGCAAATGTTTCATTAAATGTTTGGCACCAGTTACAGAGGAACTGAAAATGGGAGTGTGTTTTGTGATAATTCAGGGATAGTTTTTCTCCATAAAAAAGTACGTTGTGGGTACCCATTAGAATCGCCTCATCCCACAAAAACATGTTGTGGGTACTCGTTGGAATTGCCTCGATGAGGCGGTTCTTGCGAGTACCCACAATTTATGATTTTATGAAAACAAAATAACAGAAGAATTCAGTTGGTTCAATCAGACAAAGATTATTCTGTTAATGACAATGTTTATACTTAACTGTTCGGACAACAAAAAGTCAGTCTCAGATCAGACCAAGATCAGAAGGAGCAGTCTGATCAGAGTCTGCACTGTTTGCCATTGGGTAAAAGTATTTTAAATGTGGGTACTCATTCAAATAACCTCGGCGAGGCTATTTTAATGAGTACCCACAATGTTAATTTTGTCATGCAGAGCTATAAGCCCCTTCCCATGTAAATTGAAGCTCAGCTGATTGGTCCATTCAATACTGTAACTGATAACAGTACATGAGATCAGTACATCATATCAGTACATGATAACAATACATTTATCAAAATTTATGAGTACTGCCAACATCAAAGTAAAGTACTGAAGACTGTGAATTAATATCTTATCAAATCGACCATTCTTCGGAAATATACCGATCCTTTCAAAAGAAGTGGAATCTATCTATAAGTGAAATGCTAAGGGGTACAGCTGCTCTTCGCAATTATGCACAGCGTCTACCGTTTCTCCATTTGTAAACGATAGACGCTTTTCTGCAGTTATTCTATCCGATTTGACGTGTAAGTCTGCGGATTTGATATATGTGATAACCTGATATACTGCAAATTTTAAAGTGCAGTACGTCGGCAAATTAATCGCATGTTAAAAACTAGATTTAATGAACACTAAAGTAGAATGCGTAAGCTGACACATTCTTGGTCCGTGATTTCAAACAGACTTTAATGACCACAATTACAATGAGAGTAACAAATGCCCGATTTTGATATTTTCTCGCTTCCGGACTGTCGAAAGTGTAAAACTAGATCGCACGGCACCAGAAAAAATGGCAACTATAAACCTAAACTACGTGGTTATAAAAGAAACAATACCTGGCTGAATTGACTGTCCGTAATATTATTGAAGCATGGACGCCACTCAATGCTTGCATTTCAAAGTTAATTGCCGAATTGGGTATTAAGTATTCTTGACACCGAGGCGAATAAATTCTACGATAGTTCTAATAAGCGTACGATGCTGCTCTTTTAACTAGAGTTTATACTCATCATGATCTTCGTCCTTTCATCGATTCTGAAATTAATCACAATCGTCATTACATTTAAGTATCCTTCATAAATGAGGGTTTGGATTTTATAGATTTACCTAGTATCTTCCGGGACAGTTCGGTGATTTCATTCATTCCTGCTTATTTTCAAAATACTGAAACAACCATAATTTGCTATACATACAATACACCTGTTCGATCTATCATTATTATTTTTTAAATATTAAAACATGTTTCTATTCTTGATATTCACACTAACACTCCTGATACCTTTGATTGTTAAAGTATAATGTTTTGGTATCCCGCTGCTAGTCATATTATTACTGGCACTTTAGAAATTATTCCTGATTCTATGATACGAAATATAATTTCATAAGGACCGAAATATCGATTTTCTCCTAAAATTGATTTCAATAAATGTAGAGATGGAATCGCTGCTGCCTTAAATAAATTTGGTAATCGATGGTGTGAACGAGAGTATGTTGAGTATAAATATGTTCTACAAAAGGGTTATCCTTTGGGAGCAAAGAATACACCACAGAACTGGAAAACATGAAGTGTACATGCCTGCTGGGCCAGACTAGGTAGGTTTGGCCAATTAGGCCTCATTAGTGACCCTCAAATATTTTCTAAATTCCAATATGGAATAAATGATCCCTAAGGACAAGAAAATATAAACTACACTATGATATAGGACATGAAGACTTCAAAACCTTCAAACAAAGGACAGTTTTCATGTTGGTCTTTTTCTGTTATTTTTGTTGTATTGCCCGCGCATTCGTTGTGATTTGTTGTTTAGTGTTTTCTAATGGTCTGATCAACCCCTATAGGGAAGAGAATGCTGGTTGTTCCATTTCATAAACACTCGTAATGTTTCTGGTTTTGTGTTTGTTTCCTCTTCCTCTTGGTGTCGAGAGTGGGCTGTATTTTGTGATTGTGGCGCGACCTGGGTCTTTCTGATAAATTTGAGCATTCTAAACCTAGTGATTAAACGCATATCTTTATACTCACATAATGCCAACTGATTACCTCCTAAAGCTAAAACGTATTTACGTCACCTTAAACTAGGTAATCAAGAAACCTTACCGCCAAGAAATTTGTTTTGGTTCCTGCAGACAAGACCGCTATCTTTGTGGTCGTTGTGTGAAGGCTCTACTATATTAACACTCTTCAGCAAGAAGTTGTTGGTACTACGGCCTGTGAACTGCAACCTTTGGCTGAAGAGAGGGCTGTAGTTAATTACCATATTTGTCATTCAGCCACCAGATTTGTTGTATGGATTACAGAAGGCCAAAACATGCTTCCTTCTATATATCGGACTACCTTAACTTCATTAAAGACCCTACAAAGCTCGGTTAATTGCAAATTTAAGCTCTTGTACATCAGTGAACTTTACCGTTCCAAGGCGGTTCTTCTGTGGCGATTTATTTATGTTGTTATTTGTTACTTACTGTGTGTATCACTTGTGTCTTTTTATTTTGGATGGCCATATGGCCATTTTGTGGGAAAGTAACTGTCCTTATGGCCATCTTTTGTTTAGGTTTCCATTATGGTCTGGTCGCTTAATGTTTGTGTTTCTTTCCCTTTGGTGTGTTTGGTGGGTGGAGTAAGTTAATTGTATCGATTCCTGATCTTTGTTTTACTTCTACTTTACAAATTATTAACTTCATGCTTTACTGCCATCAAAACATTTGATCTATTTCCGCTATTGATGCTTCCATTAGGTTCTAGTCATTTCATGTTTGTGTTTCCTTCGCTTTGGTGTCACTGTTGAGAGCTGTGGGTTAACTGTATGGATTCCTGATCATTTCCGTCACTTTTAATTTACTACGCGATAAACTTCATCTTCTTTTTACTATTTTAAATTCGGAAACCATTTCGTGAACACGCCTGCACAAAGTTTACCGCCTAAAAACATACAAAATGAAGATGAAACATTTTGATAGTTTGCTTATTTCTACTCAAAGTATAGACTGTGAGTACTCTTAGAACCGCCCTATCGAGGTGTTTCTAGCGAGTACCCTCAAACCATATTTTGGAGCATAAATAAGATAAATGAGATTTACACCTGTCAACCCCAGTTTTACCCCAGTAAGGGCGAAGATTTTGGCCACGTAATATCGATTTAAGCCTCCTAGTGGAATTCGTTTCCGCTGACCGTTCCGTGGCGGTTCTTCTGTCGCGGTTTATTTTTGTTATGGTTTGTCTTGGGGTGTTTGTGTCGTTTATATTATTTTAGTTTGGATAGCATATTGGTCATTTTGTGGGAAACTAACTGTCCTTGTGGCTTTCCGCTATTGATGTTTCCATTAGGGTCTGTTGTTTCATGTTTGTGTGTTTTTTCCCTTTGGTGTCTCTGATGGGAGCTGTGGGTTAATTGAATCGATTCCTGATCATTGCCCCCACTTCTATTTTACTTGCTGTATTGTTAAAATGTCCTAACGACTGTAATGTTACAATAATCTAAATGCTACAATGTTTGTTTTATAACAAAGGTTTAAGACAACGGCGACTGGGCAATGGAAGGTGGCGGTATGAATGGATAAACCGACATACAGGAAACAAAGTTGTCACCTTCAAAGACTGGTAAGAGGCTATTCTTTTACATTTAGAAATTATCGAATTCGACTATAAAAAGCTACACAATGTTATATTACACAACCGCAAAGTAGTCTTTAATCAACGCATTTTTTTTTCTTAAAAATGAGAATTCGCTTCACTTCCATTTTATCCGAATATGATAATTCATTAATTCCTCCGTGCATAATTTAATGACTTAAATGTTTTTCTCAGAGTTTGCATACACATTTGTATTAGCAGTTGTAAAAAGGCTCGGGATTGCTGCCACGTAAAGTCGATTTAAGCACCCCCAAGTGGAATTCGTTTTACTTACCGTTCCAAGGCGGTTCTTCTGTTGCGGTTTATTTCTGTTATGGTTTGTCTTTGAGTGTGTGTTTCGCATATATTATTTTGTTTTTGATAACCATGTGGCCATTTTGTGGGAAAGTAACTGTCCTTTTGGCTTTCCGCTTTTGATGTTTTCATTAGGGTCTAGTTGTTTCAGATTTAATGTTTCTTTCCATTTGGTATCTCTGATAGGAGCTGTGGGTTTATTGTATCGATTCCTGATTGCCTTAATTTATGTTTTGTGATATGCGAATGTTGTTGGGCGAGTTATAAAGACCTTTTCAAATTTAAAGGAAAATGATACTTCAGAGACCCAAACCTATCTTAAACATCAGACGGAAAGACGGACAATCACGTTGTAACAAACAATAAAAGCACAGGCAATAAGCTGAGTTGGCAGCTCTTTTCCAAAGAGTTGTCACTCCTGTGTTCTTTACTGAACTAAATAATGGCCAAACAGAACAGTTTGTCAAACAAAAATGTTAAATTGAAAACATTAAAAAACTAAACAACACCGAAAATAAACCACAATGGATCGGCATCGAAAGTACCGCCTTGGAACGGCCAGGAGGCGGGGGTGGGGTGGGGGTAGACCGGTTTAAAGACGCATTTTTTTCTCTATATAAAAGGGGTGGTGTGTTTGATCGTCTGCAATAAACAAGCGCTTCGGACCATAGTGAAAATCGAATGCTATCTTATCTAAATGATTATGAAGTTATTATGAGCCGAGACTCTCTGAGAGATATGTTTAAAAGGGGCTCTTTAAGGCGAAATTGTGTGATGATATATTTTTATTTTATTGAGATTGTTCCCAACAAGATGTTGTTTTAAACTTCTTTTTTATTTAAAAAACAAACAAGTAAAGGAAAACACTGACATTCATTGTTTCATTAAGTCAAATGTGAAAAGAACTAAACTAAATTAATTCATTAATTTAAGACTAAATCAATCAATCAACATTTATTTATTTTTTTATTTATTTATTTATTTATTTATTTTGAAAGTATGTTATACAAATCATATAATGTCTAAAACATTAGCATTTTATAGTTTCAGTCAAGATGCAACTATAAAGTGTTTCTTGTTTAAAACATAATTATATCAGAAAAAGCCCCCCCCCCCCACACACACACACATATTTTAGTCAGTTAAACAGGAGCCTAGAGGATTGTACATTGTTTTTCTTATTTCTCCTCAAAAACACATATTGTAGGTCCTGACTAAAACCTCCTCTGCCAAAAAGTACCCGCAATTCAAAAACATATTGTACGGTAAAACAGGGGTTTAGGGAGGTAAACATAATTTTTCTTATTCTACTCAAAACGTACATTGAGGGTCCTTGTAAGAAGACCATGGCAGAGGCTGTCCTAACGAGTACCCACAATGTAGTAAAACTGGGATTTAGAGAGGGGCAAACATCATTTTTTTCTTTCTTCTTAAAAACATATATTGTGGGTCCTCGTTAGAACCGTCTCATTGAGGCGGTTCTAACAAGTACTCACAATACATTTTTTGAGCCGAAATATTAAAGATATCAGGATTTGTATCATTTTTGGTCATAAAATGTAACCAAGCATGTTTTTGTAAGGATTATAAATAATGGTGACTAAAAAAACAAACAATAAAAGTGCGGAATATCATAACCAGGACGTAGTTATCAAACAAGTTAATTAATAAATGTGAATTTTCTCTTGGTAATTGATTGCCCTCTCGTGGCCCTCGACCTGTATGAAGCCAGATTACCCCAAATATATCTTATCTCAGAACTGAATTTAACAATAGCCGGTCATTAGGGTGTTATTCAATCAAAAATGTGTCTTTAACGGGACCCAAACCTTCAGCCTCATCTTACGCCCCGGTTCACACAATTTAGTTAGCTGTTCTAGTCGTTCTCAATGACATTGTGTCATCGCTGGCGACATTTTACAATGTCGTAATCAAAATCATCGCGTAATAGATTATAGATGATACAAATCTGTCGAAAGTTGTAAAATGAGAATAAAACGCCGGGGTCTCGGTATCAGATGTACTACTATTATTTAAATGCACTTTTGCAGGAAACATTTGACTAGCCATTCTTCCACACATTACATACTAGTAAGAAAAGGTCACTCAGGAAAGGCCACAATCTAAAAACGCAGCCGTCTAAAGTCACCTGTAGAAAGTGACACGGAGGCAAACACAAAAACAGACAAAACATGAACCAACGGCACAAAGCCAAATAACAAATAAGACAATGCAAAAGAAAAAACACGCATATATAAATGCATTGTAAGCCTTATCGCCGAAAAAAAAAACGAAAATTTTAAGATGAAAAATTGTTATATTTTGCTTATTTATGCTAAAAAAAAGTTCTGCCTTTTTGAGCAGAAATAATAAAAATATGGTTTAACCTAAAAAATATTTTAGCTTTTTATTTTACCTCACTACAGCTGGTGTAAAGTGTCGTGTGGTTGCCGTAAAAGTCTCCCCTTGCTTCAGCATAGTGCAGATTATATTTCTTTTCCTTTGGGATCATTGAGCCCATTCTGGTTACTTAGAAAATCGAATATCGTTTAAGTCGGTGCTAGCAGGCGTACGCAGCCTTGTTGCACTGGTGGGTTAGGAAGCCTTCATGCGGACTAAACAAAATTAGCGACAGAGGTAAAGGCGAGGATTAGGCCATGTAGGGTCGATTTAAGCCCTCCAGTGGAATTCTTTCCACTGGCCGTTCCAAGGCGTTTCTTCTGTGGTGGTTTATTTATATTCTTGTTTGTTACTACTTACTGTGTGTATCACTTGTGTCTTTTTATTTTGGATGGCCATTTGGCCATTTTGTGGGAAAGTAACTGTCCTTATTGCCATCCTTTGTTTAGGTTTCCATTATGGTCTGGTTGCTTCATGTTTGTGTTTCTTTCCCTTTGGTGTCTTTGATGGGCGGAGTAAGTTAATTGTATCGATTCCTGATCTTTGTTTTACTTCTACTTTGCAAACTATATTGCTGTGTATGAAGAGACTCAATAAAAGCAAGTCTCCGAATTTCGTTCCTTTATGTTTTTTTTTTTTTTGTTTCTAAAGGTAACCTTTTAAACCCTTACGCTTTTTATTTTACCCCTATGAACCCCAGCTTTACAATGTTAAAGTGGGGATCAAGGGGTCAAAATTATATAGGCGTGTTTTGGTGATGATAAGTATCATTAGCAAGAGACATTATGAAATATCTTTCAAAGGAAAATAGAAATAAACCAGTGTAATTAGTACCCTTCTGAATTCCTACAATTTGTCTGTGAAACATAGTACCTAATCGAATGAAACTGTTACTCAAAGGATATATAAAACCGTTAGATACAAGTGCGAAGTTTGAATCTTGCTTAGTCATCTGAAGAAAACAAGCAAGATAAAGAGTACCTCATCTAACGCCTCTTTTGCTGAAAAGTCCCAACTGAATTTGTTCTTGATTAAATTTTGGGTTAAACTTGTATAGAGTGTTGATAATCGTATGTAGACACACTAGTATGTCTAGTACACTGATCCTGATTCTGATAGTCGCGTGGCATCCTTGGGGTGCATTATTTCAAACACTTGAGCAGAATTTTAATTGACCAATGTAATTTTCCATTGCCACAATTCTAACTGTAAAGATGAAACTTAACAATTATATAAACCAGAGATGCAATTATAACTTGACCAAGTAGATATATTTGGGCATTCCAGTTCTTATTTTGTTTGCCCTTTAAGAATCTGAAGATCTGAAGACTAAAGAACGAAATAAGGACCGTAATTCTTAATTGTATGGAATTATATATTTTCGTGAAAATTCTTATACATCATTTATTAATTCCGTGTACTGAGCACCTCTCTTCATAAAGGGAAAACTGGGGGCTAGGGTTATACAGTATTTTAAATATTTCTGCTCCAAGTGTGAGGACTCGTTAGAACCGCCTCAATCCTATGCTAGGTTGGAGGTACTCGTTAGAAACTCCCGAATAAGGGGGTACTAATGAGCACCCACAAACTATTCTTGTAGCAAATGGCTACGAAATTTTATCAGAAAAATAACCATAATGTCAATAAAAATGCACTATGCATACGGGTGTGTTATTGTAATGATATGAAAAGGGTGGGTACACTTTATAGTCATATCATACACTTAAGGAAAAAAAGATTGCGACTGCAGACCGCTTCTCTGATTATAAAACTTTTGAGCTCTCCGCCTGGTCGTTTCTAAAACCAAGGAAGTCAATGGCCTTGAAAGATTCAAACGGGACAAGATGACGCATTTATAACGCAAAGATATAATTATTAAAACACACAAGCAGAAGGCATTGTTCATTTTCCCACATTATCCCGCATACCACCCTCCCCATTCTCCCAACAAAAACAGCTAGACGGCGCTCGATCAACTGATAGATAACTATTGCAAATTTAAAAGATAATAGACAAATAAATACGTACACAATGATAACTTTTTTAACTTCGTCGTAGCATTGAAATCAATGCATATCTGAAAAAAAAAATTATATGTTCACACTGTGAATTACATTTTATAGAAGGACA
The DNA here is from genome assembly GCA_963580285.1 of Lucinisca nassula. NCBI lineage: Eukaryota > Metazoa > Mollusca > Bivalvia > Lucinida > Lucinidae > Lucinisca > Lucinisca nassula. Next base: position 713,289 of record OY757017.1, read on the forward strand.
TAACCTTTTTTCAGATAAGCAGCACGACCTGCTTTTTTATTTTTTTCAATGCCATGCATTAATTGAAAACAAAAAAAAAATACTTTTATGCGATGAATACTAATACATTATTGAATGTTACGAAAATATATTTCATAGAGTCATGAATAAACTAAAAAGAAAAGTAGAAGTAAAACAAAGATGAGGAATCGATACAATTAACTTTCTCCACCCACTCAAGACACCAAAGGGAAAGAAATACAAACATTAAGCGACCAGACCATAATGGAAACCTAAACAAAGGAAGGCCATAAGGACAGTTTCTTTCCCACAAAATGGCCATATGGCCATCCAAAAATAAAAGACACAAGTGATACACACAGTAAGTGACAAACAACAACATAAATAAATCGCCACAGCAGAACCGCCTTGGAACGGTCAGTGGAAAGATTTCCACTGGGGGGCTTAAATCGATTTTACGTGGCCACAATCCTCGCCCTTACTTCCGTCGCGATTTAGACAAATAATTTGTTCAGTCCGCATGAAGGCCTCCTAACTCATCAGTGCAACATCTACGTGAACACAAAAAATCAAAGAACCACAGAGGTGAGACAACGGTGAGGACTCGACAGCAAGAAACCACTGAAATGCTGGAGCAAAAGAAAACCAACAGTTAGACTCCGATGGGCCCGACCAGAGACAGAGGTATTTTGCTTGATATTTTTAAGCAAATGGACAGATCTTGATGTTTGTTTGTTTGTAAAGACGTCTTAGGCTTAGGAGGTAATAAGTTAGTATTTTGAGAATAGAAAGAAATGCGTTTATTCACTAGTTTTAAAATGCTTAGTTTCCAGTCCTTTAGGGCTTTATGCTCAACATACTCTCGCTTACACCATCGATTAACGAATTCATTCAAGGAAGCAGCGATTTCATCTCTACATTTACTGAAATCAATTTTAGAAGGAAACCGATATTTCGGTACTTTAGAAATTATATTCCTTATCCTAGAATCAGGAATAATTTTCAAATTGCCAGTAATTACATGACCAGCAGCAGGATAGCAATACACTGAATTTTTACAATCACATGAATCATGAGTATTAGTATCAATATCAAGATCTGAAACAAGCTTATTAAAATTAAAAATGATAGATCTAACAGGTTTGTTATATTTATAGCAAATTATAGGTGTTTCAGTATTTTGAAAATAAGCAGGAATTGAAGAAAGCACAGAGCTCTCACGGAAGATACTGGGCAAATCTATAAAATCCATACCCTTATTAATGAAGGATATTTTGAAGAAATGGCGTTTATGATTAATTTCAGAATCAATGTTAGGACGGAGAGTATGCTGAGTATAGCCTCTAGTTAAGAGAGCCGCATCATATAACTGATTCGAACTATCGTAGAATTTATTCGGCTCGGTGTCCAGAAGACGTAAAACAGAAACGGGTAATGAACTTAAAAATGAAAGCATAGAGTGGCGTCCATGATTTAATAATATAATAGACAGTCACTTAAGTCTAGTATTGTTTCGTTTAAACGCACGTAGTTTACGTTTAAAGTTACCATTTTTCCTGGTGCCGTGAAACTTTACTTTTCTCGACCAATATCAAAAGTTTTAAAACTTATGTGCATGCTTCGTTCTGATGAAAATTCTGATGTTTTAAGCAAATGGACATTCTGATGTTCTCAACATACTTGATAAAATATTGTTGGTATTGATCTTAAAATAGTAAATATCCTCTCTATATATAACATTTGGCCTAAAAGACTAAGTTCAGGTTCCACAAATCGGCAGCATAATATTGGCGAAATGCGGCGTACATACTTTGGCTTCATTTCATGTTTTGGGTAACAGGCAAATAGCAAAATAGAAGTAAAGGCGATGATCAGGAACCCACAGCGTCCATCAGAGACACCAAAGTATAATATGCTAATGATTAATTTTAATTTTTAATTTTTGAAAATATAACATATTAATTTTTAGACTTAAAAAACGGCAACTCTTCCTGTTCCCCTTGACCAAAATTAGGCAAATTTCATAGGAATGTTGCTTAGGTTACTTTTAACCAAATTAGATAAAGATACTTATCTAATGAACAAATAGCCACCAGAACTTAAAATTGAACAAAAGACTGCGTATGACAGTTTCTTCTGTATCATTTAGCAACTGATGTTATATGAACAGTAAATCCTTTGAGACCAATCACTACAACACACAACTGAAAACCATCAAGTCTATTTTCCTGGGCCACAATAGCTTGTTTCGGCCAATTAGGCCTCATCAGTGACCCTCAATTTCTTTTTTCAAAATTCCATATTGGAATCAATAATCCCAAAGGAATAGAAAATATAACCAACATTATGATGAAGGGACGGAGGTATTTTACGGCTGCCGTACAAGAAGTTTAGGGAAGGGGGTCCTTGGGCAGCCTTCCCCTAGAGGCTTTAGCGGTTTTGGGACAGCTCACACCACCTTTTTTGTCCCTCGACCCGATGCCGTCTAGAGCCACACCCCCAATCAGTGCTCTGAAACGGCTGCGGCGAGCAGGCTCTTCTGTGGCGATTTATTTATGTTGTTGTTTGTTACTTACTGTGTGTATCACTTGTGTCTTTTAGTTTCGGATGGCCATATGGCCATTTTGTGGGAAAGTGACTGTCCTTATGGCCTTCCTTTGTTTAGGTTTCCATTATGGTCTGGTCGCTTAATGTTTGTATTTCTTTCCCTTTGGTGTCTTTTATGGCTGGAGCAAGTTAATTGTATCAGTTCCTGATCTTTGTTTTACTTCTACTTTACTAAGTTATTTAGACAAGTTGTGGGTATTCCGATGGGTACTAAATGCGCACCACTTGTGGCTGAACTGTTTTTGTTTTGTTATGAGAGAGACTTCATGATGTCCCTTTCTTCTGATAACCAGTCTGAAATCATTGAAGCTTTTAGCTCCACTTCTAGATATTTGGATGATTTATTAAATATTGATAATAACTATTTCGATGGTTTTATCAGTCAGATTTAGCGCCCAGAACTTCAGTTAAATAAAGCAAATTCTTAGTACCGAGGCACCGTTTTTGGATTTACATCTATCTATTGTGGATGGGTTTGTTTCGTGCAAAATTAAGATAAACGCGATGATTTTCATTTTGAGATTGTAAAACTTTGGATGGTGATGTTTCATGTGCGTCATCCTATAGCGTTTATATTTCACAATTTATTCGATTTGCCAGATTGTGTAGTAATGAATAAATACTGACTTCAACACTCGTAATAAATTGTTTACGGCTAAACTTCTTAATCAGGGTTATCGGTACCATAAACTACGCAAAACCTTTCCAAAATTTTATAGACGTCATTCTGATTTAATTTCAAAATTCAATACTGGACTTAAATCTCTTCTGCAACACAGTCTATCGGACCCGAATATTATGGTTACTTAGTATATAAACTGTAAAAAATTATAACCGCAATGACGTCAGCACCCAACTTCGTAAAATCGTTCTTCGATATAAAAAGATCGGGTACAACATAAATGTTATACGACAGACTGCATGTATGATAGTTAACCACTTTGCTTCCCTCTTTAATTGCACGCCGGTGGGTCAGGCATCAGATTATATGACGGTTCTAACTTAAAGGCTTATGGTTTGTTGGTACCTGATGCTCTGTCTCTGATCGGGCCCATTGGAGTCTAACTGTTGGTTTTCTTTTGCTCCAGCATTTCAGTGGTTTCTTGCTGTCGAGTCCTCACTGTTGTTTCAACTCTGTGGTTGTTTGATTTTTGTGTTCACGGAGATGTTGCACTGATGAGTTAGGAGGCCTTCATGCGGACTGAACAAATTATTTGTCTCAATCGCGACGGAAGTTAGGGCGAGGATTGAGGCCACATAAAATCTATTTAAGACCCCAGTGGAATTCGTGTCCGCTGACTGTTCCAAGGCGGTTCTTATGTCGCGGTTATTTTTGTTATGGTTTGTCTTTGGGTGTTTGTGTCGCTTAAATTATTTTATTTTGGATAGCCTTTTGGCCATTTTTGGGGAAAGTAATTGTCCTCTTTGCTTTCCGCTGTTGGTGTTTCCGTTGGGGTATGTTGCTTCATGTTTGTGTTTCTTTCCCTTTGGTGTCTCTGATGGGAGCTGTGGGTTAAGGTATCGATTTCTGATCATTGCATCTACTTCTATTTCATAGTGGCTAAAAGGAAACGTAACATCCTCCAGCTGTCATCGCACCAGGCGAGGCCCGAGGCAACGAATACACACGAATCGTATGGGAGGTTGGGGTAATTGTGTCGATTCCTGAACATTGCCTCCATTTCCATTTTATAAGCAAAACGTTGGTTTTGATTTTATGATGTATTGTCTATGCTTACGAAAACTCTACTATCCGATAACCTTGAATCACATTAGTATCTATATATAGAGCTATATGTTACCAATATTCTATGCAGAGATATGAACCGATCTGCTAAATTTTAAAATGTATTAATTGTTTTTTTTTATTTTTGACTGATCAGTAACGACGGGATTTGCTCAGTTTCAAACTAAAGAGCTCCTATACCGCCCAAATAGAGCGTGCAGAGGCATAAAGTATTACAGCGAATTTCATTCCTCTCCCCAACCCCTCCCCTGATAAGCTACTTCTAGTTAATTTCTAAAAGTCTTCGAATTATCGCCCAGTTAGAGGCTGAATGTTGGGGTATGCCAGATTCAAAGAGCGTCCTGGTAAAAAAAATTAGCAAAAGCAGTCCGAAATAAAAAAAATATATAAACGTCAAAAACCATGGCACTCGAGGGTCCGGCCTACCGTCGAGTATGCATCTACTGTCTGGTCACCGCATACTGACACCCACATAAAAAAGGTAGAGATGGTGCAACGGCGTGCAGCAAGATTTGTGAAAAATGACTATCGCCGCTCCAGTTCTGTCACCACCATGCTACACGACCTTCAATGGGACACTCTTCAACACCGGCGTGATACAGCCCGAATTACCATGCTCTACAAAATCATACACAGTCTCGTCGATGTCACTCCAAGTCCTCCTCTCCGCCATTCAAGATTAACGAGGCCCCACGACCAGCAGTATACTAAACTCCGTTGCTCCAAGACTGCCTATCAGTACAGCTTCTTTCCTGTCGCACTTGTTCACTGGAACCACCTGCCACAGGATGCCGTCTGCAAGCCCTCGCTTGATGCATTCAAGTCTTCGGTTGCCGGCATCTACACTCCTTAACTCTGACGCTTGTTTTTAACAGTTTTTAACCTGAACAAAGTAGAAGTAAAACAAAGATCAGGATTTGATTCCAATAACTTACTCCACCCATAAAAGACTTTATTTGGATGTACAAATCCACCCAACTAGCTGCGCATGCTCAGTTTTTAACCACATCGTGAGGATACTGTTTTTGAGGAATACGATTACTGAAGATGATGATGAGATGATGATGATGTTTTGCCGTTTATTGGTTCGAATCCCGAAAACTGCATCTTTATTTTAGTCGTAAGTGTTTGCGATTGAATCACACCACTGTGTCCTAACTAGCCTGCGCGTGCTAGCAAGAGATATGTATTGAAATGTGCCACTGGGTCGAGCTAAATCGTCCCGCTAAACCGTCCAACAGCTTCTTACAGGCTGACGTCATCACGTCATCTCTCGCACGCTATAATAGCTGTCTTTTACGTCCTCTGACAAGCCAACATCCCGTTTTTCACGCCCACGATCTCAGCTTTCATCGTATTGTACTTGTCAACCTCAGCTCAAATCAGATGGAACTCTTCTTCGAATATCTTATCGTCATTCAGGGCGACTGAAATGCGGTCTGCAATTGAGTTAAGCTTCTTTAGCCTCAGCATTTCTTTTCATGCTATCAAGTCCTCACTATTGATTCATCTCTGAAATCGTTTGATCTTTATTTTCTCGTATATGTAAATGAGTTATCCTTTGGAAGCAAAGAATACACCACAGAACTGAAAAGTGGAGAGCACAAGTAAATCTGAGCCATACTAGCTAGTTTCGGCCAATTAGGCCTCATCGGTGGCCCTCGAATATTTTCAAAATTCAAGAATGAAACTATTATCCCAAAGGACAAGAAAATATAAACTACACTAGGTGAAGAAGCGCTCTGAACAAATTATCTGTCTAAACCACGATAGAAGTAAGGGCGAGGATTATGGCCACGTTAAATTAATCTAAGACCCCCCCCCCCTCAGTGTAATACTTTTTACTGAACGCACCAATGCGGTTCTTCCGTCGTGATTAATTTGTATTATAGTTTGTCTTTGAATTTGGGTATCCCTCATTTCTTTTTATTTTGGATAGCTTTGGCCATTTGTGGGAACGTCACTGTTGTTTTTGGCTTTCCACTATTGGAGTTATTGTATTGGTTCCTGATTTATTGCCTTCACTTACATTTAGATATCCTAAATATAATCTTTTGTATTATGTAAGCGTTTACGGCATTAGACTACAATATTTAAATTAATGGTAAGGCATGGTAGACAAGATATGAAAATCCTCCCGCCAATTACGCAAACACGCCTATACAAATACATTGCCACTTTTATCGCCGAAAAAGTGAAGATTTTAAGATGAAAAATTGTGATATTTTTCTTATTTCTGCTCAAAATATAGATTGTGGGCACTCGTTAGAACGAGTACCCACAATTTATATTTTAAAACAGAAATAAGAAAAATAAGGTTCACCCCTGCAAAACACCAGTTTTACTATATAAAAGTGGGGTTCGAGGGGGTCAAAATTATATACGCACATGCACCGAGCACATTACACCTTTCCCGTATCCCTAGCAAGAACACCAGGAAGACCACGTGCTATACGCTGTCTGACTCAATAAGGGTCTATATTCAAAAACATGAACTCTCATTATGCTTTAATTATTAACGGGTCTTCTGTCGCGGTTTATTTTTGTCATGGTTTGTCTTTGAGTGTGTGTATAATCTTTCAAAACGCAGTGAGACGCGACTGCACTTTTAATTTCGGACTAGTCCGTGTTTTAGGTAAGTCGCCTTCAGTTGGGGTTTTATATTGGAAGATAAAGTTTTACTGAGATTCGCACTGCATCATACTAACAACTTGGCCACGACTTCTACATAATGGCATTATCAGAAAACTTATTTATAATTTTAAAATGCTGTGAAAAAAGAAATCCGAAACCTGCTACCCCTAAAACATGGAATAGTCTTGCCACGCTTGAATGTTGAACTCTCAAAGGTCGTTGATAAACTATATAGCTTATATTATTTTGTTTTTGGTTAGCCAATTGGCCGTTTTGTGGGAAATAAACTGTCCTTTCGGCTTTCCGCTATTGGTGTTTCCATTAGGGTCTAGTTGTTTCATGTTTGTGCTCCTTTACCTGTGGTGTCTCTCATGGGAGCTGTGGGTTAATGGTGCCGATTCTTGACCATTGCCTTCACTTCTGTTTTGTTGATTAAAACACAAATCTCGACGCGTAAAATTATGTGCACAAATCTGCAAATAATTTGTTTATTTTAGCTTTGGTTATAATTTTCGACACTTATACGGAAAGGCAATAGCGAGCACAATTACTCCATTCAAAACAGGAATGACTGAGACGGTTAAAATTTCGCTGAAAATTCTGAAAGTTGATGATGATGATGATGATTTCGTGTTTAACGACGCGTCAACCCTCTTTGTGGGTCATAAGCGTCAACTGAAAGTTATTTTGATAAATATATCAAAGATAATAACTCGTAGTTTGGTTGTTTCCCCGGGTAAAGGGGGTTACATGTAATTGTTAATACTTGCAAACCAGGCACCTGAAAAGTAGGTCCGGTCTATAAACGGTCACTAGACGTACTATAGGTCAGTAGCAGGTATTATCGGTCGCTACCGATTATAGCATTCAGTTCCTCGACCCCTTTACTATGTTACTAGAATAGCTGACAGAAGTGAGGCGGTTCTAACATTTTTCTTATTTCTCTCAATGAGGCGGTTCTAAGGTGTACCCACAATCTATCTTTTTAGCAGAAATAAGAAAAAATAAACTATACTACATAAAAGTGTGGTTAAAGGGGTCATGATTATATAGACGTGTTTTCGTGATGATGTATCCTGTGGCCGTATAATCGTCGCTGAACAGAGGCAAAGACGGCACTGTTACTGTTTACCCTTATCTTGCTGTTCACGACAACCCTTATCTTTACAAACAGTGTATATCCAAGCCATCTGATGTGGATCTACACTGTTTGGCATTCAGTTTATGAATTGAAGCAATAAATTACATCAAATTATTTGATTGGTTGATAGACAGAAATTGGTGTGGCTAAAATGAATATTCAGCAAGATAAGGGTTAAATTCATGTGTGGTATAAAACAATGTCTTGACATTTTGCAGGGAGGAGGGCGAACCATCACTGTCTGCTGGTAAAGAATGCATATTAATGCGCCTCAAATTTAACGAAGAACAAACCTGGAAATCTTTTGATTGTTATTCTCCTATGACGGCCCCATTTGGTATTTGTGAACTTTCTTTGGATGGCATTATAAACAGTATGTATTATTTCTCTAATTATGTTGAAAATAGTATGATGATTATAGTATGATGATATACGTTGTCACAGTTTTCTATAGAAAGGTAACACAAAAATGAGTGTACGAACAAAATTTTCCTGGGCTAAACTCGCTAGTTTCGGCCAATAAGGGCTCATCAGAGATCCGTAAATATTTTCATAAGTCCGCATTGGAATCAATAACCACAAAATTCAAGAAAATATAAGCTTCACTGTGATGAAGGACATAAAGACTTTTTACGGCCGCCACACATTCTCTTAACACCAGGTGTGCTGAAGTTAAACATTTTCTATAGAAATGTGATCCTTTGGAAGCAAGGACTGCAAAACAAGACTAAATATTTTAAAGTTTAAAACGACCAGGTAAGTTAGTTTCGGCCACTACAGTCTCATCTGCGACCCTCTAACAGTTAAATTATTCCAAATTAAAAATAATGACACAAAAGGACTAGAACATGTAACCCACACTATTCTAAAAAAGAAATAAAGGCAATGATCAGAAATCGATACAGCTGCCCAACACATCCCGTTAGAGAAACCAAAGACAAAAAAAAAACACGATTATGAAATAACAGAACCCTTATGAAAACATCTCACGAGGACATCCAAATAGACAACCTCCAATGAAACGACCTAACGGCAACCCAAATGAAAAGATATAAGCAAAGATATAAGCAAAATCATCACATGCAAGGATGAACTAAATCAAATATAATTCGCGACAGACGAAAATAGAAGTGGAGGCAATAATCAGAAATCGATACAATTAACCCATAGCTCCCATAAGAGACACCAAAGGGAAAGCTAAAATGACTTACTTTACTTTCCCCCAAAATGGCCAAAAGGCAATCCAAAATATAATATAATATGCGACATAAACATCCAAAGACAAACCATTACAAAAATAAACCGAGACAGAAGAACCGCCTTGGAACGGTCAGCGGAACGAATTCCACTTGGAGGCTTAAATCGATTTTACGTGGCCACAATCCTCTCCCTTGAAGGGTGAGTAAAACGTATTTCGCTGTATGTGTTTGGGCGGTGTAAAATCGACGACATGTGGCAATAGTACTCGCCCCTATTGTGTTGTGGTTTAGACACTTAAGGTCTTCAGGGTTAAAAAACAAATAAACGAAACAGGTGGACACCCACAGGGCATTAGGTACCAACCGATACTTACTTAAATTTAATCTAGCATTTATGGTGACATAGTATATATAAATATAGCAATGCTAAGGAATCGATACAATTAACCCACAGCTCCCAACTATGACACCAAAGGGAAAGAAATACCTAGACTCTAATGGAAACATCAATAGCGGAAAGCCAAAAGGATAGTTACTTTCCCACAAAATGGCCAATTGGCTATCCAAAACAAAATTATATAAACAATACACACACACACAAAAGACAAACCATTACAAAAATTAACCGCGACAGAAAAACAGCCTTGAAACGGTCGGTGCATACAAAATCCACTTGTGTGTGTGGGGGGGGGGGGGGGGTCTATTTTACGCAGCTGCTTAGACTTTCTGGGTGAATCATTCCATCTCTTCAAAAAAGAAGTGAAGGCAATGATCCCTTAAAATTTAAATAAGCCTTTACACTGGAGCTGTCAAAGAATCTGAGGCCTGACCCAAACGCGTGCAACTAACCCATTTTGAACCGGAAACCACAAAACGGGTAGTTGGCAAACAGTGCATATCAGATAATACGCCACAGAACGCTGTGTCTGATCAGGGCCTACACTGTTCGCGAAGATGTTTGCTATTTTCCAAATAAAATTTGAAGAAACACAGCACCCTTAAATTTTGAAATTGACTTCTCCTTTTGGCTTTCCGGTATTGATGTTTCCATTAGGGTCTAGTTGTTTCATGTTTGTGCTTCTTTCCATTTGGTGTCTCTGATGGGAGCTGTAGGTTAATTGTATCGATTCCTGATCATTGCCTTTACTTCCATTTTGTACTATATGTAAGGTAGGAGATTCCATTTGGTACAAAAACCGTTAAATAGGGAAGAAAAGTTAACGATTGGTGTTGTTATCGTTCCACGTGAGACTACTTTTATCGTCCTCGTACCAAGGGTGGGATTTCTCAATTTTGGCTGTCCCTGGATTTTTCATTCAGTTTTTTTTTTCATATATGACTTGCCTGTCAACTAAAGCTTAACTTACTTTATAATAATACAATGTGGATTCTGTTTGAGCTTTTTACTGAACTTTTTGTAGAAACACGGTTTTTCATTGCTGTCTTTTTCTTCAATCCTAATGGTAGCAAGACCGTGTAATGAGTATCCCCCTAAATTCAACTTTATATGAGCCCCGCCAAGCGAATTTGTGTCTTCGAGCATTCCGTCATGAGAAATTTTTAACTGCGCATGCCCAGCCATTCAGAAGGGGCCAGATATTTGGCTTTCTGTCTGAAGGTTCCTCTTGATTCACTGCTTGTATGAGCGAGCAGCGAAGGTTCTAACGAGACTGCGCGAATGCGCAGGCTCGCCTGAACCTTTGCTGCTCGCATAGGCGATAAGTACCAAAATCGCTTAACGGGGCCAATTTAGAGATTCCTTAAATGTTCTGAAAAGGGATGATCCTTTGGAAGCCAGTGCCACATCACAGAACTAAGGCTATGGGATGTACAAGTTTTTTCTAGACCTGACTAGGTAGTTTCGGCCAAAAAAGGTCTCATCAGTGACCCTCAAATATTTTCGAAACCCCGCAAAAATGGAAACACTGATCCCAAATGACTAGAAAATATAACCAATACTATGACAAAGGGCGAGAGCCTCACATTCCCTTTAATTTGATGTTAAACGTCTCCGTCAACACTGTATTTACTGTATAGGCCTTTTTGAAGGCGTTGCTTCAATTTTGTTGTACTTTTACCCGACATTAAGATGAAAGGACATCTCAAGCCTTGTCGCCCAATGAAACCAATAGGGTTAATAAGCATGGACGAGCCGACTCGCACCGCTTTGCTTGGGCATGCTAGGATCCTCTAAGCCGTTTACCAGTACTCGTGTGCGGTCGGTTCAGCTCTGCGTGGAAGCATCCTGCAGCCCTTCAATTGCTTCAAGCCCATTCCCTTAAACCAGCTGTGGTGAAGTTAAGAACCACAGCACAGAACTGAAAACTATGGAGTGAACACGATTTTTCTGGGCCAGACTAGCTAGTTTCGGCCAATTAGGCCCCATCAGTGACCATTACACATTTTCCAAATCCGACAAGGAATCACTGATCCCAAAGAACAAGGAAATATTTCACACTTAAATCCTTTTTTTCCTAGTAAACAAAGTGTTTACCAATCATTACTTAATTATTTTGAGATTCTTCCATCACAATATGGAAAAACGGTAAACAAAACACTCACTTCGCTTAAAGTAGGATCAGGTAAAGAATTCTTATACATAACAAATACATATTAGATAAATTAAACGACTTTCGGAGTCTAACTGTTGGTTTTCTTTTGCTCCAGCATTTCAGCGGTTTCTTGCTGTCGAGTCCTCACCGTTGTCTCACCTCTGTGGTTCTTTGATTTTGGTGTTCACGGAGATGTTGCACTGATGAGTTAGGAGGCCTTCATGCGGAGTGAACAAATAATTTGTCTAAATCGCGACGGAAGTAAGGGCGAGGATTGTGGCCACGTAAAATCAATTTAAGCCCCCCAGTGGAAATCTTCCACTGCCCATTCCAAGGCGGCTCTTCTGTGGCGATTTATTTATGCTGTTGTTTGTTACTTACTGTGTGTATCACTTGTGTCTTTTTATTTTGGATGGCCATATGGCCATTTTGTGGGAAAGTAACTGTCCTTATGGCCTTCCTTTGTTTAGGTTTCCATTATGGTCTGGTCGCTTAATGTTTGTATTTCTTTCCCTTTGGTGTTTTTATGGGTGGAGTAAGTTAATTGTATCAATTCCTGATCTTTGTTTTACTTCTACTTTAACCCATTCAGTACCAGAAACCCTAAAGGGGTACCTTGGAAACAGTGCAGGCCAGATCCGACGCCGCAGAACGCGGCGTCTGATCAGGGCCTCCACTGTTTGCTAAGAGGTCAGTCAATTTCCAAATAGAATTTGATGAAAACACAACCTGACACCCATAAATTTAATTTTGAAATAGACTCCTGCTATGTATAAGGAGGAAGATTCCATTTGGTACAGAAAGGGTTAATTTGATGATTATATTTATCAAGCAGCGGGATAGTACAAACATATCCATTACGAAAACACGCCTATACAAATACATTGTAAATTTTACCGCCGAAAAACTAAAAATTTCAAGATGAAAAATTGCGATATTTTTCTAATTTCTGCTCAAAATATAGATTGTGGGTACTCGTTAGAACCGCCTCATTGAGGCGGTTCTAACGAGTACCGACAATCTATATTTCAGAGCAGAAATCAGAAAAATAAGGTTTACCCCTGCAAACCCCAGTTTTACTATATAAAAATGGAGTTTAAGGGGGTCAAAATTATATAGGCATGTTTTCGTGATGCTCCTATGCATCAAAGCTGTTCTTTAAGCATCATGAAACGGTTGCAAATAAGTGTGCGATTTCTTTCCAACTTATAGTGAGAATGTACAGTTGGCGACACACGATTGTAATTTAATTAATCAACTTTAGTAATACCATCATTTAATATATTTTAGCTAATGAAAGTAACCAACTTGCGAAAGAGATGTACCAGTCCCTTCGGTGTGATACCATCATTTAATATATTTTAGCTTATGAAAGTATACCTACTCGCAAAAGAGATGTACCAGTCCCTTCTATGTAATACCATCATTTAATATATTTTAGCCAATGAAAGTATACCAACTCGCAAAAGAGATAAACCAGTCCCTTCTATGTAATACCATCATTTAATATATTTTAGCTAATGAAAGTATACCAACTCGCGAAAGAGATTTACCGGTCCCTTCTATGTAATACCATCATTTAATATATTTTAGTTAATGAAAGTATACCAACTCGCGAAAGAGATGTACCAGTCTCTTCTATGTAATACCATCATTTAATATATTAAAGCTAATGAAAGTATACCAACTCGCGAAAGAGATGTATCAGTCCCTTCTATGTAATACCATCATTTAATATATTTTAGCTAATGAAAGTATACCAGCTTGCAAAAGAGATGTACTAGTCCCTTCTATGTAATACCATCATTTAATATATTTCAGCTAATGAAAGTATACCAACTCGCGAAAGAGCTGTATCAGTTCCTTCTATGTTTCGTGATACTTCCATTTACTTTCTCTGCAAAAATAATGAGGTCATTTCTATCTTGGGGCGCTGTGATGGCATTGAAGATTGTTTGGATGGATCTGATGAAATCGGATGTGAAGAGAATACAGGTATGTTAAATTCAGTTATTTGTATATACAATTTAAAAGTTAAAAAAAAAAAACATTTTATCTATATAACAATCGAATATTGAATATGTGGCTTCGGCTACCACCTACCGAAAATGCCATGTCACTATTATTATCCATCCAATCCGAATAGATCATCTCTGTTATTCTGGTATATTTAGTTTTCGTGCATGTTATTAGCGTATAGCGAAGTTCAACCGACTCAGTCTCTTAAACCTTGACTTAAAGACATTTATTCTTAATTATTGAGGACTATCATTTCATTACATAATATTACGTGGACCTCAGAGCTGACTGAAGAGAAGTTCTCTGTCTTCAACAGGTAAGGGGCCTCCTTGGGGAAAAACCATAATTCACTAACTGTTGACTGGTGTACCTTATTGATTTCCCCCTTAAGTGTCTCAGTCAGGGGATACAACGGGAGCTACCTATCACCCTATTGAGGGCCGCCTTTGATATGCTATAGTCAGTATATCACAATTGGCAATAAAACAATTATGAACACACGATGTGTCCTACTGTTACAAGAATAAATGCATTTAACATGCTATTATTTTGCGGTCATCATGCCTGTCATTTTCGAAGCTAATATAGTTGTTTTCGGAAATACTCAGCGAAGTGGTTCTGTACAATTATCATCACATGTTGATTTACGTCTTTCTGGTTGTGATGTCCTACTGGAATATTTAAAAATGTCCCAGCCCTCAACCAGAAATAGGGGTGATATTTACTGGTCCGCCATACATAGCTGGTCACCAGCTGTAGTGAAGTAAATTATTCTATGGAAAGGTGATCTTTTGGAAACAAGGACTGCAACATAGTACGGAAACCCTTTGAGTGTACAGGTTTTGTCTTAGCACAACTAACTTGTTTTGGCCTAAAAGACCTTATCAGTAGCTCTCAAATATTTGTAAAAAATCCGCAGAGAAGAAATGATCCCAAATGACCAGAAAATATAACCAATTTTACATTAATTTCTGCGAGAATGAACACGCACATGCAAAGATGCTTACAAATAAGCCAGCGCATGACAAAACCTACAATAAGACATGTGCGCCCAACGAAGACTCTGCGCAGTCTGATTAGAGTGTTCGTTGTGCGATCTAAGGATAGCTAAGGGCCCAATGCTACTTCATGCCGCAAGAGAAGTCGCCGGTTGGACTATATGGATGCGCAGGCTGTTCTGAATCTTCGCTGGGCGCACATGTTTTATTGTAGGTTTTATTATGCGCCGGCTCAAATGTTATTTTTGAAAAGCTATAGAAAAAGAACATGTCGCATGTAAGCCACTGAATTAACAGAATGAATCGCTTATGTAGGGGCACGTATACAATAACACGCGCATTAACAATATAAAGATTTGCAAAAGAAATCACCACCACCAGACAGCATTTATTTCTCCTCAAACATAGATTATGATACATGTCATCATGTTAACAAGTGCTTATAATGAGCACCCAACTAAACCCCATTTCTTTGACATCGGTATACGTTAGTTTCTTTATTTCTGCTCTAAGAAATATCTAGGTTGTGGGTACTACAGTCGAACTTCAGTGGCTCGAACACCTTAAGGATCATGAACATCTGTTCAAGACAGGGGTAGTTCGAGCCACTGAGGGCTAATGCCAGGAGGCATAACGACATACTTTAGGACATCTTTTTCTGTGATCTATAATGAAAAATGTATGCTGTGTGTACTCATTAGAATCGCCTCATCGAGGCGATTCTAATGAGTTTACACAGCATAAATTTGCAAGATGAAAGACGAAAATATCCCAATTTTTACTCTCCGTATTTCTTACGTACAGAAATTCCCTAGGGACTCAAGAACGGGTTCGACTCAGCCATGGTAAACGAGCCATCGGTGTTCGAGCCATCGACGTTCTACTGTAGTAAGAACAGCCTCTATGGCGTCCGGATGTTTTCTCGTGATTTTTAGTAACCCATTGATTCTAACACATTACGATAACTCACCCGTGTGACATCGTGCATTTTTTAAGTAACCCAATAGTTCTAACACATTACGATAACTCACCCGTGTGACATCGTGCATTTTTTAAGTAACCCTATGGTTCTAACACATTACGATAACTCACCCGTGTGACATCGTGCATTTTTTAAGTAACCCAATGATTCTAACACATTACGATAACTCACCCGTGTGACATCGTGCATTTTTCACATCTCCAAAATGGCTACTTTTCTGATGGAAATCCTTGATATTTCTGTTATAAATGCTCAAAACATAGGTTGAGGGTGCTCGTTAGAACCGCCTCAGTGAGGCGGTTCTAATGAGTACACACAACGTATGTATTGGAGCAGAAATAAGGAAAATAATGTTTACCCCTGTAAACCCCTGTTTTCTCTATATAAACTGAGGTTTAGGGGGTCTTCATTCACGGACTTGTTCACCGGATGATGCATAAGGTATCTATTTTGGTGGTCAGAATGATAAAACGCGATATATTATAAATGGAAAAGACAAATGAAAGCAAACAATACTTTCACAACAGTACAAACAACCATAATGCTTACCTGAACGTGTCCTTCTTATTATTAGCCGAAACTACGAAGTATGACCCATCTTCTTATGAATGTTTTCATTGCTCTTAAAGGAACTAATTTTTGATTTTTATTTGCCTTCATTGCAGCTGGTGTTGTGCCGTGTGGCGGCCGTAAAACGTCTCCCCGTACATCAACCACAGTGCAGTTTATATTTTACTTTCGGTCCTTTGAGATCAGCGTGAATATTCTGAGAAATTAGAAATAAATTATTGGTTTAGACTCTTATTCGAGACAGGTTTTTAATTATTTGGACCCCAATTTGATTTATATAAGTCTTTGAATCGACTGCCTATTCGAAATTCGCAAAATTGCCGTATGTTTCCTCTGGCTTTCTTTGCCGGATCACTACAGGGTCACTGATGAGGCTTTATTAGCCGAAACTACGTAGTATGACCCATCTTCTTATGAATGTTTTCATTGCTCTTAAAGGAACTAATTTTTGATTTTTATTTACATATAATTATGTCTTTTTTCACCAAAAGCTATGTTTGGTTCCAGAAATCTAAACAGATTCATTGACAATTTGAAGAAACCTGTTGATGAATGCCTCATCATGGTTTTATCCGGTCTGCTATTTACATGCCTTTGAATGCATGTAATCTCACTCAATGATATTCTTTTTATATTTGTTTATAGCAAAGTGTGGCGATGGATATTTTGAGTAAGTATCATACACATCAGGCAAGTTGTCTACAAATGATTAATAAAATAGCAAAAAAGGATAAAAGGGCTTATGCATTATTCTTCCACATTTATCATAATTTATTTGATAATACCACCTCATCACAAAAACACGTCTATATAATTTTGACCCCCCTTAACCCCACTTTTATATAGTAAAACTGGGGTTTCCGGGGGTATACCTTATTTTTCTTATTTCTGCTCTAAAATATAGATTGTGGGTACTCGTTAGAACCACCTCGATGAGGCAGTTCTAACGAGTGTCCACAATCTATATTTTGAGCAGAGATAAGAAAAATATCGCAATTTTTCATCATAAAATTTTCATTTTTTTTTTTCGGTGATAAAGGTGGCAATGTATTTGTATAGGCATGTTTGCGTAATGTGACATTTTATTGAATTAGTAAGAAAAGGTCACTCGGGAAAACAACAATACCACTAATCAACAAACCTAACACCTAACCTAACACTCATGGGCTCCTTGTTTCATCTCTGTAGTTTTTTAATTTGTATGTTCTCGGAGATGTTACACTGATGAGCTAAGAAACCTTCATGCTGACTAAACAAAATTAGTGTATACCGCGACAGTGGTATTGGCGAGGATTATGGCCATGTAAAATCGATTTAAGCCCCCACCCCCCCCCCCCACCCCCAGTGGAATTCTTTCCACTAACCGTTCCAAGGCGGTTCTTCTATGGCGGTTTATTGATGTTGTTGTATGTATCACTTGTGTCTTTGTATTTTGGATGGCCATATGGCCATTTTGTGGGAAAGTAACTGTCCTTATGGCCTTCCTTTGTTTAGGAGGTTTCCATTATGGTCTGGTCGCTTCATGTTTGTGTTTCTTTACCTTTGGTGTCTTTGATGGGTGGAGTAAGTTAATTGTATCGATTCCTGATCTTTGTTTTACTTCTACTTTCTCTCCGGAGTATAACCCTTTTCACTCTCGATTCCAATACAGATCCATACGGTATGATTTCATTACGCAAACACGCTTATTCAAATATATTTCCACCTTTATCGCCGTAAAAATGAAAATTTTATGATGAAAAATTGTGATGCAGAAATAAGAAAAATAAGGCATACCCCCGGAAACCCCAGTTTTACTATATAAAAGTGGGGTTCAATGGGGGTCAAATTATATAGGCATGATTTCGTGATGTTAACTCAACCATTACATTCCTTTTGAAAGATGTAGTATATTCACGCATTATGAGCATTTCCATAAAAGGGTTATTAAGCAAAGATACACAGTAAAGCTGAAAAGTTTGGAGTGTAAAGTTTTCTGGGCCAGATTGACGTTCAGCCCATCATCTCGTACCCGCCAATAAAATAACGTATCTCAGTTCCTATATGGAAATGCATTGATTCGTTGCATTGCATTTTGCGGAAACGCATCGAAATGGAAAGCAAAGCCTAATGATCTTTGCCATAGAAATGTTTGAAATATTACTTAAAGCAGAGCACCACATATTGTCAAGTTACATGACCACACGAAAGTCACATCAAAGGAATCATTACGAAAATACACCTATTCAAATATATAGGTAAAATTATATCACCAAAAATGATATTTTGCATATTTCAGCTCAAAACATGGATTGTGGGCACTCGTAAGAACCGTCTCAGCGAGGCGGTTCTCACGAGTACCAACAATCTACGTTTTTGAGCAGAAATTAGGAAATATTGTATACCCCTGTAAACTTTTGTAGATCGAACAGGTTTGTTGTACTTATAGCAAATTACGGGTGCAAATCACACAAACAAACGGGAGTTTCAATAGCTTGATAAGATGTAGGAATTAATGAAATCACTAAACTGTCCCGGAAAACACAAGACAAATCAATAAAATCGATACCACTATTAATGAAAGATATTTTGATGTACTAATAATGTCTGTGACTAGTTTCAGAATCGATGTAAGGACGTAGAGCATGTTAAGTATAACATATTGTAAATCTGTTTTTGTTTCGATCTAGCCACCGTAAATCAATAACTAACGTTTTCAGTAAAGGTGGGGAACTGAGTGCAAACATGCATAGGCTCTTCCCAGGACAGGACACAATTCTTACATTGTTACCTCGGCTGTCGGAAAACGAAATTAGCCAGGTGCAACGACGACTGTAAGGCGCTAAGCACGATCGATGCACTGTCTAAACTGAGCATTTATAATTTGCTTTCTTTATTTGATTAAACTGAAACGTGTTTTATTTATTCATTTCTTTTTAAGATGTGAAGATAGCCAGTGTGTTCAGATGAGTGCTGTTTGTGATCATTTTCCTGATTGTCAAGATGGCACTGATGAAAATTGCTGTAGGTTTTGCCTGTCATTAATGTTATGCTAAAGTGATCAACACCATAACTTGTATATTGGTGTCGAAATGCCTGAGTATAAAACTGTATCTTTACATGCTTATTTATTATCAATAAATATTCCACAAAGAAGCTATAAACATAAACAGACACTCAGGATTTAATTTTTATATTATTCTGTGATGGTCCTAAGCTGAGTTTATCATATGACGTCGCGTCTGAGAGGGTAATAACGCCATGTATCATTTTCGATAATCCACTAGTGGATTCAATATGCAAATTAGCTAGATACGTCCCGTAACGTTACATGTATGACTTCCTTGCGTCGCGTTTACTAACGGCGGAATATTGACATTTTTGAAAACAATCGTGAATAAAATGCGTTTCAAATGTCATATGATAAATAGAATCTTGCATTCGTGCTCATGTATTATTGAATTTATTAAACAAAGCCTCGCATTTTATCCATTTTCATTAACTCGTTTAATAAATTCAATAATACATGGACACTCATGTAAGATCCCCTATATATTCACAAAGAAGCTATAAACAGACACTCAGGATTTAATTGATATGCTATTCTGTGAAGGTCCATTAACTGAGTTAGTTACCTCATCACGTGAACAGGTCCGTGAAATAAAGACCCCCCCCCTAAACCCCACTTTATATAGAGAAAACTGGGGTGTACGGGGTATACATTATTATTTTTATTTCTCCTCCAAGACATAGGTTGTGCCTTAATGATGCGGTTCTAACGAGCACCCACAATCTATGTTGAAAGCAGAAATAAGAAAGACGTTATCATTTTTACCTCAAATTTGTCACTTCTGACACCATGTTGGACGCCATTATTTCACACGGATATGTTTTCCTAATGTTCAGGTGGACCAACTATTTTGTGGGTTGTAAATAATATAAGAACCTGGAGTGAAGGTTAGGCCCATAGAATCGATTTAACCGTTTTTATACCAAATGGAATTTTTCTCCTCATATATAGCATGAGTCCATTGAGTTAGTAACCTTCAGATGGATCAACTATTTTGTGTGTTGTAAATAATATTAGAACCTAGAGTGAAGGTTGGGCCATAGAATCGACTTATACTCCTCAGTGGTTCTCGCTACCGACCGTCCTTAGGCGGGGTTTAAATGTTGTTTATTTTCTAATTAAACTCTGTCGGATTTTCAGACTTTGCTCTTCACGCTGTAAGTGCTTATGATTGTGCATTATTTATTTATTTATTTATTTATTTATTTATTTATTTATTTATTTATTGTGCCTGTTGCACATTGACCTTGTGTGGAAGAGGAATAAGTTCTGAAGTTAGATCCTTTGGAAGCAAGGAATACACCAAATAAACGAAAACAGCAGACTCGGTTTTATTGAAAAACAGAAGTAAAACAAATATCAGGAATCGATACAATTAACTTACTCCACCCATCAAAGACACCAAAGGGAAAGAAACACAAACATAAAGCGACCAGACCATAATGGAAACCTAAACAAAGGAAGGCCATAAGGACAGTCACTTTCCCACAAAATGGCCATATGGTCATCCAAAATAAAAAGACACAAGTGATACACACAGTAAGTAACAAACAACATCAATAAACCGCCACATAAGAACCGCCTTGGAACGGTTAGTGGAAAGATTTCCCTGGGGGGTTTAAATCGATTTTACGTGGCCACAATCCTCGCCCTTACTTTTGTCGCGATTTAGACAAATAATTTGTTCAGTCCGCATGAAGGCCTCCTAACTCATCAGTACAACATCTCCGTGAACATGAATAATAAAAAAACCGACTCGATAGCAAGAAACCACTGAAATGCTGGAGCAAAAGAAAACCAACAATTAGACTCCGTCTGTCCGACCAGTACTGAAATGTGCAACACCTGTAACGCCTCCTAGCACCGGCTTATTGTTAGCAGAACTCTATTTTCAAAATGATACCAAATGAACTCAATGATCACTAAGGACCAGAAAATATAATCTGCACTATGATGATGTAGGTTGCAGTGTTGCTGTGATTCGTTTTTTTTTTTGTTCTTTTTTTCGATTTTGTTTTCCTCATTGTAAGTTTGTCTTCCTCTTGTGCTATTGGTAGGCTGTCTCTGGTCGGGCACATCGGAGGCTAACTGTTGGTTTTCTTTAGCTCAAGCATTTCAGTTATTTCTTGCTGTTGTGTCCTCGGCGTTGTTTTATCTCTGTAGTTGTTTGATTTTTGTGTTATCGGAGAAGTTGCACTGATGAGTAAGGAAGCCTTCATGCCGACTGAACAAATTATTTGTCTAAATCGCAACGGAAATTAGGGCGAGGATTGTGGTTGTGCAAACTGAATTTAATCTTAAAGTGAAATACGTTTCCCTTACCTTCAAATGCGGTTCTTCCTTCGCGGTATGTTTTTGTGATGGCTCGTCGTTGAATGTGTGTATCGCTTATAAAATTTTGTTTTTATATCCATTGGGCCATTTAGTGGGAAAGTAACTGTCCTATTGAATTTCCGCTATTGGTGTTTTTCATTATGGTCTAGTTATTTCATGTTTGTGTTTATTTCCCTTTGATGTCTCTGACGGGAAATGTGGATTATTTTTCTCGATACCTAACCATTGCTTTCACTTCTATAGTGTAAGCTTTTAGTGTGGCTTTCCTTTGGCATTTTTTCTATATTCTTTGTTTAGATACCGGCCCCGATAGCTCAGTTGGTAGAGTGTCCGCTCCGGGAACGGGAGGTCACGGGTTCGATCCCGGGCCGCCACAAACCAAAGTAGAAGTAAAACAAAGATCAGGAATCGATACAATTAACTTATTCCACCCATCAAAGACACCAAAGGGAAAGAAACACAAACATGAAGCGAAAAGACCACAATGGAAACCTAAACAAAGGAAAACCATAAGGACAGTTACTTTCCAAAGTCGTTAAAAATGGTACTAGCCGCTCCCTGCTTGGCACTCAGATTTACGGGGTAGAGCAAGGACTGGTCGACTCAGTGTAAGGATAATGAGACTGGGTGTGGTATTATGTGTCCGGGACGTGATACTTCAGTGAGGCAGCACTTTGAAAGTGAGCATTGAGCTCCCTGTCGCAATCAGCCAGCGTCGTGATATGACTGAAAAATTGTTGAAAGCGACGGTTAACCCGAATTCACACACACACACACACACACACACACAAACACACAAACCCACACACACACGCATTGTTTAGATGACCACATGCTATGAAAAGAGATCTTTACTCCAGAGAAGCCAAATATATTGAAACCAGAAATTCTAAGGTCTTATAACATGCAGGCAAAACAAACAAAGATCAGGAATCGATACAATTAACTTACTCCACCCAACAAAGACACCAAAGGGAAAGAAACACAAACATTACCCGACCAGACCATAATGGAAACCTAAACCAAGGATGGCCATAAGGACAGTTACTCTCCCACAAAATGGCCATATGGACATCCAAAATTAAAAGACACAAGTGATACACACAGTAAATAACAAACAACAACATAACTAAATCGCCACAGAAGAACCGCCTTGGAACGGTCAGTGGAAAGATTTCCACTGGGGGGGGGGGGCTTAAATCGATTTTACGTGGCCACAATCCTCGCCCTTACTTCCGTCGCGATTTAGACAAATAACTTTTTCAGTCCGCATGAAGGCCTCCTAACTCATCAGTGCAACATCTCCGTGAACACAAATAATCAAAGAACCACAGAGGTGAGACAACGGTGAGGACTCGACAGCAAGAAACCACTGAAATGCTGGAGCAAAAGAAAACCAACAATCTTCATAGAAAAATGAAAATATCCGACAACCAGACTCGAACCGGCGACCCCTTGCCTACAAGACAAGTGCTCCGCCCACTGAGCTGCCGGGAGACGATGGCGTTTCTTCAGCTTCGAAGTTTTATAAAGCTGATAAACAGCATTAAGACTTAAGATATTGGAAGAAGCATAAATATACCACGATTCGCTTGATCCAGCTTTCATGATAAGAACCAGAAGTGAAAGAAATAATCAGGATATGATACAAGTACCTCACTCCGTCCATCCAAGACAATGAAGGGAAAAAAAACACACATACACATTACGAAAACTTGCCTATACCAATACATCGCAACCTTTATTGCCAAAACAATGAAAATTTCAAGAAGCAAAATTGTGATATTTTTCTTATTTCTGTTTGAAATATGGATTGTGGGGACTCGTTAGAACCGCCTCATCGAGGCGGTTCTAACGAGTACCCACAATCTATATGTCGGAGCAGAAATAAGAAAAAATAAGGTTTACCCGTGTAAACCCCTGTTTCACAATATAAAAGTGGGGTTCGAGGTGGTCATTATTATATAGGCGTGTTCCCATGATGAGAAAAACAAAACAAAAGTATACCAACACAATACAACATCACAAAAATTAAAACATCACACACAGAAAACCAAAATGACAGATTCTGTCGCACAAAATCGCCAAACGGCTATCAAAAACAGAGATATAAGCGCCACATACATGTAAAGACATACAATAAAAACAATAATAAATCATAATAAAAGCACCGCCTTGTGTTAGTTTTAGGGTTAGCGTTAGAGAAAATGAGTTTTTTCAGACTGAATAAAGGATTCTAACTGGTCTATGTACATCTAAAAAAACGAATTGTAAAAGGAATAACGATCACGATAAAGCTGATCTGCTGGAGCAAAAGAAACCAATAGTTGAGCCCCGCCAAGCGAATTTGTGTCTTCGAGCATTCCGTCATGACAAATTTTAACTGCGCATTCCCAGCCATTCAGAGGGGCCAGGGATATGGATTTTTGTCTGAAGGTTCCTCTTGATTCACTGCTTGTATGAGCGAGCAGCGAAGGTTCTTGCGAGACTGCGCGGATGCGCAGGCTCGCCTGAACCTTCGCTTCTCGCATAGGCAATAAGTGTTACATGTGGGTTTACGGCGTCCCGCAAACCCCCATGCTGACAAGACAACCGAGCGTGATCTCTGACAGGTGTACGGGCAGCTGTGGGGTAAGGCACAAGAAAGATGTTAAATGAATGACATGAATTATTTACAGTATCTACATACAACACTCACTAACACAAAACATCACAATTTGTTGCTTCTGTAGCCAACTCACGACGTCCGCTCCGAAGGCAAAACACTGTTCTGTGCTCGGAACGGGTGACGTGAATATCTACAGAAGCAAACAACAAAAACAACAACAAAAACAAAAAAAGAAACAACACAAGACGCGACTGGCCAGTTTATAACTTAGGGTGAATCCCCCACTCGCGTGACACTTCCTCTCGCGAACTAGTAAAACTAGTCTATCAACATAGTTGATAATCCTAGGATTAGCGATCACGTTTGCTGATCAGACGTTTAGTGATCGTCCAAATAACCTGCAGGTAAGTTGACCTCTTCCATGTCTCACATTTGTTTACAACGAACAATGATTTATATTCTGATTCTACCCTGGTAGGCGCTGATTACGGCGGTCTGTCCGCCCTTGCTGGACCCTAACGCCTAGCGTCGTACCAGTACCTGCTGCTATGAAGCAGGGAGCAGCAGGTCACACATTGTTATGCCTGCAAATTACGATAACGGGACTAGAAACGAGTCACAAAACATACATGCTATATCATGATCCCCCTCCCGGAGAAGTAAGAATATGTTCATGCATATACCGTTATTGCGCATGCGCCGACCAGACATACAGGCTGATTAGTGCATGCGACAAATAACCGTACAGCAGAACTCAACTTGACTGTGCATCAAATTATCAGCACCCAGCGCTTGACACAATAATACTCAAAGTTCATGTTTCCTTACTGAGCACTACAAAAATCAATTAATGCTCACTACTACTGAGCATAATACTCATCAAATTTGTGCTCACTACATTATCACAAGTAAGAGGCAATTGAACAGACCACGCCTTTGCGCTACCTGGTCAGCCGCCAATTACAGGAAACATAACAATCTCTATTGCATATCCTTCTCCGCGACACGGCTCACAAATATAGCTATTCACAAATTCAATACATTAATAACAGATAGAAACTACAACAGAAGATTTTCATCTATAATCTACAACATTTGTTAGTGTCTCATATGGGCCAACACTGTTTGCCGTAAATTCTCTCTATTTGGTAGGCACCCCGTCACAACAGTCCTCGCGACGCCGATGACGCAGCTGAGGTCATCCCCGCCGCTCAGGCCGTTATGACGTGTGGCGACCAAATACTCCCACTTATCATCATCACGTTCTTTATATGTACATACATGCACAAACTGAGTTATCAGACAAAAACGGCATCATTACAAAATGAACTCGTAATTCTTCTTGAACAAAATTATTTCTAATCAACGTGAACATGCTTTTAAAATAAAATTCATTACAGTTCATCATCACGGATAACCCAACAGGCTCTTGTAAGAATTTGCCCTGATGATGAAGATATGGTTAAACCCGTCTTAAGTTTACGTCCCCTCTACACCTAATATCATATTGGGACGGAACCACGGTTTTCTAACCACAGCTAGTCAAAAGTCATGGATCAAACAAGTGACCCGGCGTTATTAATTACATTCTACAAAAGGGGTCTAAAAGCCTAAATGAATCTAGAATGAGCGGGTGTCCAAACTTTACGTCCCACCAACATCTAGGGTCAGCATGAGACAGGACCTCACTTAGAAAGACTCATTCTACTACTGGAGAACCCTGGGATCGATCCTGCGACGTCTAGCTAGCAAAGCTAGTAGCCTAATCACTACAGGCCTCAACAGTGAATTCAGAATAGGCTTCAGAAAGTTGGGGTATACTAGAAGTAAACCCCTCCAAAACCTACAAGCATGTTCATACAAAAATAATACTAAACATAGATTTAACATACCTTTCAATATACTTTCTATTTCCCCGTCACAATGTTGTGTTCACTCTTTACAACTTGACCTGCTGCTAAAGTGTCCGCTTTTTTCAGGGTTTATATATCTATGAATACTACCGGAAAATCATGCCTACTCTTATTACCTTGCTCAATTCGTGGCGAGGTGGAGATACCGGCCACAAACAAAGCCAGATAGCAAAAATCGAGCAGATAATGGATTTGCGTTCAAATAGTATATTTCCCATAGGAAAAATTGATGAAACGACCCTATAATCAATGACATGGCTCCTGTCAAAACGAACACCCACACAACACGTGACGGGAATAAAAATCATATATGGCACAATTTGGCGGTTGGCGATTTTTAGGCAAATTCTATAGGACTCGGCCTTTTAGCGGCCCCCTGTATTGTAAAAACAGCTCTCTATAAACCACTCATGCATACATCGTATGATATGTGCATGACTTGTTCATGGAGCCGCATAGTTTGCGTACCATATTTCACCTAAAATATTTCACTCGCACCGCCCTACCATATATCTACTAAAATAATTTAGATGTGCATAAGCACCAGAGAGGTTTCCTATTCCATCTCGTAACAAAGGTTTCCCCTTTTGGAGAAAAAACGATCAGAAATGTTTTTTTCTTTGTGTATAGAGATGGAATAGGATGAACCTATCTAAACAAGACAGCTATTTACACAACAACCGTGCGAAGAATTACCTACTAAGGTAGTCTGCCCCCAAATTTTCTTGGCCCCGAATTGCAACAATCCGAAATCTATACGGCTGTAGTTTCATTGCCCAACGCATAATTCGAGGATTGAGAACTTTTGCTGTTTGCGTATAAGACAAGGGCTTGTGGTCTGTCTCAAGCAGGAATTCTACTCCGTAAAGATACTTGCGAAATTTCTCAACACCCCAGATAATAGCCAAACATTCCTTCTCTATTACAGAATAGTTTTTCTCACGAGGCAAAAGTTTCTTGCTGGCATAAGCAATGGGAAGTCGTCCTTCCCCTTCAAATTCTTGGAGCAAAACGGCTCCTATACCAACATCAGAAGCGTCCGTCCGGAGTATGAACGGATTCCCGTCATGAAAGATAGGAAGACGAAGAATAGGACTAGACGTGAGTCGATTCTTCAGGGTCTGAAAAGCCTTTTCATGATGGTCCTGCCAGTCTGTGATCTTGTTTGGTCTACTTTTCTTAGTTAAATCTGGAATGAAACGGCGGTAGAAACCAGCCAACCCAAGAAATGACTTTATTTGTCTCTTAGTAGAAGGTCGAGGAGCATCCTTTATAGCTTGTATCTTGTCTTCTTGCGGTCTAACTGACTGAGCAGCTACACTGTGACCAAGACATTCGATACTGCTATACCCAATCATACACTTGGAAGGTTTTGTCGTCAACTTGGCTGTCCTGAGTCTATCTAAAACTTCACGTAATGACGTCAAGTGGTCTTTCCAAGTTTCGGTAAAGATCCACATATCATCGACGAAGCTATCAACGTTAGAAAGTTCGGACAGAATCTTTCTCATCAACCTGCAAAATGTTGCTCCTGAGTTTACCAAACCGAAGGGCATAGTTTTGAATTGAAACAAGCCTTTGGGGGTTTCGAACGCAGTTAGGGGTTTTGCCTTAGACGTCATTTTTACCTGCCAATAACCTTTTGACAAATCTAATTTGCTAAAGTATTTGTGCCCCGACATTCTATTTATAACCTCCTCCATATTTGGCATTGGTTCTGCATCGAACTCCGTCACTTTATTAAGTTTACGGAAGTCAATGCAGAACCGCACCGAACCATCTTTTTTAGGGACAAGTACTACAGGGGATGAATATGGAGATATCGATGGCTCAATAACTCCTAAATCTAACATATCTTGAATTTCCTTTTCCATTACATCCCGTACTTTATATGGTATGGCATAACCTTTTGACCTCACTGGTTCCGTCGTCAGCAACTTTATGTCGTGTTCTATTTGGTCAGTTCGTCCTGGTACACTGGACAGTACGTCCGGGTATTCTTTTATCAACGTCTCTATTTCTTTACGCTGATCCTGCGTTAACATTTCTGAAATATTGACGTCCTTAAACGTCTCTGGTTGCTTTGCAGTAGGAAAAGCGCAATCTTCCAATGAGAATTCGTCAACGTCATCATTTTCAGTTGACGGAGTGGACTCTACAGAAAGCAAGCAATGTGACGTCACATTCTGACGTTCCACATATTGCTTCAGTATGTTAGCGTGATATGTGTTAACATTTCCATTGACGTCAATCTTATAATCCATTCTGTTCACTACCTCAACCACTTCATAAGGACCTTTCCATTGAAGCAATAATTTATTACTGTCTGTCGGTAGTAACAACAGTACTTTGTCGCCGACATCAAATTTACGCGACCTCGCGCCTTTATCATAATAAGCTTTCTGCTTAATCTGAACCTTCTTTAAATTATCACGCGCTAATTTGCATGTCTGCTCTAACCGTTCCCTAAGCTCAATAACGTATTGATACGTCGAAAGAACTTGCTCATCGCGTACCTCTTCAGCCCATAATTCTTTTAATATTGCCATTGGACCTCTGACGTTACGTCCATATAACAACTCAAAAGGGGAGTATCCTAAAGACTCTTGTGGGACTTCCCTTACCGCAAATAATAAAGCTGGAAGATATTTATCCCAATCTTTTGGACGTTCAGCACACATGCGACGTAACATCTGCTTTAACGTAGCGTGGAAACGCTCTATCAGTCCGTTGCAAATTGGGTGTCTCGGACTACACGTTAACTGTTGAAGAGAAAGAAGTCTGCTGACTTCCTTCATTACCTCAGCAGTAAACTGTGATCCACAATCAGTCAACATTTCATCAGGAATGCCAACCCTACTAAACATTTCAATAAGCGCTTCCGCGACACGTTCCGTCTCAATACTCGGTAAAGCTATCGCCTCTGGATACCTTGTCGCGTAATCTATCATTGTTAAAATATACCGAGATTTCCTATCAGATCGAGGCTCAATTGGACCAACTATGTCCACTGCCACCCTCTTAAATGGCGTATCAATCAATGGCATTTTTCCTAGAGGTACTTTAGTGACCCGACCTTTCTGAATAGTTCTCTGACAAATATCACAAGATTTACAAAATCTAGCGACATCACCGCAAATACCGGGCCAGTAAAACTCAGTTACAACTCTATCCAATGTCTTCCTAATACCCATATGTCCAGACATAAGCGTTTCATGAGCCAGTTTCAACACCTTTCCTCGGAAACTTTGGGGGACCACAAGTTGGAAAGAGACTTTGTTACCCTTGGTGAACTCCCTATATGCCAAACCTTTTTTCTCAATAAACCTAGTTTCACCTCGGTTTAAACCACGACTCACAGTCTTGTTCCCAGATACAACCCTTTTCCTGATGTTTTCTAAAGTTGGATCATCAACCTGAGCTTGTTTGAAAGCCTCCTTGTCATCGTTAATGATCTGATCGGGAACCTTAAGTTTTCTGTAAGGCTTCTCATCCTGCCTAGTTTGAGACCTAGTTACAGCCGCAGCTGAGAAATGAGACATATCAGGAAGTTTTGATCCATCAATGTTACCGATAACCAAATCGTACAACGTATCATCCATACACAAAGCTTCAGTTTTCCCAGTGAAAAAAGGACAATCAATGTCAATCATTGCCAAAGGATACCTTTGTGTGGATTCATCAATCAACGTAACATTTGATTCCTTTCCTATTAACTGACTATCCGAAACCAAACTTCTCCGAACGACACAGCCTGTACACCCAGTATCTCTTAATACAACCACCTTTTTATTATTAACCAAACCTTGTGCCGTCGGTAACCTTGCCTTTAAGAAGTAACAGACACCTTCCCTAGTTTCCTTACTACACTCCTCCCTATCCGAAATCAAAGGATCACCAACCTTATTTTCAAAAATACTTCCAATCTCATCACCTTTCCTAGTTACTTCCGTTTGACAAAAACTAACTTGGTGTGCTGCGCCACGTGGTGTGCTATTATTTTTACCGCGTCCGCGAAAAGACCCTCTAAAATTACCACGACCACGTGTATAACCACGACCTACATTCTGCGTATTCTCATTCTTAACCTGAGAACCTTGAGCCTCTACGCGCGTGTTAAAATTTTCCTTAACACCGCTATCCCCAACTCCAGTTGCTCCTACCTCTGCGCTATACAATTGTTTCCTGTCGGGGTTCTTAAAACATTTAATTGTTAAATGCCCCTTACCACATATGCTACACTTGATATCCGGTCTACCACTCGGTTTGTTCGAGTCAACTTTGTCCTGTTTACCCTGCGCTGCGCCTCTATTATCGCGTTGCCCCTTATTAATGCAACTATATACGCCCCCGC
Organism: Lucinisca nassula; assembly: GCA_963580285.1. Classification (NCBI taxonomy): domain Eukaryota; kingdom Metazoa; phylum Mollusca; class Bivalvia; order Lucinida; family Lucinidae; genus Lucinisca; species Lucinisca nassula. The sequence goes on from OY757017.1 coordinate 743,996, forward strand.
GCGCTTCTGCAAACAAATCTGCCTCCCTAGCCCTTTCATCTAAATTACCAAACTGTTTTGGCTTCAGATGTACATACAGTTCTCTATTACATGACTCCAGGAACTGATCCCTTGCCATGAAATCACAGACAGCCGGAAAAGATTTTTCTATCTTTGCCATATTAAGCCATTTTTCTTAATAACTTCTCAGTCTACTACTGAACTGTATGAACGTTTCTGATTTCTCGGGCCTACTATAACGAAACTGCTTCCTAAATCCGCGCTCTGTCATGTCAAAATTCTTTAATAAAGCGTCCTTTAACTTTTCATAATCCGCCGCATCCTCATTTGACAACCGGTCATATACATCAAGTGCGCGCCCTTTGAGCAATGCACTTAAATACGCGGCCCAAACACTCTTATCCCATTTATTAGCCGTAGCATATTTCTCAAACCTAGATAAATAACTATCCATTTTATCTTTACCCTCTTCAAAATAAGGTAACTTAGGATCCCGGGCATGAGCCACCTTCTCAGCTTTTTGCCTTTCAAATTCTAGCTCGAGCTTCGCTCTCTGCATTTCTAACTGATTCCTTAATTCTTGGTGCTGTAGCTCAAACCCATGTTTTATTTGTTCTAAATGGGCCTCACTAATCTCTTTTGCCTCCCTTTCAGTCTTGATGCGTGCTATTTCAAGTTCCTTATTAACATTCAACATAGCTAGTTCATGTGCCCTTTCCTTTTCCTTTTCCTCTAACTTAGCTAGTTCATGTACCCTTTCCTTTTCCTTTGCTTCTACTTCTAACTTAGCTAGTTCATGTACCCTTTCCTTTTCCTTTTCCTCAGACCTTAACCTTTCTAAATCCCTTTGCTCTTGCCTTTCTGCCCGCTCAATATCTTGCTGCTCTTTAACAAAACCTTGTAACTCCTTCCCCTCATAACCTAAGTCCTTTCCCATTTGCATTAAACGCTCCATTATTGATAACGTAAATCTCACGTTACTATCAAAACCACTATAAACTGATCAGTTATGATCAGTGATGATTGAATGGGCTTAACTAAAACGTTAAGATATGTGTTATACGCGTTAATCTAACTAAAACGTTAGTTATTAAAGCACACGCGATTTGAAATGTCAAATGCTTTCAGCACAGTATGACGTTGCGTACTGGTAGTCTAATATGACGTCATAAACTGACGACGTTTACAGTAAAATGCTACAATCCGAAGTTTCATCACATTACAAAACTCCGATCATAAAAAGTCACCATTAATGTTTCTATTACGTCATACCTAACCTCAAGCCACAGCGTAAATATTAACGCTACCGTTATGTCAACGTCAGTAAATTGTTAACGTCACTACGTCAGAACCATGTCTGGGTAAGATCAATTAGTAGCTCCAATTTAACTTAGTAGAATGTCAGGTAACACAATTAAGTGGAGTCTACTTAAATTTTTCGTTACCAAGAAAAAGTGGGGTTTGCCTTGCCTTCCTGCTCAGAAATTATCGACTTGTCAGTATCCATTCAATTGAATACATGGGTTTCGCACTTCGTCAACGCAGGAAGGAAGATTAAAGTTAATTTCTAAATGTGGCTGTCAATGCATCTTTTTTTTTTTTTTTTTTTTTTTTTTTTTGAAAATTGATGATTCAGAGTATCAATGTGCTGTTCCACAGCCGGGAACACCAGCCAGAGATCAAATCCTCACTTCACTGACACCAAATGTTACATGTGGGTTTACGGCGTCCCGCAAACCCCCATGCTGACAAGACAACCGAGCGTGATCTCTGACAGGTGTACGGGCAGCTGTGGGGTAAGGCACAAGAAAGATGTTAAATGAATGACATGAATTATTTACAGTATCTACATACAACACTCACTAACACAAAACATCACAATTTGTTGCTTCTGTAGCCAACTCACGACGTCCGCTCCGAAGGCAAAACACTGTTCTGTGCTCGGAACGGGTGACGTGAATACCTACAGAAGCAAACAACAAAAACAACAACAAAAACAAAAAAAGAAACAACACAAGACGCGACTGGCCAGTTTATAACTTAGGGTGAATCCCCCACTCGCGTGACACTTCCTCTCGCGAACTAGTAAAACTAGTCTATCAACATAGTTGATAATCCTAGGATTAGCGATCACGTTTGCTGATCAGACGTTTAGTGATCGTCCAAATAACCTGCAGGTAAGTTGACCTCTTCCATGTCTCACATTTGTTTACAACGAACAATGATTTATATTCTGCTTCTACCCTGGTAGGCGCTGATTACGGCGGTCTGTCCGCCCTTGCTGGACCCTAACGCCTAGCGTCGTACCAGTACCTGCTGCTATGAAGCAGGGAGCAGCAGGTCACACATTGTTATGCCTGCAAATTACGATAACGGGACTAGAAACGAGTCACAAAACATACATGCTATATCATGATCCCCCTCCCGGAGAAGTAAGAATATGTTCATGCATATACCGTTATTGCGCATGCGCCGACCAGACATACAGGCTGATTAGTGCATGCGACAAATAACCGTACAGCAGAACTCAACTTGACTGTGCATCAAATTATCAGCACCCAGCGCTTGACACAATAATACTCAAAGTTCATGTTTCCTTACTGAGCACTACAAAAATCAATTAATGCTCACTACTACTGAGCATAATACTCATCAAATTTGTGCTCACTACATTATCACAAGTAAGAGGCAATTGAACAGACCACGCCTTTGCGCTACCTGGTCAGCCGCCAATTACAGGAAACATAACAATCTCTATTTCATATCCTTCTCCGCGACACGGCTCACAAATATAGCTATTCACAAATTCAATACATTAATAACAGATAGAAACTACAACAGAAGATTTTCATCTATAATCTACAACATTTGTTATTGTCTCATATGGGCCAACACTGTTTGCCGTAAATTCTCTCTATTTGGTAGGCACCCCGTCACAACAGTCCTCGCGACGCCGATGACGCAGCTGAGGTCATCCCCGCCGCTCAGGCCGTTATGACGTGTGGCGACCAAATACTCCCACTTATCATCATCACGTTCTTTATATGTACATACATGCACAAACTGAGTTATCAGACAAAAACGGCATCATTACAAAATGAACTCGTAATTCTTCTTGAACAAAATTATTTCTAATCAACGTGAACATGCTTTTAAAATAAAATTCATTACAGTTCATCATCACGGATAACCCAACAGGCTCTTGTAAGAGTTTGCCCTGATGATGAAGATATGGTTAAACCCGTCTTAAGTTTACGTCCCCTCTACACCTAATATCATATTGGGACGGAACCACGGTTTTCTAACCACAGCTAGTCAAAAGTCATGGATCAAACAAGTGATCCGGCGTTGTTAATTACATTCTACAAAAGGGGTCTAAAAGCCTAAATGAATCTAGAATGAGCGGGTGTCCAAACTTTACGTCCCACCAACATCTAGGGTCAGCATGAGACAGGACCTCACTTAGAAAGACTCATTCTACTACTGGAGAACCCTGGGATCGATCCTGCGACGTCTAGCTGGCAAAGCTAGTAGCCTAATCACTACAGGCCTCAACAGTGAATTCAGAATAGGCTTCAGAAAGTTGGGGTATACTAGAAGTAAACCCCTCCAAACCCTACAAGCATGTTCATACAAAAATAATACTAAACATAGATTTAACATACCTTTCAATATACTTTCTATTTCCCCGTCACAATGTTGTGTTCACTCTTTACAACTTGACCTGCTGCTAAAGTGTCCGCTTTTTTCAGGGTTTATATATCTATGAATACTACCGGAAAATCATGCCTACTCTTATTACCTTGCTCAATTCGTGGCGAGGTGGAGATACCGGCCACAAACAAAGCCAGATAGCAAAAAATCGAGCAGATAATGGATTTGCGTTCAAATAGTATATTTCCCATAGGAAAAATTGATGAAACGACCCTATAATCAATGACATGGCTCCTGTCAAAACGAACACCCACACAACACGTGACGGGAATAAAAATCATATATGGCACAATTTGGCGGTTGGCGATTTTTAGGCAAATTCTATAGGACTCGGCCTTTTAGCGGCCCCCTGTATTGTAAAAACAGCTCTCTATAAACCACTCATGCATACATCGTATGATATGTGCATGACTTGTTCATGGAGCCGCATAGTTTGCGTACCATATTTCACCTAAAATATTTCACTCGCACCGCCCTACCATATATCTACTAAAATAATTTAGATGTGCATAAGCACCAGAGAGGTTTCCTATTCCATCTCGTAACAAAGTACCAAAATCGCTTGACGGGGCCCAGTTGGATATCTGATGGCCCGACCAGAGACAAACACAGTGAATCCGGCACCGAGGGACATTACAAAAACGTTGAAGCGGCCCCCGCCCATAGGGGCTTGAAGAAATATATGGGCTGCATGATGCTTCCATGCAGAGCTGAATCCGGCCCGCACACTAGTAGTGGTAAACCGCTTAGAGGATCTAAGCCTGTCCAGTAACCGCGGTGCGAGGCGGACCGTCCATGCTAATAAACCCTATTGGTTTCATTCGGCGACAGGGCTTGAGATGTCATTTCATCTCAATGTCGGGTAAAAGTCCCACAAAATTGGAAGCAACGTCTCCAAAATGACCTTTACAGTGTTGACGGGGACGTTAAACCTCAACTCAAACAAACAAAACAAAAACTTTGAAGTAAGTCTTAGGAAGTTGCCGTCAGAAAGTCTCAGGCTTGATCCGCCGGCGTTGAATTATAAGGGGAAACAAAGTTATTTACCGTGATTGGGTTAACATCCATACATGCAGTCTGTCCTATAAAGTTTATGTTGTACCCAAACATTTTATATCTAAGAGTGAGTTTAAAAAACTTTGGTATTGCAATAATTGCAAGCATTTATATTTCTTAATCCATATACTAATTGGTAATAAAATTCAGGTTTCGACATTGTGGCAGAAGAGACTAAAGTGCAAGTTAAATCGAAATGACATGTATTAAATTAGAAGTGAAGGCAATGATCGAAATTCGATACAATTAACCGAAGCTCACATCAAAGTCACCAAAGAAAATAAACACAAACATGAAACAATTAGACCGAAATTGAAACATCATTAGCGGAAAGTTAAAAGGACAGATACTTCACCACAAAATGACCAATCGGCTATCTAAGAAAAGGCTTGCGTAGGTTATGATACCGATAACCCTGATTACGATGTTCAGCAGTAAATAATTTATTACGAATGTTGAAGTCAGTTACATGACTAGACACGATGGCAACTGTATTAATTTCGATATATAAACACCCTAGGTCGCCACACGAGGATTCTCACTATACAAGCATTACGAAAACAAGCATATACCAATACATTTTAACCTTTATCGCCGAAAAAAATGAAAAAAAAAATCAGGATGAAAAATTTTAATACGAGGCGGTTCTAACGAGTACCACAATCTATGTTTTTGAGCAGAAATAAGAAAATTAAAGTATACCCCTGTAAACCCCAGTTTTACTATATAAAAATGGGGTTCAAGGGGGTAAAAATTATATAGGCGTGTCTTCATGATGGAAAGGAAAATTTACAATCTCAAAATCATAATCACCGGGTTCATCATAAATTTTGCATGAAAAAATCTGGAGTATTTTTTATGGATGTCTGCTTCTTTGAACTCTGAAGAAAGTGTGGAAACATCTTCTTTAGATTATTTAGCAAAACTTTTTTTAATTTTTAAATATGTTCTACAAAAGGGTTATCCTTTGAAAGCAAGGAATACACCACAGAAGTGAAAAATATGGAGTGTGCATGTTTTCTGGGCCAGACTAGCTAGTTTCGGCCAATTAGGCCTCATCAATGACCCTAAGATATTTTAAAATTTCACAATGGAATCAATGATCCCAAAGGACAAGAAAATGTAATCTACACTATGATATAGGGCAGGGAGACGTTTTACCGCCGCCACACATTCCCACACACCAGCTGTAGTGAAGTCAAATATATTCTATAAAAGGGTTATTCTTTGGAAGCAAGGCATACACCACAGAAGTGAAAAATATGGAGTGTACATGTTTTCTGGGCTTGACTAGCTAGTTTCGGCCAATTAGGCCTCATCAGTGACCCTCAGATATTTTCAAATTTCCACAATGGAATCAATGGTCCCAATGGACAAGAATATAATCTACACTATGATGTAGGGCAGGGAGACGTTTTACCGCCGCCACACATTCCCACACACCAGCTGTAGTGAAATTAAATATGTTAATACTTGTCAAAATCATGGCATTCAAACACTACTTAATTAAGTGTATGCTGTCAAAATTTCAATTAAGCCAATATAAACTTTTGTCCGAAAAGTTATGTGGTAGGAGTGAACAAAGTATAGGAATGTTTCAAGGTTATAAACCGACAGTCATTAATATACATACGTTTCAGCGTTGCTTGTGTCCAATCACAAAATGTAAGGAATGTTATGAGACTGTTTAAAATCCGCCTTTGGTATAAGTAAAAACCAATTAAGAACAAACAAGCATAACAATCAACATGTAATGTATAAAAGTGGTTTGTTTACTAATTATCCGTTATTGTATAACATATGAATTTCAAAAGAGAGAATAATATGCTATGACTTTCAGATTTTACGCCTTGTCAGAGAGACCAGTTTCGTTGCAAAGACGCCGCTTGTATACCATTAACACAACGCTGCGATACGAAAGAAGACTGTATTGACGGCAGTGATGAAGAGGATTGTGGTATGCTAATGAGAATCATTTTAACCACTATCTTGCTGAATTTTCATTTAAGCCACATCCATTTCTGTCTATCAGCCAAGCAAATTACTTGATGTAATTTATTGCTACAAATTCATAAACTGAATGCCAAACAGTGTAGATCCTGATCAGATGGCTTCTTCAGAAGCCATCTGATCTGGATCTATACTGTGTGCAAAGATAAGGGTTGTCGTGAACAGCAAGATAAGGGTTAAAATTGAAGATCGAACATTGTAATTTGGTGTTTTGTGCAGTGTGCAATCAAGCAAGGTTTAACTTTAAGTGCATTTAAAATTGTTCAAAGTTAAAATGAATGCAATGAACAGGAATGGATACAATTTCATCACACATCCCATCCAAGACAGCAAAGTTAAAGAAGCACAAACATAATGCAAAGTATAAGTGAAGGCAATGCTCCGAAATCGAGGCAATTACCCCAAATCTCCAATCCAAGACACCAAAGGGAAAGACATGCAAACATAAAACAACTTCATCACAAAACGTCACAAGCGGAAAACCAAAGAACAGTAACGTTCTAAAATGGCCAAACAGCTGTCCAAAATAAAAATAAATGAGCAATAAATACATGCAAATACAAACTATATAAATAATAAATCACAACCGAAGTACCCGCCTAGGAACGGTCAGTAAAATATATTACTGGGGTGGGTGAAGGGGGGAAAGGGGTAAATAGATATTACGACCCTCTGTTCTGTTACTAAACTCAAATGTATACAGAGATTAAAAAACAATGATGGGGACTCGCAAATATGAAACAAGTCAAATGCTGGAGCTAAAGGAAACTAACAGTTAGACCCAAAATCAGTATCTTTTTACGAGCCAAGCGAAGCAGAAAGTAAACGAAAAGAAAAACCGAAACACTAATTAAAATACATGTAGTTAACATATTTTATGTAAATATTGTTAAGCAAACCGTGCTGATATTATTAATTAATTAATTATTTCATAAAGCAAACTATGTCTCCTCAAGTATCTTTAAATAAAGTTCTGATTTCTGAGCCCCACAATGTGAGGACTGAGTCCAAAATGAATAATAGTCCTATAGTTATCCGTCACATAAAAACTTTCTATCATATGACGTCGCATCTGAGAGTGTAATAACGCCATGTAATATTTTCGATAATCCACTAGTGGATTAAATATGCAAAGTTTGTAGATATGTCCCGTAATGTTACATGTACGACGTCCTTAACGACGTCGTGTTTACTAAAGGTGGAATACTGATATTTTTGTAAACAAACGTGAATAAATGCGTTTTAAATGTCATATGATAAATAGAATCTTGCATTCATGCTCATGTATTATTGAAATTATTAAACTCGTTGAGGAAAAGGGATAAATGCTCGGCAAAGCCTCGCATTTTATTCTTTTTCCTCAACTTGTTTTTACTGGGTCTGAAATCCTCGCTCTTGGTTCGGTCGTGGTCGTGACAAATAAATTATTCAATCCTCATGAAGTACTTCAAACTCATCATTACGCAAACACGCCTATACAAATACATTGCCACCTTTATCGCCGAAGAACTGAAATTTTAGGATGAAAAATTGTTATAATTTTTTTATTTTTGCTCAAAATATAGATTGTGGGCACTCGTAAGAACCGCCTCATCGAGGCGGTTCTAACGAGTTCCCACAATCTATATTTTAGAGCAAAAATAAAAAAAATAAGATATCCCCGCGGAAACCCAAGTTTTACTATAAAAAAGTGGGATTCAAGGGGGTCAAAAGTATAAAAGCGTGTTTTCGTGATGTCAGCGCAACATCACCTAGAACATAAAAGTCACACGAACAGAGAAGAAACAACGATGAGGACACGACAGAATGAAATAACTAAAGGGCAGGAACAAATGAAAAACCAACGGTTGGACTCCGGTGACCCGACCAGAGATAGGGCATCGAGCAACAACCAAACAGAAAACAAGTTTTATTTATGTTATAACTCATGGTTTGATCGCTTTCTTTGCTGAAATTGGATGGTATTTTACACGTTGGCAATTTATAATATAGAAACGTATGTTATAATCGATATACCATAACGATAACACACCCATGCGACATAGTGCATTGTGACATTTCTCCTAAATGACTACTTTTCTATGAAAATTCGTGATATACTTTCATGTTAATAACCCAAACATAGGTTGTGGATTCACGTTGGAACCGCTTTGTTGAGGCGTTTCTTACGAGTAACCCCAACCTATGTCTTAGAGAAGAAATACGAAAAATGATGTAAATCCCCATAAATAAGTTCTAAATAGTTAGATGCTTAAGAAGCAAAGAATACACAATATAAACTAAAATAGCAGACTCGGTTTTATTGAGTCTGTTCATGACCAGTACTAAAATGTGCTACACCGGCCACGCCCCCTAGCACCGGCTTAAGCAGAACTCTATTTTCAAAATAATTTTAAATGAAATCAATGATCCCAAAGGACTCCAGTTTAGTCTGTATAAAAATGGGATTAGAGGGGTGTTTAATTCACAGACTTGGCCTCTAGCATGACAGGCAAGTGGACTTACCGTGGGGCTGCCATGTTCCACATCGCTGAGACATGCTATTTAAAATTTCAAATACACAACAAAAATGTCACTTAAAAAGCACTGTAAGTCAGATAATTCTTGTTAACCGGTGTAACTGCAACTGCAATTTTTCATATTCGCAAAATCAGCGTCTAAGTTGTTGATGAGGTGTCAGCCATTTTGTTGTTGTCATTTTCTGTCGCATGGGCTTGTCTTTAATAAACGAAAGTAGAGTGCTTGCTATTTTTGACTTTCTGTCTTCAGAGTTTCTATACTGTTATGCATTAGATTTTTTTCTGATTCCCACTTTCACCCCACTGGGTGACCTAATAATGCTATAAATATCTTTTTAAAGAACATTCACGAAATGAGTCATATATTTGTAAACATCTTGTTTACAAGGAAAAGTACCTTGGAACCTTCCAGAAAGTTCAGGTTTGCATTATTTTTTAGAAACATACATAATCTTATTCCAAAGCCCTGTGGATCATTCTAGAGAAATCTGAGGGTCTATAAAAGAGCTTGATTTTTCTCATTGAGTCAGGCTTTGCAGTTTGAAGTTCGGGCTTTTAAGAAAAGTTATTTCTGAATTCTGTGTTGGATTGTTAAAAGGATATTATTTTTTATTTCGGACTGTGAATTCTGTTTGATCAAGGAAAATACATTCATTCAAGGATATTTCATAAAAGAGCTAAGTACTTTTAATTTTCTTACTTCTACAGGTTAAAGATAACTTGTAAATAAATTTTGTTAAATTTTTCAAAAAGGCTTCTTTGCATTTTCTTTCTGCTACGCCTAGTTCGTAACAATACCTGCACATAATCTCCACGAGGAGATGCTGCAGTATTAGTAGATAGATAGATACTTTGCGAAAATAACAAAGAAATGAATGAATGGTAATTTGCATTTCGAATGACCACTAAATCAGCCCCAGTAACCGCAAGTTCTGCAATAAGATGTTGCAAGTATCTTGTTCACATGGCACAAGGATATTTTGCTGAAATGTTAAACCTAATCCGTACTTCCGGTACGTTCACAAAATGGTCAAATACGTTAGAAACAACGTATATTTGACGTTATGTGTGCTGTAACATTACATGTTATCAAAGAGCTTGCTCGCGCAGGCCTAAATGCAGCAGCGAGCTCGCTACCAGGGGCCAGTATGAACTGCAAGAAACATCACGAAAACACACCTATACTATTTTGACCCCTTTGAACTCCACTTTTATATAGTAAAACCGGGGTTTTACTATATTTTGCTATAAATACTATATTTTGCTATAAATATAACAAACCTGTTAGATCTATCATTTTTAATTTCAATAAACTTGTTTCAGATCTTGATATTGATACTAATACTCCTGATTCATGTGATTGTAAAAACTCAAAGTATTGCTATGCTGCTGCTGGTCATGTAATTACTGGCAATTTGAAAATTATTCCTGATTCTAGGATAAGGAACATAATTTCTAAAGGACCGAAATATCGGTTTCCTTCTAAAATTGATTTCAGTAAATGAAGAGATGAAATCGCTGCTTCCTTGAATGAATTCGGTAATCGATGGTGTAAGCGAGAGTATGTTGAGCATAAAGCCCTTAAGGACTGGAAACTTAGCATTTTAAAACTAGTGAATAAACGCATTTCGTTCTATTCTCAAAATACTAACTTATTACCTCCTAAGCCCAAAACGTCTTTACGTCATCTTAAACTAGGTATTCAAGAATTTCATAAGAAGTTTGTTTTGGCCCCTGCAGACAAGGCCGCTAACAACGTCGTCGTTGTGTGACGGCTCCACTATGTTAACACGCTTAAGTAGGAGCTTGGTGGTACTAAGGCCTATGAACTTCAGCCTTTAGCTGAAGAGAGAGCTATAGTAGATAAACATAGTTGTCTTTCAGCCACCAAGTTTGCTGTGTGTGTTAACGAAGGCCAAGACAAGCTTCCTACGCTATACTGGTTACCAAAACTTCATAAAAAACCTTACAAAGCACGGTTTATTGCAAATTCTAGCTCTTGCACTACCACTGAACTTTCTAAATTATTAACTTCCTGTCTAACTGCTATTTAAACGCATGTAATTAAATATTGTGATAAAGTCTTTGAAAGATCAGGAAGAAATTTGTTTTGGTCTATAAAAAATTCGAATGAGGTTTTAAATAAATTGAAATCTAGACATTTTCGTGCTTATAGTCTGTCTACCTAAGATTTTTCCACTCTTTACACTACACTTCCTCATAATCTTATAAAAGAAAAGCTTAATGATTTAATTGAATGGGCTTTTCACAGAGAAGTTTCTCTCTATCTTGCATGTAATGTCAGAAATGCATTTTTCACTTCTAAAGAGCATAAGAATTATACACTTTGGTCATGTCAGAAAGTGTGTGATGCCCTCACCTTTCTACTTGACAATATTTATATTACATTCGGTACTAAGTTATTTAGACAAATTGTGGATATTCCGATGGGTACTAATTGCGCACCTCTTGTGGCTGATCTGTTCTTGTATTGTTATGAAAGAGACTTCATTTTGTCGCTTTCCATTGATAACCAATCTGAAATTATTGAAGCTTTTAGCTCTACTTCTAGATATTTAGATGATTTATTGAATATTGATAATACCTATTTTGATGGTTTGATCAGTCAGATTTACCCCCTAGAACTTCAGTTAAATAAAGCAAATTCTTCTGATACCGAGGCCCCGTTTTTGGATTTACATCTATCTATTGTAGATGGATTTGTTTCGTGCAAAATTATTATAAACGCGATGACTTTGATTTTTAGATTGTAAATTTTCCTTTTTTGGATGGTGATGTTCCTCGTGCGCCATCCTATGGCGTTTATATTTCGCAATTAATTCGATTTGCTAAAGTGTGTAGTCATGTAACTGACTTCAACACTCGTAATAAATTATTAACGGCTAAACTCCTTAATCAGGGTTATCGGTACCATAAACTACGCAAAGCCTTTCCAAAATTTTATTGACGCCATTCTGATTTAATTTATACGACAGACTGCATGCATGGTAGTTAACCCAATCACGGTTGGCAACTTTGCTTCCCTCTTTAATTGCACGCCGGTGGATCAGGCTTCAGATTCTATGACGGCTCCAACGTAAAGGCTTATTAAGAATTAGAGAGATCTAATTCAAGGTAATGTTTGTTGGTGCCTGATGCTCTGTCTCTGGTCGGGCCCATCGGAGTCTAACTGTTGGTTTTCTTTTGCTCCAGCATTTCAGTGGTTTCATGCTGTCGAGTCCTCACCGTTGTCTCACCTCTGTGGTTCTTTGATTTTTAGTGTTCACGGAGATGTTGCACTGATGAGTTAGGAGGCCATCATGCGGACTGAACAAATTATTTGTCAAAATCGCGACGGAAGTAAGGGCGAGGATTGTGGCCACGTAAAATCGATTTAAGCCCCCCAGTGGAAATCATTCCACTGACCGTTCCAAGGCGGTTCTTCTGTGGCGGTTTATTTATGGTGTTGTTTGTTACTTACTGTGTGTATCACTTGTCTTTTTATTTTTGATGGCCATATGGCCATTTTGTGTAAAAGTAACTGTCCTTATGGCCTTCCTTTGTTTAGGTTTCCATTATGGTCTGGTCGCTTAATGTTTGTGTTTCTTTCCCTTTGGTGTCTTTGATTGGTGGAGTAAGTTAATTGTATCAATTCCTGATCTTTGTTTTACTTCTACTTTGAGAAGTCATTTCATCTCAATGTCGGGTAAAAGTCCCACAAAGTTGGAAGCAACGTCTCCAAAATGACCTTTACAGTGTTGACGGGGACTTTAAACCTCAAATCAAACAAACAAAACTTATAACAGTAATAACTTCTAAAATATTTTTCTCTGAAATTCATGAGAGGCATAGCTAGGATATTTAGTAGTAGCAATGTGAATATGTTGTATAAAAGGGTTATCCTTTGTAAGTAAAAAATGGTCAGCCTAGCTAGTTTCAGCCAATAAGCCTCATCAGTGACCCGCAAATATTTTCAAAATTCCACAATGAATCGTTGATCCCAAAGGACAATCAAATATAAACTACACTATGATATAGGGCAAAGAGCCGTTTACGGACGCCACATATACCAGCTGCAGTGGCGTTAAATATGTTGTATAGAAAGGTTATCCTTTGGAGACAAAGAACACACCAAAGAGCAGAAATCATGGTTTACATGTTTTCTAGGCCAGACTAGCTAGTCTCAGAAGCTTGGATCAAAATGGTCAGTTGCATATTATCTTTGCATGTATAATCCTTGTGTGGATCATTAGTCCTCTAAATCCACTGCAGCAGATGGCATTTTGAAATATTTTTCTATTTTCTGGGAAAATAAAATTAACAATTAAACAATTTATTGTCTGCTGATGTAGCCTATAGACTCGTGAAGCTTAATTAAAAGGCGTGGACCTTTTTAGCAAGTGGAGCAACAGGCCCTCTTGGGCCTCTGGTTCGAATCGCGACGGAAGTAAGGGCGAGGATTATGGTCAGATAAAATCGATTTAAGCCCATCCCCAACCCTCTGTGGAATTCATTTCACTGACCTTTCCGAGGCGGTTCTTCTGTCGCGGTTTATTTTTGTTATGGTTTGTCTTTGAGTGTTTGTATCGCTTATGTTATTTTGTTTTGGATAGCCAATTGGCCATTTTGTGGGAAAGTAACTGTCCTGTTTGCTTTCCGCTATTGATGTTACCTTTAAGGTCTAGTTGTTTTTTTGTTTGTGTTTCTTACACTTTGGTGTCTCTGATGGGAGCTGTGGGTTGATTGTATTGATTCCTGAGCATTGCCTCTATATTATTTACGTGATGCTGTGCTTTATGGTTATCATAGAAACGACAATTAAAGTATGACAGAAGGGTTTCAGAAGAAGCATATCTGCATAACCAATGTTTTTCGCCCTTGCGTTAATTTCTTTGCATAGATAATTTCAGTTTTTACGCCGCGAAAAATATATTGTTGTAATTTCTGCGAATATTTTGTTGTAAAAAAAAAATTCTTTCAATTTGACATAAAACTGTGTATCTGTTGAAGACTTATTCTTTCCAATTTCAATGCACAGCTGAAAGTATATGCAACAACTGGCGGTCACTTCGTTGCGAATCACGATGCATTGCCAATTCGTCCATCTGTAATGGAGAGAAAGATTGTCTGGATGGAAGTGATGAGAAAAATTGTCCATTACCAGCAACCTGTAATGAATGGTGGGAGGCAGGGTATACAGAATCTGGATTATACAATATTGGTAAGTAAACATTACCTAACTGCGCACCACTTGCTGTAGATTTGTTGTGCCTTTTTTCTTTGTTATTAAAAACGACATCATGATATCGCTGTCTAAGTATTCCCACGCCGACATGACTGATGCTTTGAACGTTTCTTCACTGTGTTCGGATGGTATTTTACATATTTACAATTTCTTATTTGAAGAGTTAGTTGGCATGTTTCATCCTAAAGACTAACGAATGCAATGCGGCAGGTTAAATATAAGTCGAAGTAGTAAATTGTGGGCAAACAGAAGTACAACAATAATAACCAGTGAGAATTTACGATAGTTGTTGAGATTGCTAGGGTTACCTTTGTTTTTATAGATGGCGATAATGCTTGAAACTGCCTCTCTTATATCACCGCCGAAAGATATGAGAGGTACATTGCAGCATGCCGTGAACAGAGGTCGTGAGTTCGATGCTCCTTGGGGGCTCCAATGACGCAGGGGTTATAAATAAGATAAACTCGATATAAGGGTTTGGGAGTTTATGTTGATGTTGGATGATATATATTTATATGATGAAAATAGAGGGCGCCCGGCTATATAAATAAACTACCTGTGGCTATGAAAACCACCACAAGATATCGAAAATTGTCATCTTCAGCGCGAAGCTGATGGAAATTTTCTTTGTGTCAAAACCGCCTAAAGCCAAGGAAATGTTAACAAAGTAAAAGTAAAACAAAGGTCAGGAATTGATACAATTAACTTACTCCACCCATAAAAGACACCAAAGGGAAAGAAATACAAACATTAAGCGACCAGACCATAATGGAAACCTAAACAAAGGAAGGCCATAAGGACAGGTACTTTCCCACAAAATGGCCATATGGCCATCCAAAATTAAAAGACACAGGTGATACACACAGTTAGTAACAAACAACAACATAAATAAATCACCACAGATGAGCCGCCTTGGAACGGTCAGTGGAAGATTTCCACTGGGGGGCTTAAATCGATTTTACGTGGCCACAATCCTCGCCCTTACTACCGTCGCGATTTAGACAAACAATTTGTTCAGTCCGCATGAAGGCCTCCTAACTCATCAGTGCAACATCTCCGTGAACACAAAAATCAAAGAACCACAGAGGTGAGACAACGGTGAGGACTCGACAGCAAGAAACCACTGAAATGATGGAGCAAAAGAAAACCAACAGTTAGACTCCGATGAGCCCGACCAGGACAGAGCATCAGGCACCAACCAACATTATCTCTCTAATTCTCAATAAGCCTTTACGTTGGAGCCGTCATAGAATCTGAGGCCTGACCCACCGGCGTGCAATTAAAGAGGGAAGCAAAGCCAACCGTGATTATTGTAACTACCATGCATGCAGTCTGTCGTATATTATCCATGTTGTACCCAATCTTTTTATATCGAAGAATGATTTTACGAAATTGGGTGCTGAAGTCATTGCGGTTATATATGTTTCTGAATTTATATACTAAGTCACCATAAAATTCGGGTTCCGATAGACCTTGTTGCAGAAGAGATTTAAGTCCAATATTGAATTTTGAAATTAAATCAGAATGGCGTCTATAAAATTTGAAAAGGCTTTGCGTAGTTTATGGTACCGATAACCCTGATTAAGGAGTTTAGCCGTTAATAATTTATTACGAGTGTTGAAGTCAGTTACATGACTACACACTCTAGCAAATCGAGTTAATTGCGAAATATAAACGCCATAGGATGGCGCACGAGGAACATCACCATCCAAAAAAAAGAAAATTTACAATCTCAAAATCAAAGTCATCGCGTTTATCATAAATTTTGCACGAAACAAATCCATCTACAATAGATAGATGTAAATCCAAAAACGGGGCCTCGGTATCAGAAGAATTTGCTTTATTTAACTGAAGTTCTAGGGGATAAATCTGACTGATCAAACCATCAAAATAGGTATTATCAATATTTAATAAATCATCTAAATATCTAGAAGTAGAGCTAAAAGCTTCAATAATTTCAGATTGGTTATCAATGGAAAGCGACAAAATGAAGTCTCATTCATAACAATACAAGAACAGATCAGCCACAAGAGGTGCGCAATTAGTACCCATCGGAATACCCACAATTTGTCTAATAATAGTACCGAATCTAATATAAATATTGTCAAGTAGAAAGGTGAGGGCATCACACACTTTCTGACATGACCAAAGTGTATAATTCGTATGCTCTTTAGAAGTGAAAAATGCATTTCTGACATTACATGCAAGATAGAGAGAATCTTCTCTGTGAAAAGCCCATTCAATTAAATCATTAAGCTTTTCTTTTATAAGATTATGATGAAGTGTAGTGTAAAGAGTGGAAAAATCGTAGGTAGACAGACTAGAAGCACGAAAATGTCTAGATTTCAATTTATTTAAAACCTCATTCGAATTTTTTATCGGCTATCGGAACACCAATCATTCGTCGTCTCACATACAAACCTATATAACCGCAGTATTGATCGGTCATTAGGTAAAATAAGTATACTTTTCAACTCCAGTCCTACGAAATATCGTAGATATTATTTACCGGTACTTGAAAACGGACCTCTGTGACATTAGGTAGAGTAGAAGTAGACCAGATATTCTTTCTTTATGACCTTATCTCGTATGCAGTCATTGTCTGATGCCATTTCTGGTTGGACAATGTCTATTTTGCTTAAACAAATTGACGATGTTAGGTTCTTTGACAAGTTTAGACATGAATAAAATCTTGGACTGTTCGGTGGAATTTATATTTTCTTGCACAGCAGATAAGGAAATCCGCGATTTAAGGCTAGGATATGAATTCTGTTCTTGCCCTGGTGTTCCTACCCAGGCAAACTATATACGTTTAGTATGTGCTCGAAACGTGGAACATTAAATTACATTTTTGGTGATATGGTGCAAGACAAGGACTCTAGTAGGGAGACCTTTTGTAGAGATGGGCGTTTCCAATCCTCTGGGTCACCCAGAGGTTAGAAAATACCCGTCTTCTACAGAAACCCATATCAGATGCTTATTGTTTCTGGAATTAAGCTCGAATAAAAATCAAAAATGAGTTCCTTTAAGAGCAATGAAAACATTCATAAGAAAGAAGATGGGTCATACTACGTAGTTTCGGCCAACAAAGCCCCACCAGTGACCCTGTAACGATCCGGCAAAGAAAGCCAGAGGAAACATACTGCAATTTTGCGCATTTCGAATAGGCAGTCGACCCAAAGACTGACACAAACCAAAACGGGGTAAAAATAATTAAAAACCTGTCTAGAATATGAGTCTAAACCAATCATTTATTTCCGATTTCTCAGAATATTCACGCTGATCTCAAAGGACCAAGAGTAAAATATAAACTGCACTATGGTTGATGTACGGGGAGACGTTTTACGGCCGCCACACGGCACAACACCAGCTGCAGTGAAGGCAAATAAAAATCAAAAATGAGTTCCTTTAAGAGCAATGAAAACATTCATAAGAAAGAAGATTGGTCATACTACGTAGTTTCGGCCAACAAAGCCCCACCAGTGACCCTGTAACGATCCGGCAAAGAAAGCCAGAGGAAACATACTGCAATTTTGCGCATTTCGAAAAGGCAGTCGACCCAAAGACCGACACAAACCAAAACGGGGTCCAAATAATTAAAAACCTGTCTAGAATATGAGTCTAAACCAATCATTTATTTCCGATTTCTCAGAATATTCACGCTGATCTCAAAGGACCAAAAGTAAGATATAAACTGCACTATGGTTGATGTACGGGGAGACGTTTTACGAAGTAGCGTTCTATTAGATGAGGGTAAACCCTGTTTAAATCCACTGGAAACTAGTACTGGCCGTACCAAGGAGGTCCTTATGTTGCAGTTTCATTTGTTTTATGTTCGACGCTGATAATGTTTGAAATGTTTGATCCTGTAAAGTCGGCTTGTCGGAAGTAATTTTTTTTTAAATCCACTTCTCTGCCTTTCCCTTTACTATTTGTGATTGGCTTTGGGATCCGATTTGAAAAATCCCTGCGTTATCTTTAGTCATTTAATTTTCATTTTAACACTTAAGTAGAATTCTTTTAGTTTTGAAATGATAGCTGAGTTGCCACTTGTTTTGGGAAGAGCTGCTAGCTCAGTATTTTGCCATTGATTCTGTTATTTGTTAAGCTGTGATTTTCCGAAATTGCCTTTGATGTTTGGATAGGCTTCAGCATAATTTAAGTTTCCCTTTTTAAATTTTCAGTAAAGTGTAGTTTATATTTTCTTCCTCTTTGTGATCATTGGTTCCATTGAAGAATTTTGAAAATAATTAATGGTCATTCATGATTCCTAATTGGCCGAAACTAGGTATTCTCGCCCGGAAAACATGTGCGCTTAAGAATTTTTAAGTTCTGATTTGATTAGTTTTCTGAAATATCTTTGCTCATTTAATTTATATCCTTGTTTCTAATTGTCTATACTATTGAGGAGTTGTCTTCCTTGTATAAAACAGAAGTGGAGGCAATGATCAGGAATCGATACAATCAACCCACAGCTCCCATCAGAGACACCAAAGGGAAAGAAGCACAAACATGAAACAACAAACCTAATGGAAACATCAAAAAGCGGAAAGCCCAAAGGACAGTTACTTTCGCACAAACTGGCCAACGGGCTATCCAAAATGTAATAAAATAAGCGACACAAACATCCCAAGACAAGTCATAACAAAAATAAAGATTAGGTACAACATGTTTCACGACAGACTGCATGCATGGTAGTTAACCCAATCACGTTTGACAACTCTACTTCCCTCTTTAATTGCACGCCGGTTCGTCAGGCCTCAAATTCTATGACGGTCCCAACGTAAAGACTTACGTTGGTTGGTACCTGATGCTCTGTCTCTGGTCGGGTCCATCGGAGTCTAACTGTTAGTTTTCATTTGCTTCAGCATTTCTTTTCTTTCTTGCTGTCGAGTCCTGACCGTTGTTTCATTTCTGTGGTTGTTTGATTATTTGTGTTCACGGAGATGTTGCACTGATGAGTTAGGAGGCCTTCATGCTGACTCAACAAATTATTTGTCTTAATCGCGACGGAAGTAAGGGCGAAGATCGTGGCCACGTAAAGTCGATTTAAGCCCCCCACCCCCCCCCCCACCCCCCCCCAGTGGAATTCGTTTCCGCTGACCGTTCAAAGGCGGTTCAACTGTCGCGGTTTATTTTTGTTATGGTTTGTCCTTGGGTGTTTGTGTCGCTTATATTATTTTATTTTGGATAGCCATTTGTCCATTTAGCATGAACGTAACTGTCCTCTTGGCTTTCCGCTGTTGGTGTTTCCGTTGGGGTCAGTTGCTTCATGTTTGTGTTTCTTTCCCTTAGGTGTCTCTGATGGGAGCTGTGGGTTAATTGTATCGATTTTTGAGCATTGTTTTTACTTCTATTTTGACTCACTAACCTGATGTTTCCTAGAAAAATAAAAGATAGGGTTGACTCACTAAAGTAATGTTTCCTAGAACCATTAAGGATAGTTTTGATTTGCTAAGGTGATGTTTCATAGAACCATGAATAGCTAGATTTGGTCTGCCGCGGTTTATTTCTGTTATGGTTTGTCTTTGAGTGTGTGTATTGCTTATATTATTCTGTTTTTGATAGCCAATTGGCCATTTTGTGGGAAAGTAACAGTCCTTTTGGCTTTCCGCTACTGATGTTTCCATAAGGGTCTAGTTGTATCATGTTTGTTCTTCTTTCCCATTGGTGTCTCTGATGGCAGTTGTGGTTAATTGTATCGATTCCTAATCATTTCCTTCGCTTTAATTTTGAAAGAAAGAGCGAGGATTGCTGCTGCGTAAAATCGATTTAAGCCCCCACACGCCCAGTGGAATTTGTTCACTGACCGTTCCAAGGCGGTTCTTCTGTCGCGGTGTAGTCTTGTTATGGTTTGTCTTTGACTTGTGTTTCGCTTATTTTATTTTGTTTTGGTTAGCCAGTTGGCCATTTAGTGGGAAAGTAACTGTCCTTTTGGTTTTCCGCTATTGTGTTTCGCTTATGTTATTTTGTTTTTGATAGCCATTTGGACCTTTTTGGGGAAAGTAACGGTCCTTTGGCCTTCCGCTATTGATGTTTCAATAAGGGTCTAGTTTTTTCATGTTTGTGTTTCTTTCCCTTTGGTGTCAATGTCGGGAACTGTGGGTTAATTGTTTCGATTCCTGATCATTGCCTTCACTTCTATTTTGAGATTGCCTTGCCCCAAACCTTACACTAATCCTAACCCCCTTTATCAGAGGCTTTAAAAATGAAAAAGTAAATGTCATTTGGGCACACTGCCTGTCTCTGTTGGGAGCTGTGGGTTGATTGTATCGATTCCTGATCATTGCCTCCACTTCTATGTTGACTCACTAAGGTAATGTCTCCTAGATCCATTAGGATAGGTTTGACTAACTAAGGTGATGTTTCACAGAACCATGATAGATAGGTTTGACTCGCACTAAGGTGATGCTTCCTTGAACAATAAAAGATGGGGTTGAGTCATAGTGTAGAAGTTTCCTACAACCATGAAAGACATGCGATGTTGCACTGAGGAGTTAGGAGGTCTTGATGTGGACTAAACAAATTATTTGTCTAAATCGCGACAGAAGTAAGGGCGAGGATTGTGGCCAAGTAAGATCGATTTAAGCCCCCCCCCCACCCAGTGGAATTCGTTTCCGCTGACCGTTCTAAGGCGGTGACGCCATAGGGAAAGAAACACAAACATGAAATAACTAGACCCTTATGGAAACATCAATAGCGGAAGGCCAAAAGGATCGTTTGTTTGTTTGTTTGATTTGAGGTTTAACGTCCCCGTCAACACTGTAAAGGTCATTTTGGAGACTTTGCTTCTAATTTTGTGGGACTTTTACCCGACATTGAGATGAAATGACATCTCAAGCCCTGTCGCCCAATGAAACCAATAGGGTTTATTAGCATGGACGGTCCGCCTCGCACCGTGAAAAGGATCGTAACGTTCCCCCAAAATGTCCAACTGGCTACCCAAAACAAAATAACATAAGCGAAACACGCACTCAAAGACAAGTGTCCATTAAATTACAAAAGGCAAAGTGATATGGGCACAACTGGCCAGATTCTATAATTTTTTCTTTTTGTGTCAGCACCTCCTTCCCTTCCGAGTCCATATACATACATACCGTGCAGTCTGGCAGAGTATATATCAACTTAAAATTAATACGTGCATATGTATGTATGTATGTATGTATGTATGTATGTATGTATGTATGTATGTATGTATGTATGTATGTATGTATGCATGCATGCATGTATGTAGCGTGTATGTAGCATGGTAGCTCAGTGGTTAGTGCACCTGTCTATCATGCTTGAGGCACCCGGTTCTTTTCCCGGCAGAGGTTAGAAAATTGCGGTGACCGAACATGCTCTACTGGTATCCTTTGCAGGGATGAATGCTACAAAGTGCACTGTCCTTCGGATCGGGTCATTAACTGGAGGCGCCCTGTGCAGGGAATACCAGCCCCTGCGCAGATAAAAGATCCCTACCGTAATTATATGTGCAGGTGTTCGTTTGGATTTCTTTCACTTTGATGTCTCTGATGGGAGCTGTGGGTTAATTCCTGGTCATTGCTTCCACTTCTATTTTCCATCCTGCAAACATGGAATGTATGTAATGTACAGCTGCGCTTATCCTCACGAGAATGTATTGCAGTATATAAAGAAAGAAAAAAAAGTATGTATGTATGTATGTATGTATGTATGTATGTATGTATGTATGTATGTATGTATGTATGTATGTATGTATGTATGTGTACACAGGGATTTATTTATGGTGCGACTGTACTTACTATTGGATATAAAAGCTTAGTGATCAATATATATATACAGCGAAAGTACAAAAAGAAACGCAACATGAAGAAACCTGGCTAAATCTTTTAATAACTTGATCAATTCATCGGAAATGAAAAAAAAAACAATGTGAAAAAGAATTTATACAATCGTACTATGTTGTTGAAAATCAAGAACAATAGGCTTCGCGACGGAAGTAAGGGCGATGATTGCATCTGCGTAAAATCGATTTAAGCCCCGCAGTGGAATTCGTTCCAAGGCGGTTCTTCTGTTGTGGATTATTTTTGTTATGGTTTGTCTTTGAATGTGTGTATCACTTATATTGTTTTGTTTTGGATAGCCCCTTGGCCATTTGGCGGGAGAGTAACTGTCCTTTCGGCTTTCCGCTGTTAGTGTTTCCATTAGCGTCTAGTTATTTCACCGGCCCCGATAGCTGAGTTGGAAGAGTGTCCGCTCCGAGGAACGGGAGGTCACGGGTTCGATCCCGGGCCGCGACATACCAAAGTCGTTAAGAATGGTACTAGCTGCTCCTCGCTTGGCACTCAGATTTACGGGGTAGAGCTAGGACTGGTCAACCCAGTGTCAGGATAATGGGACTGGGTGTGGTATCACGTAATGTGTCTGGGACATGATACTTCAGTGAGGCAGCACTATAAAAGTGAGCATTGAGCTCCCTGTCGCAACCAGACACCGTCGTGATATGACGGAAAATTGTTGAAAGCGACGTTAAACCCGAATTCACACACACACACACACACACACACACACACACACACACACACACACACACACACACACACACACACACACACACACACACTAGTTATTTCAGGTTTGTATGTCTTTCCCTCTGGTGTCACTGCTGAGAGCTGTGGATTAATTGTATCGAATCCTGATCATTGCCTTCAATGATTGCCTTCCGCGTTGTTCACGAAGATGTTGCACTGATGAGTTAGGAGGCCTTCATGCGGACTGAACAAATTATTTGTCTAAATCGCGACGGAAGTAGAGGCGAGGATTGTGGCCACGTAAAATCGATTAAAGCCCCCAAGTGGAATTCGTTTCCGCTGACCGTTTATTTTTGTTATGTTTTGTCCTTGGGTGTTTGAGTCGCTTATATTATTTTATTTTGGATAGCCTTTTGCCCATTTTGTGGGAAAGTGACGGTCCTTTTGGCTTTCCGCTATTATGTTTCCATTAGGTCTGTTCTTTCATGTTTGTGTTTCATTCCCTTTGGTGTCACTGATGAGAGCTGTTAATTGCCTTCACTTCTATTTTTTTGTAATTTTTATGTATTTTTATGTAATTAAGCGGGTTATTAAGTTTTACCCTCAATCGTAATAGTCACAAAATGAATACAATCGAACTTTGATGAGTCGAACACCTTTGGGACCATAAAATTTTTGTGCGACAAGATAATTTCGAGCCACTAACCCTACTGTAAGTGCCACGCCAGAAAGCTTAATAAAGATATTTGTGGATATCTAATATAAATGTGTTTTGTGTGTACTCATTAGAAACGCCTCATAGAGGCGATTCTAATGCGTACACACAAAATACATCTATTTTGTGTGTACTCATAAGAATCGCCTCATAGAGGCGATTTTAATGCGTACACACAAAATACATTTACTAGTTGAAAGAAGAAAATCTTCCTAACCTTTTCACTATTTCGTATCTGGATGACTTCCCAAGGGACTAAAGAAACGATTCGACTCATCCGTCTATAACGAGCTTCGGAGTTCGAGCCATCGAAGTTTGAATGTACTTGTGCATAAAGGCAAACTTTACATCTTCTCCTCATTGAGAGGTCTTCTTTTGATTGAAGGTATCATGGCAAGTAACTCCTAGGAAATATTGTTCCACTCTTGGACTATGGCCTGTCTGACGTCTTTGGCATTTCCCGGAGGTGGCTGGGGTAAAAATACACCCGTCGTTTAAGCTCACCCCAAATATTCTCATTCGGTGCAAGGTTTGCTGGCATGGGTGGCCAATCAAGCACTTAAACACCGCGTTCCACAAGAACTCCGTTGTTTACCGGGCAACATGTGGCAGCGGTTTGTCATGTTCGAGATTCCAATTTCTTTCGAAGTTCCTCTGAATGAAGGGGACTGCCTCTGGCCTCAGTACATTGTAGACGTTTGTCGTAGCATTTACATTGCGGTCAAGAAACACTAAGTTAGTCCTGCTAAAATTGGGTGCTCACCCAGACATGGACGCATCCACCACGGAGGTTGTAAAAATACACATTGTGCCCTCAAAATAGAAGTGAAGGCAATGATCAGGATAGCGGAAAGCCAAAAGGACAGTTACTTTCGCACACAATGGCCAGTTGTCTATCCAAAACAAAACCAAAATGAACGATACAGACACTCAAAGACAAACCATAACAAAATAAACCGCGACAGAAGAACCGCCTTGGAACGGTTAGTGAAACGAATTCCACTGGAGGGGCGGGGGCGCTTAAATCGATTTTACGCGGCCTCAATCCTCGACCTTACTTCCTTTCGATTCAGATAAATAGTTTGTTCAGTCCGCATGAAGGCCTACTAAGTCATCAGTGCAAGATCTTCAATTCCACTGATGACCAATACACTATTGAAATACGAAAGTTAAGTTTTCTCACTAAAATTTCTTTGTCTTATTTTAGATGGAGCACAAGTGGAATGTGACTTTGATTATGTAATAAACAATCGGACCATTTTCACCCGGTATCATTTCATTGACTTCGATTTGAGCTTTAACACAGAGGACTCGACGCTTGAAAAAATGCATATTCTATATAAAAATGAAGATTTCTTTACAAAGATAAACGCAGTTCATGACATCTGTTATCAGAGTATAGATCAGCTATGTATACCTGCGGAACAATTACTCCATGATATAGACTACACAGCCAACAAAGACGAAAACGACATTTGCCAGTGCAAGAGATATTTCAAAAGCTTAAGCAATAGGATACACCAGTAGGTATACAAAATTATGCATATAGTCTATGCGACTGGCTACGGAATTTGTTTTATTTGTTTTGGGTTTTACGGCCCTTTCAAGATTATTTCACTCATATCGAGCCGATCGTTAATCAGAGGTGGGCGAAAACCGGAGTACCCGGAGAAAAACCACCTGACCTTCCGTTGCAGAACTTGGCGTCTCACACGTGGCTCGAGCGAGGCTCGAACCTACGGCGGTGAGAGACCTAATGACTAAGAGTCAGCGCTCTTATCCACTAGGCCACGGAGGCCCGTTCGACTGGCTACGGAATGAATATATACACTGAAGAGGCAATACTATAAACATACGTTTTTTTCACCTATTAATATATAAAACGATCGTTAGGAGTGACAATTTTCAGGTACAGTAGAACTTCGATGGCTCGAACACCGATGGCTCGTTTACCATGGATGAGTCGAACACATTCTTGAGTCCCTAGCAAAATCCTCTACATAAGAAATAATGGGGTATAATTCAGAAGATTTTAGTCTTTTATCTTGCAAATGTATGCTGTGTGTACACATTAGAATTGCCTCGATTTGGCGATTCTAATGAGTACACACAAGATACATTTTCATTATAGAACACCGAAAAGATGTTAAAAAGTATCTCATATGCCTCCTGGCAGTAACACTCGGTGGCTCGAACTACACCTGTCTCGAACAGATTTTCGAGGTCCCAAAGGTGTTCGAGCCATTGAAAAGTAGAAGTAAAACAAAGATCAGGAATTGATA
The DNA here is from genome assembly GCA_963580285.1 of Lucinisca nassula. Taxonomy (NCBI): domain Eukaryota; kingdom Metazoa; phylum Mollusca; class Bivalvia; order Lucinida; family Lucinidae; genus Lucinisca; species Lucinisca nassula. The sequence goes on from OY757017.1 coordinate 770,029, forward strand.
CAATTAACTTACTCCACCCATAAAAGACACCAAAGGGAAAGAAATACAAACATTAAGCGACCAGACCATAATGGAAACCTAAACAAAAGGAAGGCCATAAGGACAGTTACTTTCCCACAAAATGGCCATATGGCCATCCAAAACCAAAAGACACAAGTGATACACACAGTAAGTAACAAACAACAACATAAATAATTCGCCACAGAAGAGCCGCCTTGGAACGGTCAGTGGAAGATTTCCACTGAAGTTCGACTGTATTTGTAGACCTCTTCGAAGAACATCGTTTCTGGGAAAGTAAACTATGAAAAAAAAGTGACGGAAATATTCAGGGATCGATACATAAACCCACAGGTACCATCACAGACACCAAAGGGACAGAAACACATACACGAAACAACTAGACCCTAATGGAAACACCAAAAGCGGAAAGCAAAATGACAGTAACTTTCCCATGAAATAGCCAGTTGGCTATCCAAAACAAAATAGTATAAGCGATACAAACACTCAAAGACAAGCCGAAACAAAAACAAACCGTGACAGAAGTACTGCCTTGGAATGGTCAGTGAAATTACTTCCAATGGGCGGGGGGGGGGGGGGCTTAAATCGATTTACGTGGCCTCAGTCCTCAGAAATACGTTGTTCAGTTCGCATAAAGGCCTACTAACTCATCAGTGCAACATTTCTGTGGACACAAAAATCAAACAACCACAGAGATGAAACAGCGGTGAGGACTCGACAGCAAGAAACCACTGAACGCCTGGAACAAAAAAAAACCAACAGTTAGACTCCGATGGGCCCGACCAGAGACAAAGCATCAGGCATCAACCAACATTATATAAAATTCGATTCTCTCTTATTCTCAGTAAGCTTTATCGCTGGGACCTTCGTAGAATCTGAGGCCTGACCCAAGGGCGTGCATTTAAAGAGGGAAGCAAAGTTTCCAACCGTGAATGGATTAACTACCAATCTTTTTATATCGAATAATGATTTTACGAAATTGAGTACTGAAGTCATTGCAATTATATACTACTCAAAGTTTGATTGGGATCACTTTTTAAATGCAAAATAACTTTTGAATGAATTAATCACTTGAATCCAAATTCGATACATAATGATAGAAAACGTATCCTTCACAAAACCTAGTGATTAATTTCGTCAACTGGTACTGCATTCAAGCGTGACAACAGCAACCGTCTTGGCACCCCCAAAATTTGCCGTAACAAGAAGGGGTTTGGACAACTGATTTTTCACAAATTTCCAAATTTGTTTAGACCAACGTGCCTAATAACGTGTATGTTGTCCACGGGCATCAATTACAGTACGACATTGCCTGCGCTTGCTCGTAATCCGAGTCTGTATCCGGTTTTGTGGAATCGGCTTTCATTCAGCAACCAGTGCATCTTTGAGCTCCTGTAAAGTTCTAGGATGCACAGGTCGGGCTGAAACAACACGCTGTAGCATGTCCTGCGCATGCTCAATCGGATTTAAGTCCGGCGACCGAGCAGGCAAGTCCATACGAACGATTGTCTCACGTTCCAGATAGGAATCAGTGACGTTTGCACGATTGGGACGGGCATTATCGTCCATCAGAATAAAGTCCGGGCCGATAGCATCTGCATATGGTCTTACAAACTCATCAAGAATATCATAACAGTACCTCACTGCCATTAACCTTCCGTTTTCAACGACTTCAGGTCAGTTTTACCGTTCACGCTTATCCCAGCCCAAACCATGACTGACCCCTTTCCATAGCGATCATGCTCTGCCACATTCAAGTTATCGAATCGCTCTTTAGACATTTGCCGCACTACTTGACGTTTATAAGTGAAGTCTAGACAGACTCTGAACTCCTCAGTAAACAGTACTGGCGTCAAGTCACGAACCGTCCACCTGACCTGAGTTCTGGTAAAGTCCAACCGGTCTAGCACGTGCTGTCTCGTCAACGGAACACGTACAGCAGGCCTCCTGGCATTAAGTCCGAACTAGTGGATTCGTTACTGACAGTTTGTGTAGAAATTCGTATTCCAGTTCCGTTCCTAAGCTCGTTATGCAAACGCGTAGCGTTCAGGAACCGTTGACGTCGAGACTGAATCAACAAGAAACGGCCCTGATGTTGAGTTGTAGCCCTTTCTCGACCCGCCGTGTCTGTGTGAAGGATTTCCATAGGTAAGATGCCGGCTCCACATTCGAGAAACCACACTCTGAGACACATTCAGAATGCCAGCAACACGACGTTGAGAGACGCCAGATTCCAACATTCCGACGCCACGATTCATTTCTTCGGGGCTCAGACGGTTTCTTAATTGTCCCCTAGGCATTTTAGTGTTTCACAAATCAAATGAAGTTCATTTTACGTTTGGTAAATGAACACTGACAAGTTTGATTGGTCTGTTGGAAAGCAGTGCTACGCAAGATTTTGGGGGAGCATGAATTCATTTGCGAAGTGTGAGAAGAGTACACTTTTTATGAGTACTGAACTGCACACGGGTTTTTGCTTAAGATATTTATCAATATACCTAGTACAAATTCTGTCAAGAAATTTTAAATTTTCAGTGCAAAATATTGTTTATAAAAAGTGATCCCTATCAAACTTTGAGTAGTATATATTTTTTCTGAATTTATTTACTAAGTCACCATAAAATTTGGGTTCCGATAGATGTTGTTGCAAAAGTCCATTGAATTTTAAAATTAAATCGGAATGACGTCTATAAAATTTTGAAAATTGTTTGCATAGTTTATGACACCGATAACCCTGATTAAGAAGTTTAGCAATTCACAACTTATAAGGCCCCCGCCCCTCGGGGCTTGAAGAAATAGATGGGCTGCGTGATGCTTCCACCCGGAGCTGAAACCGACCCGCACATGAGTACTGGTTAACCGCTTAGAGGATCTAAGCCTGCCCAGGCAATGCAGTGCGAGTCGGCCCGTCCATGCTTATAAACCCTATAGGTTTCATTGGGTGACAGGGCTTGAAATGTCATTTCATCTCAGTGTCGGGTAAAAGTCCCACAAAACTGTTTGCAACGTCTCAAAAATGACCTTTAGAGTGTTGACGGGGACGGTAAACTTCAATTAAAAAAATCAAACAAACGCGTGTTGTAGCCAGTTACATGACAAGACACTCTGACAAATCGTATTAATTGCGAAATATAATCACCATAAGTTGCCGCACGAGGAATATTACCATCCAAGAAAGGAAAATTTTCAATCTCAAAATCAAAATCATCGCGTTTATAATATATTTTGCAAGAACAAAATCCATCTACAATAGATATATGTAAATCCGAAAACAGGGTCTCAGTATCAGAAGTATTTGCTTTAACTGAAGTTCTGGGGGCTAAATTTGACTGATCAAACCGTCGTAATAGGTATCGGTAGACGCAGTGCATAAATGCGAAAAATACCTGTTCCTCTTAACACTGCACTTAGTTCAATAGCGCAAACTCTTCTGATACCGAAGCGTTGTTGTTGGTTTAACATGTCTCTCTTTTAGGTGGAGCATGATAGCTCAGTGACTAGTGCACTTGCCTCTGATGCTAGAGGTCCCGGGTTCGATCCTCGGCAGCGGCGATAAATTTTCGGTGTCCGAACATGCTACATTTGCAGTATTTGCAAGGATGAATGTCATAAAGAACATTGTCCTTCGGATCGGGACGTTAACTGTAGGCCCCCTGTGCAGGGAGAACCATCCCCTGTGCAGGTTAAAGATCCCTACGTAATTACATTACTGTGTAGGCTTTTATCCTGCAAAACCTGGAGTGTATGTAATATACACCTGTGGTAATGGTCAAATGTGACTGACGCAGTATCAGTAGATAGATAGATGGGTTTGTTTCTCTCGCAAAATAATTGATAAGCGCGATATCGTTTATATTATCCTTTCGTGGATAATGACGTTCCTCGTGCAGCATACTACGGTGTTTATATATCGCTATTTGTTCGGTATGAAATGTTGTCTAGTCGTGTTACTGACTTCAACACTCGTTATAAATTATTAAATGCTAAACTTCCTTATCAGGTTTATTGGTATCATAAACTACGTAAATCAAGTTTTATAGACGTCATTTCGATTTGGTTTTAAAATCATATGCTGGACTTGAATCTCTTCTGCAACAAAGTCTATTGGACCCTGAATTTTATGGTGACTTTGTGTATAAAATAAAAATATATACATACTTGCAATGATTTCAGCATCCAATTTTGTAAAATCACTCTTCGATATAAAATGATTGGGCACACGACAGACTGCATGCATGGTAGTAAAGCCAATCAAGGTTGATAACTTTGCTTCCTTCTTTAATTCTATGCCGGCGGGTCAGGCCTTAGGCTCGAGCCTAATTTCTTTATTAAATCTTCAGGTAATGTGGGTTGTTACCTGAACCACTGACCCTAGTCAGGCCCACCGGAGTCTAACTGTTGGTTTTCTTTTGTTCTAGCTATTCAATTATTTCCTGTTGTTGAATCCTCTCCGTTTGTTTATATGTGTAGTCGTTGGATTTTCATGTTCTTGGAGATGTTTCCCAAATGAGCTAAAATTCCGTCATGTGGACTGAGAATTATTTGTCTGAAGCACAACAGATCCAAGGGCCACGTTAAATCGATTTAAGTCCCCATCACAAATAAAAGACGTTCATTGACCGTTCGAAGGCGATGCTTCTATCGTGGTTTAATATGGCTATATTTCGTCTCAAACGTTTCATGTATTGTTAAGATATTTTCATTTTGAATATCTGGCCAGATAGTGGGAAATGAAACTGTCTTCCCCCATTAGGTTTTCATTATAGTGTAGTTATAATGTTCATCTTTCTTACTTTTCGATGTCGTGGATGGGAGATGGAAGATATAGAGGATCTTACATGAGTGTTCATGTATTACTGAATTTATTAAACGAGTTGAGGTTAAGGGATAAAACGCCAGGCTGTGCCGAGCATTTTATCCCTTTTCTTCGACGAGTTTAATAAATTCAATAATACATGAACACGAATGCAAGATTCTATTTATCATATGACATTTAAAACGCATTTTATTCACGATTGTTTACAAAAATATCGATATTCCGCCATTAGGAAAACGCGACGTCTTTAAGGACGTCGTACATGTACCGTTACGAGACTTATCTAGCTAATTTGCATATTTAATCCACTAGTGGATTATCGAATGTATTACATGGCGTTATTACACTCTCAGACGCGACGTCATATGATAAAAATGTGTCGGTTCCTGAACATTGTTTTCACTTTCATTTACCAGGGTGGGTTCCAGTTTTGTCTGGTATTTTTACTGATATTGTCTCCGAAAAAATAAAAAAAAACAAAAATGAGTTCCTTTCAGAGCAAGAAAACATTCATAAGAAAGAAGATGGGTCATACTACGTTGTTTCGGCTAATAAAAAGTAGAAGTAAAACAAAGATCAGGAATTGATACAATTAACTTACTCCATCCATAAAAGATACCAAAGGGAAATAAATACAAACATTAAGCGACCAGACCATAATTGAAACCTAAACAAAGGAAGGCCATAAGGACAGTAACTTTCCCACAAAATGGCCATATGACCATCCAAAACCAAAAGACAGAAGTGATACACACAGTAAGTAACAAACAACAACACAAATAAATCGCCACAGAAGAGCCGCCTTGGAACGGTCAGTGGAAGATTTCAACTGGGGGGAGGGGGGGGGGGCTTAAATCGATTTTACGTGGCCACAATCCTCGCCCTTACTTCCGTCGCGATTTAGACAAATAATTTGTTCAGTCCGCATGAAGGCCTCCTAACTCATCAGTGCAACATCACCGTGAACACAAAAATCAAAGAACCACAGAGGTGAGACAACGGTGAGGACTCGACAGCAAGAAACCACTGAAATGCTGGAGCAAAAGAAAACCAACAGTTAGAATCCGATGAGCCGACCAGAGACAGAGCATCAGGCACCAACCAACATTATCTCTCTAATTTTCAATAAGCCTTTACGTTGGAGCCGTCATAGAATCTGAGGCCTGACCCACCGGCGTGCAATTAAAGAGGGAAGCAAAGTTGCCAACCGTGATTGGGTTAACTACCATGCATGCAGTCTGTCGTATAATATCCATGTTGTACCCAATCTTTTTATATCGAAGAATGATTTTACGAAATTGGGTGCTGAAGTCATTGCGGTTATATATTTTTCTGAATTTATATACTAAGTCACCATAAAATTCGGGTTCCGATAGACCTTGTTGCAGAAAAGATTTAAGTCCAATATTGAATTTTGAAATTATATCAGAATGGCGTCTATAAAATTTTGAAAAGGCTTTGCGTAGTTTATGGTACCGATAACCCTGATTAAGGAGTTTAGCCGTTAATAATTTATTACGTGTGTTGAAGTCAGTTACATGACTACACACTCTAACAAATCGAATTAATTGCGAAATATAAACGCCATAGGATGGCGCACGAGGAACATCACCATCCAAAAAAGGAAAATTTACAATCTCAAAATCAAAGTCATCGCGTTTATCATAAATTTTGCACGAAACAAATCCATCTACAATAGATAGATGTAAATCCAAAAACGGGACCTCGGTATCAGAAAAATTTGCTTTATTTAACTGAAGTTCTAGGGGGTAAATCTGACTGATCAAACCATCAAAATAGGTATTATCAATATTTAATAAATCATCTAAATATCTAGAAGTAGGGCTAAAAGCTTCAATAATTTCAGATTGGTTATCAATGGAAAGCGACAAAATGAAGTCTCTTTCATAACAATACAAGAACAGATCAGCCACAAGAGGTGCACAATTAGTACCCATCGGAATACCCACAATTTGTCTAAATAACTTAGTACCGAATCTAATATAAATATTGTCAAGTAGAAAGGTGAGGGCATCACACACTTTCTGACATGACCAAATTGTATAATTCTTATGCTTTTTAGAAGTGAAAAATGCATTTCTGACATTACATGCAAGATAGAAAGAATCTTCTCTATGAAAAGCCCATTCAATTAAATCATTAAGTTTTTCTTTTATAAGATTATGAGGAAGTGTAGTGTAAAGAGTGGAAAAATCGTAGGTAGACAGACTAGAAGCACGAAAATGTCTAGATTTCAATTTATTTAAAACCTCATTCGAATTTTTTATAGACCAAAACAGATTTCTTCCTGATCTTTCAAAGACTTTATCACAATATTTAATTACATGCGTTTTAATAACAGGAAGTTAATAATTTAGAAAGATCAGTGGTAGTGCAAGAGCTAGAATTTGCAATAAACCGTGCTTTGTAAGGTTTTTTTTATGAAGTTTTGGTAACCAGTATAGCGTAGGAAGCTTGTCTTGGCCTTCGTTAACACATACAGCAAACTTGGTGGCTGAAAGACAAACATGTTTATCTACTATAGCTCTCTCTTCAGCTAAAGGCTGAAGTTCATAGGCCTTAGTACCACCAAGCTCCTGCTTAAGCGTGTTAACATAGTGGAGCCGTCACACAACGACGACGTTGTTAGCGGCCTTGTCTGCAGGGGCCAAAACAAACTTCTTATGAAATTCTTGAATACCTAGTTTAAGATTACGTAAAGACGTCTTGGGCTTAGGAGGTAATAAGTTAGTATTTTGAGAATAGAAAGAAATGCGTTTATTCACTAGTTTTAAAATGCTAAGTTTCCAGTCCTTAAGGGCTTTATGCTAAACATACTCTCGCTTACACCATCGATTACCGAATTCATTCAAGGAAGCAGCGATTTCATCTTTACATTTACTGAAATCAATTTTAGAAGGAAACCGATATTTCGGTCCTTTAGAAATTATATTCCTTATCCTAGAATCAGGAATAATTTTCAAATTGCCAGTAATTACATGACCAGCAGCAGGATAGCAATACTTTGAGTTTTTACAATCACATGAATCAGGAGTATTAGTATCAATATCAAGATCTGAAACAAGTTTATTGAAATTAAAAATGATAGATCTAACAGGTTTGTTATATTTATAGCAAATTATAGGTGTTTCAGTATTTTGAGAATAAGCAGGAATGGAAGAAAGCACCGATCTCTCACGGAAGATACTGGGCAAATCTATAAAATCCACACCCTTATTAATGAAGGATATTTTGAAGAAATGGCGTTTATGATTGATTTCAGAATCAATGTAAGGACGGAGAGTATGCTGAGTATAGCCTCTAGTTAAGAGAGCCGCATCATATAACTGATGAGAACTATCGTAGAATTTATTCGCCTCGGTGTCCAGAAGACGTAAAACAGAAACGGGTAATGAACTTAAAAATGAAAGCATAGAGTGGCGTCCATGATTTAATAATACAATTGCCAGTCACTTCAGTCTAGTATTGTTTCGTTTAAACGCACGTGATTTACGTTTAAAGTTACCATTTTTCCTGGTGCCGTGAGATCTAGTTCTGCGTTTTCGACATTCCAGGAGTGAGAAAATATCAAAGTAGAAGTAAAACAAAGATCAGGAATTGATACAATTAACTTACTCCATCCATAAAAGACACCAAAGGGAAAAAATACAAACATTAAGCGACCAGACCATAATGGAAACCTAAACAAAGGAAGGCCATATGGACAGTTACTTTCCCACAAAATGGCCATATGGCCATCCAAAATTAAAAGACACAAGTGATACACACAAGTGATACACAAAGTCCGGCATTCTGGAAATATAACCCTCATGATAAATGTTGTCATTAAATCCCAGTGGAAAAGGGGTCTGTAAAAATTTAATCCATTTCAGTTCAAGTTCATGTGACCCTGTAATGATCCGGCAAAGAAAGCCAGAGGAAACATACTGCAATTTTACGAATTTCGAATAGGCAGTCGATACAAAGACTGATATAAATCAAAATGGGGTCCAAATAATTAAAAACCTGTCTAGAATATATGTCTAAACCAATAATTTATTTCTGATTTCTCAAAATATTCACGCTGATCTCAAAGGACCAAAAATAAAATATAAACTGCACTATGGTTGATGTACGGGGAGACGTTTTACGGCCACCACACGGCACAACACCAGCTGCAGTGAAGGCAAATAAAAATCAAAAATGAGTTCCTTTAAGAGCAATGAAAACATTCATAAGAAAGAAGATGGGTCATACTACGTAGTTTCGGCTAATAAAGCCTCATCAGTGACCCTGTAATGATCCGGCAAAGAATGCCAGAGGAAACATACTGCAATTTTACGAATTTCGAATAGGCAGTCGATACAAAGACTGATATAAATCAAAATGGGGTCGAAATAATTAAAAACCTGTCTAGAATATATGTCTAAACCAATAATTTATTTCTGATTTCTCAAAATATTCACGCTGATCTCAAAGGACCAAAAATAAAATATAAACTTCAATAAGACTGTGCGCAGATGACTGTGGTTGTTTTTGTTAAATTAGAGAGCCAGATGACTTATTGAAACTTCAGAGGGATATGGATAGATTAGGGAAGCGAATAGGATATGAGATTTCACAGGATATATGCAGAAAACTAGAACATGAACAACCAAAATCGAGGATTATTAAACTTTAGATCTAGAGGGAACGGTCTTAGAAAATAAATACGAGGACTGTTCAAATATGAATGCAACTAAGCACATAAAAATGATTCCGTGATAGATTTCGATGAAAAATTTTATTTGTCCCCTCAAAGTATTCCCTTTTAACAGATATACAAACTTTCAGTCTTCTGATCCAATCATTGAATGCATTTTGGTAGTTTTTTCGAGGTATACTCTGAAGGCACTGGAATATTGCAGAACCGAGGTGTTTGCGCTGTACAGATTTTCGACCAGAAAGGTATTTTTCAGCCGCGGGAACAAAAAAAGTCACACGGGGCAAGGCCAGGGGAATACGGGGGGTGAGGGAGTTCAACAACCTTTTCCTGCTTCAGATAGTCTTGCACAATGAACGCCTTGTGCGATGACACATTGTCATGTAGCAATCTGACATTGGCCAAACCAGTTGCGGGTCTTCGTTCTTTGAAATATTTCTTCGATCTTCGAAGAACTTTATTCTTGTAAAACTTCGCATTTACAGATTTGCCTTTAGTCACAGCAACCTGAATAGCAGGGCCCTGATTTGAAAAGAATATGGCATACATTACCTTCTTGACGCTCATGGTCCGCTTTGCAATGCATGGTCTTTTGCAATACTTTGTTCTTTTTTGTCCATATTTTGTTCTTAATCTTTCGTTTTGGCTCAAAAAAGTGAACCCATGTCTCGTCACCTGTGACGACATTAACGAAAGACTGTGCATTGTAATTTGGAAAGTTTTTAAGCAATTTCTTAACGCACTGAACGTGTGTCTTTTTCTGCTCGTCTGCCAACAGATGTGGAATCCATCTAGCACAGATCTTTCTCATTTTCAAATGCCGTTTAAGAAATGTATGAGCTGCTCCTAATGAGATGCCAACCATACTAGCTATTTGCCTTGTGGTGTATCGTGCATCGGTAGCAACTATTTCTTTCACTCTAGCAACCATCTTGGCAGATGTTGCTCTTTTCGGCCGACGATCATGTCGGGCATCTTCTGTTGAGCCTAGCCCACAGCTAAATTTCTTACACCAACGAAAAACTGTCGGAAAAGGCATTTCATTATGCCTATAAATCGAACATATTTCATCAAAAATGTCTTTGCACCGTATACCAAGAATACAACGATTCTTAATATAGGACCGTATTTCAACGGCGTACTCTGACCTTCTTCCAACCATGTTTTGTATTAGTATACAAGAGTAGACAGTGTTTATCGAACGATATACATGGCTAAAGTGGACGGATTTAACAGGTTTGGTATCAATGTATAGTTAAAATGTTTTTCTACGCTGTGATATTTATTTCCAAGTGATTTTCGCATTAGTGCATGAGAAAACGTTCCACTTGCATTCATATTTGAACAGTCCTCGTATTCCTTTTAATACCTTGGCGTGTGTGTTATTTGTTGTTAGAAATAATTTATTTATTATGCACAGACTGGGCAATTACTTTCCAATCAAAAGGCCAAGTGGCTATACAAAACAATATAAGTGATACAACCACTCAAAAGACAAGTCATAACAAAAATAAAACGCGTCAGAAGAACCAGCTTGGAACTGTCAGTGAAACTGTATCAATGAAACACTGACTATTGACTTGGGATTGTAGAGGACAATCAAAATGTTTCACTCTTCACGAAAACACGTCCATACAATTGTTACCGGCTTGAAAAATAGTAGTGGGGGCAATGATCAGGACTCGATACAATCAACCCACAGCTCCCATCAGACACACACAAAGGAAAAGAAGCACAACGATGAAAGAACAGACCTAATGGAAACATCAATAGCGGAAAGCTAAAAGGACAGTTACTTTCCCGCAAAATGGCCAATATGCTATCAAAATAAAACAACACAAGCAACACAAACACACAAAGACAAACCATAACAAAGATAAACCGCGACAGAAGAACCGCCTTTGAACGTTGTGCGGAAACGGAAATTCAATGGGTCGGGGGTGGGGGGTGGGCTTTAGTCGATTTTACGTGGCCACAATCCTCGCCCTTATTTCCGTCGCGATTAAGACAAATAATTTGTTCAGTCCGCATGAAGGCCTCCTAACTCATCAGTGCAACATCTCCGTGAACACAACAAGCAAACAACCACAGAGAAGAAACAATGGTGAGGAATCGACAGCAAGAAACCACTGAAATGCTGGAGCAAAAGAAAACCAACCGTTAGACTCCGATGGGCCCGACCAGAGATAGAACATCAGGTTCCAACCAACATAAGCCTTTACGTTGAAACCGTCATAAACTGTCTCATCCTGATCTGATCCTGCCCTTTCAACCCCACTTTTGTATAGTACAACTGGGGTTTACAGGGGTGAACCATACTATTCTTATTTCCGCTCTAAAATATAAATTGCGGGTACTCGTTAGGACCGCTTTATCGAGGCGGTTCTAACAGGTCGCACTATCTATATTTTGAGCAGAAATAAGAAAATATCACCATTTAACCCCTTTAAATTTTCATTTTTTTTTCGGCGGTAAAGTTATCAATGTATTTGTATAGGCGTATTTTCATAATGTGTTTCAGTATCTGCAACAGTAAGTTTTGTTTGTTTGTTGTTGTTCTTTATTCACACTGCGTTCTGCTTTACGATAACATAAAACTTTACATTTTTTCGGTGAATACCAAAACTATTTTATCATGTGTTCTAAAAGCATCCAAAATTTTACTCGTGCTTTTAGCACACTCGAGGAATGTTTTTTGTTATTCATCTCCAAAAATATTTATTCTCTGTGCATTAAACCGTGAGAATGCCGAAGGCTGATCTGTGTAAACCAACGTCCAGTTACAGCCACCCGCTGACGCCCAACTTATACATAAACCAATTCGGCAAAAAGTTCATGAATGGCTTACTTCAGTCGATTTCACTAGCTTCACCCATTCTAAACAGATGGGCTCTACCATTGTTATAGTTTGGTCAATTCCATTTTTCATATACGGGGTGTCAAACCTTTTTTATTCTAATTATGACTATTTTTGTAAGCAAATAGTGCAGGCCCTGATCAATCGTCATGTTCTGAATTGTTTGCCAATTTTAGGGGTTTCCTGCATGCAATGGGTTAATTGAGCCCCGCCAAGCGAATTTGGGTCGTCGAGCATTCCGTCATGACAAATTTTAACTGCGCATGCCCAGCAATTCAGAGGGGCCAGGGATATGGCTTTCTGTCTGAAGGTTCCTCTTGATTCACTGCTTGTATGAGCGAGCAGCGAAGGTTCTGGCGAGACTGCGCGGATGCGCAGGCTCGCCTGAACCTTCGCTGCTTGCATAGGCGATAAGTACCAAAATCGCTTGACGGGGCCCAATTGGTATTCGTTTTGATTGTACTACTCTTTTGTTTAATCACACTACCATATGACCTGAGATAGGGAATTGAAAGTTTTGTTTGTTTGTATTCGAGTTTTACGGCCAAGTCAACACTATTAAGGTCATTTTTGAGCCGATCAGTTTACCTATCAACACTTTCCTGGGCAGGCTTATCTTCTACTCGACCTTCTATTCGAAGGAATCTTCTTCAGTAATTTTATTTATTTAATAACCGGTATGAACATCGCTTTAGTTTTGACGGTATCACAACCTTACTAACCAAAATGAGTATTACAAATACATTTAAAATATCAATATCACCCCTTAGGTTACACTCTGCTTCTTCTGTACGGATTCCCCATTCTATTAAGAACTTTAATACTATGTTGCCTTCGGTATTGGTTAGACCCTTAAATTTGTCTTCTGTAACTTCAGTTAATCTCAAAGGAGCAGGCAATACCAATGTTTTTGGGAGTAGTCTTCGTATAAGACTATCTCCTCTCAAATCACCCATCCTTCGAAAATATACTAATCCGTGGAAAAGAAGTGGAATGTATCCTAGTATTTCTAAGTGCAATGCCAAGAGGTGCAGATGTTGTTCGCATTTAAGCACTGCGTCTACCGTTACTTCATCTGTAAACGGTAGACGCTTCTCTGTAGTTAACATGTCTGATTTGACATGACAGTCTACAGATTTAATTTATCTAATTACTTGACGTGCTGCAAACTGTAATATGCAGTACGTCGGTCAAACTAACCGCATGCTTAAAACTAGATTGAACGAGCATTATCGTAGAATGAGTAAGCCTAAGAAAACTGACACTTTCTTGTACCGTCACTTTCGACGTACAGGTCATTCTGTAAATAACATTATTATACAACCAGTGGAAAAACTTTATTACGATGCAAATTCTACATCTAGATTCAAAATAATCAAAAGACATGAAGCTGAACTGAAATGGATAAAATTTTTACAGACCCCTTTTCCACTGGGATTTAATGACAACATTTATCATGAGGGTAATATTTCCAGAATGCCGGACTTTGATATTTTCTCACTCCTGGAATGTCGAAAACGCAGAACTAGATCTCACGGCATCAGGAAAAATGGTAACTTTAAACGTAAATCACGTGCGTTTAAACGAAACAATAGTAGACTGAAGTGACTGTCAATTATATTATTAAATCATGGACGCCACTCTATGCTTTCATTTTTAAGTTCATTACCCGTTTTTGTTTTACGTCTTCTGGACACCGAGGCGAATAAATTCTACGATAGTTCTCATCAGTTATATGATGCGGCTCTCTTAACTAGAGGCTATACTCAGCATACTCTCCGTCCTTACATTGATTCTGAAATTAATCATAAACGTCATTTCTTCAAAATATCCTTCATTAATAAGGGTATGGATTTTATAGATTTGCCAAGTATCTTCCGTGAGAGATCGGTGCTTTCTTCCATTCCTGCTTATTTTCAAAATACTGAAACACCTATAATTTGCTATAAATATAACAAACCTGTTAGATCTATCATTTTTAATTTCAATAAACTTGTTTCAGATCTTGATATTCATACTAATACTCCTGATTCATGTGATTGTAAAAATCTCAAAGTATTGCTATCCTGCTGCTGGTCATGTAATTACTGGCAATTTGAAAATTATTCCTGATTCTTGGATAAGGAATATAATTTCTAAAGGACCGAAATATCGGTTTCCTTCTAAAATTGATTTCAGTTAATGTAGAGATGAAATCGCTGCTTCCTTGAATGAATTCAGTAATCGATGGTGTAAGCGAGAGTATGTTGAGTGTAAAGCCCTAAAGGACTGGAAACTTAGCATTTTAAGACTAGTGAATAAACGCATTTCTTTCTATTCTCAAAATACTAACTTATTACCTCCTAAGCCCAAGACGTCTTTACGTCATCTTAAACTAGGTATTCAAGAATTTCATAAGAAGTTTGTTTTGGCCCCTGCAGACAAGGCCGCTAACAACGTCGTCGTTGTGTGACGGCTCCACTATGTTAACACGCTTAAGCAGGAGCTTGGTGGTACTAAGGCCTATGAACTTCAGCCTTTGGCTGAAGAGAGAACTATAGTAGATAAACATGTTTGTCTTTCAGCCACCAAGTTTGCTGTGTGTGTTAAGGAAGGCCAAGACAAGCTTCCTACGCTATACTGGTTACCAAAACTTCATAAAAAACCTTACAAAGCACGGTTTATTGCAAATTCTAGTTCTTGCACTACCACTGAACTTTCTAAATTATTAACTTCCTGTCTTACTGCTATTAAAACGCATGTAATTAAATATTGTGATAAAGTCTTTGAAAGATCAGGAAGAAATCTGTTTTGGTCTATAAAAAATTCGAATGAGGTTTTAAATAAATTGAAATCTAGACATTTTCGTGCTTCTAGTCTGTCTACCTACGATTTTTCCACTCTTTACACTACACTTCCTCATAATCTTATAAAAGAAAAGCTTAATGATTTAATTGAATGGGCTTTTCACAGAGAAGATTCTCTCTATCTTGCATGTAATGTCAGAAATGCATTTTTCACTTCTAAAGAGCATAAGAATTATACACTTTGGTCATGTCAGAAAGTGTGTGATGCCCTCACCTTTCTACTTGACAATATTTATATTAGATTCGGTACTAAGTTGTTTAGACAAATTGTGGGTATTCCGATGGGTACTAATTGCGCACCTCTTGTGGCTGATCTGTTCTTGTATTGTTATGAAAGAGACTTCATTTTGTCGCTTTCCATTGATAACCAATCTGAAATTATTGAAGCTTTTAGCTCTACTTCTAGATATTTAGATGATTTATTAAATATTGATAATACCTATTTTGATGGTTTGATCAGTCAGATTTACCCCCTAGAACTTCAGTTAAATAAAGCAAATTCTTCTGATACCGAGGCCCCGTTTTTGGATTTACATCTATCTATTGTAGATGGATTTGTTTCGTGCAAAATTTATGATAAACGCGATGACTTTGATTTTGAGATTGTAAATTTTCCTTTTTTGGATGGTGATGTTCCTCGTGCGCCATCCTATGGCGTTTATATTTCGCAATTAATTCGATTTGCTAGAGTGTGTAGTCATGTAACTGACTTCAACACTCGTAATAAATTATTAACGGGTAAACTCCTTAATCAGGGTTATAGGTACCATAAACTACGCAAAGCCTTTTCAAAATTTTACAGACGCCATTCTGATTTAATTTCAAAATTCAATATTGGACTTAAATCTCTTCTGCAACAAGGTCTATCGGAACCCGAATTTTATGGTGACTTAGTATATAAATTCAGAAAAAATATATAACCGCAATGACTTCAGCACCCAATTTCGTAAAATCATTCTTCGATATAAAAAGATTGGGTACAACATGGATATTATACGACAGACTGCATGCATGGTAGTTAACCCAATCACGGTTGGCAACTTTGCTTCCCTCTTTAATTGCACGCCGGTGGGTCAGGTCTCAGATTCTATGACGGCTCCAACGTAAAGGCTTATTGAAAATTAAAGAGATAATGTTGGTTGGTGCCTGATGCTCTGTCTCTGGTCGGGCTCATCGGAGTCTAACTGTTGGTTTTCTTTTGCTCCAGCATTTCAGTGGTTTCTTGCTGTCGAGTCCTCACCGTTGTCTCACCTCTGTGGTTCTTTGATTTCTGTGTTCACGGAGATGTTGCACTGATGAGTTAGGAGGCCTTCATGCGGACTGAACAAATTATTTGTCTAAATCGCGACGGAAGTAAGGGCGAGGATTGTGGCCACGTAAAATCGATTTAAGCCCCCCAGTGGAAATCTTCCACTGACCGTTCCAAGGCGGCTCTTCTGTGGCGATTTATTTATGTTGTTGTTTGTTACTTACTGTGTGTATCACTTGTGTCTTTTAATTTTGGATGGCCATATGGCCATTTTGTGGGAAAGTGACTGTCCATATGGCCTTCCTTTGTTTAGGTTTCCATTATGGTCTGGTCGCTTAATGTTTGTATTTCTTTCCCTTTGGTGTCTTTTATGGATGGAGTAAGTTAATTGTATCAATTCCTGATCTTTGTTTTACTTCTACTTTATACGTAAGCGGTTAACCAGTACAGTGCACATTCTTTCGCCAGAAACTGACAACTGCCCTTCTTGAATCAGCGGAAGGGAGAAAATGACCGTAGAAAAGATTTCATGATCAATCTCCACGAAAGAATGTTGCCGACCCCGGCGGGAGTCGAACCCGCGTCCTCCTGATCACCAGTCAGACGCGCATCCGACTGAGCCACTGAGGCCTGCATGGAATTGAAAGTATATTGTTTTTGATTCGTTTGTTTTGTTTTAATTATTATTATTATTATTATTATTATTATTATTATTATTATTATTATTATTTCAGGACAGAATGCCATGAAAGCCAGTTAGAATCATGGGTAACGATAACCAAGCTAAATGATTTGGATTCCCACTACATACGGGAGGTTTTAATACCTAAAACGAGTTTAAATGAAGGCTTAAGGTTAAGAATCAACCCTGTGGAATGCATGGCAGGTTTGTAATAAAACTCTGCTTGATAATGTTAAACGTATTAGGCATCGGAGCGCCCCCGCCGTTTGGGGCTTGGAAAAAAAGATTTGACTGCATGGAGCTTTCGCGCCGAGCTTTAATCGATCGAAATTGATTGCGTGTAAAGTAGAAGTAAAACAAAGATCAGGAATTGATACAATTAACTTACTCCATCCATAAAAGACACCAAAGGGAAAGAAATACAAACATTAAGCGACCAGACCATAATGGAAACCTAAACAAAGGAAGGCCATATGGACAGTTACTTTCCCACAAAATGGCCATATGGCCATCCAAAATTAAAAGACACAAGTGATACACACAGTAAGTAACAAACAACAACATAAATAAATCGCCACAGAAGAGCCGCCTTGGAACGGTCAGTGAACCGCTTAGAAAGTCTAAGCATATCCAGGAAAAATTATGTGAGTTGAGCGTTCCTTAAATCCTTGCGGTTTGCTTGTGCAATAGGCTTTGAAATGCCATTTCATCTTATTTTTGAGTACATATCCAAATCAAGAAGCAAGGTCTCTAAAATGACATAATTATTGTTGATGAAGTAAAACCTTAACAAAAATATGCAAAAAAGGAGTCAGTAGCTATCATTCTAGTTCTTGTATCAGTATTGTTAGTTTTTGTCTATTTTATTCCCATATGCAGCGAAACATACGGTTACTGAAGACGACATATATTCAAATCCAAGTGAATTAAAACAGAACTGACCAGGAATGGAAACAATTAACTATTTTTTTTCTACTATACCAACACACATATAATATTATTTACATTATCGTGTCGCGTCTGGGAATGTAATAACGCCATGTAATAAATTCGATAATCCACTAGTGGATTAAATATGCAAATTAGTTAAAAACGCCCCTGTACGACGTTATTAACAACATCGCGTTTACAAACGGTAGAATATTGACATTTTTGTCAACAAATCGTGAATAAGATGCGTTTTTAATGTCAAATGATAAATAAAATCTTGCACTAGTGCTCAAGTATTATTGAATTTATTAAACTCGTTCATTCGTGCTCATGTATTATTTAACTTATTAAACTCGTTGAGGAAAAGTTAAAAATGCTCAGGAAAGCCTCCCATTTTATCCCTTTTCCTTTACTCGTTTCATCATGTAAGATCCTCTATGCCATACGTTGTGAAAACCTGTATACGTGCGTACTTGTCAAAACACAAGTGGCATACAAGTGGAACGGTCAGTGAAACAAATTCCACTGGAGGGTGGGAATGGGGCTTACTCAATTTTACTTGGCCATAATCCTCGCCCTTATTACCGTCGCGGTTTAGACAAATTATTTGTTCAGTCCGCATGAGGGCTTCTTAACTCATCAGTGCAACATCTCCGTAAACACAAAAATCAAACAACCACAGAAATGAAACAACGATGAGGACTCGACAACAAGGAACAACAAAAATGATGGAGCGAAAGAAGACCAACAGTTAGACTCCGATGGGCCCGACCAGAGACAGAGCATCAGGTACCAACCAACATTACATAAAATTAGATACTCTCTAATTCTCAGAAAGTCTTTACGCTGGAACCGTAATAGAATCTGAGGCCTGACCCACCGGCGTGGAATTAAAGAGGGAAGCAAAGTTGTCGACCGTTATTGGGTTAACTACCATGCATGCAGTCTGTCGTATCACATCTTTGTATATCGAAGAATGAATTTACGAAATTAGGTCCTGAAGTAATTGCATTTATATATTTTTTCTGAATTTATATACTAAGTCACCTTAAAATTCTGGTTCCGATAGACCTTGTTGCAGAAGGGATTTAAGTCCAACGTTGAATTTGGAAAATAAATTTGAATGACGTCTATAAGATTTTGAAATATTTGCGTAGTTTATGATACCGATAACCATGATTAAGAAGTTTAGCAGTTAACAATTTATTAAGAGTGTTGAAGTCAGTTACATGACTAGACATTCTCGAAAATCGAAACAATTGCGAAATATCAACACCAAAAGATGCCGCACGAGGAGCATCACCATCCATGAAAGGATAATTTACAATCTCGAAATCAAAATTATCTCGTTTATCATAAATTTTGCAAGAAACAAACCCATCTACAATAGATATATGTAAAGAAAGTTTCCTTTCTTGGATGGTGAAGTTCCTCGTCCTACATTCTATGGCGTTTATATTTCGCAATTAATTCGCTTTGTCAGAGTGTCTAGTCATGAAACTGACTTTAACACTCGTAATAAATTGTTAACTGCTAAACTTCTTAATCAAGGTTTGCGAGGATTGGCGAGGATTGTGGCCACGTAAAATCGATTTAAGCCCCCCAGTGGAAATCTTCCACTGACCGTTCCAAGGCGGCTCTTCTGTGGCGATTTATTTATGTTGTTACTTACTGTGTGTATCACTTGTGTCTTTTAATTTTGGATGGCCATATGGCCATTTTGTGGGAAAGTAACTGTCCATATGGCCTTCCTTTGTTTAGGTTTCCATTATGGTCTGGTCGCTTAATGTTTGTATTTCTTTCCCTTTGGTGTCTTTTATGGATGGAGTAAGTTAATTGTATCAATTCCTGATCTTTGTTTTACTTCTACTTTGCATTATCATAAACTACGCAGAGCCTATTCAACCGTTTGCAGGCGTTATTCCGATTTTATTCCAAAAAACAATGTTGTAGTAAAAGTTCTTCTGCAACAAGGTCTATCGGAACCCGAATTAAATGGTGACTGAGTATATAAATTCAGAAAAATATATAACCACAATGACTTCAGCACCCAATATTTTCGTAAAATCATTCTTCGATATAAAAAATTGGATACAACATAAATTTTATACGACAGTCTGCATGCATGGTAGTTAACCCATCACAGTGGACAACTTGCTTCCCTCTTTAATTGCCCGCCGGTGGGTCAGGCATCGGGTTCTATGACGGTTCCAGCGTAAACGCTTACTGAGAATAAGAGAGAAACTAATTTTATATAATGAGCCTGGTGCTCTGTCTGTGGTCGAACCCATCGGAGTCTCACTGTTGGTTTTCGTGTGCTCCAGCATTTCTGTGGTTTCTTGCTGTCGAGTCCTCACCGTCGTTTCATCTCTGCGCCTGTTTGATTTATGCGTTGAGATGTTGCACCGGTGAGATAGAAGGCCTTCATGCGGACTGAACAAATAATTTGTCAAATTCGCGACGGACGTAAGGGTGATGATTGCAGCTATGTCATCACGTGAACAAGTCTGTGAAATGAACACCCACCTAAACCCCAGTTTATATAGAGAAAACTGGGGTTAACGGGGGTAAACATTATTTTTCTTATTTCTGCTCCAAGACATAGGTTGTGGGTACTCGTTAGAACCGCCTCAATGAGGCGGTTCTAACGAGCACCCACAATCTATATTTGCAGTATAAATAAGAAAAATATCACGGATTTTCATCAGAAAAGAAGCCATTTTGGAGATGTGAAAAATGCACTATGTCGCACGGGTGTGTTATCGTAATGTCAAATAGAATTAAGCTCCCCAGTGAAGTTCGTTTCACTGATCGTTCAAATGCGGTTCTTCTGCCGTAGTCTAATTTTGTTATTGTTTTGTCTTTGAATGTGTGTATCGCTTATATTATTTTGTTTCGGATAGCCAAATGGTCATTTTGTGGGAAAGGTACTGTTCTTTTGGCTTTCCGCTATTTAAGTTTCCATAGGGTTTAGTGATTTCATGTTTGTAGTTATTTCCCTTTAGTGTCACTGATGGGAGCTTTGGGTTAATTGTGTAGATTCTTTAGCACTGTCTTCACTTCTATTTGACTATAATCCAGTTTAATGTTCATCATGTTGGTGATTCAGATCCTTCCCCACATCATGAATCATCACGAAAACACGCCTATATAATTTTGACCCCCTTGAACCCCACTTTTATATAGTAAAACTGGGGTTTCAGGGGGAATACCTTATTTTTTTATTTCTGTTTTAAAATATAGATTGTGGGTACTCGATAGAACCGCCTCTATTTTCATCTTAAAATCTTCATTTTTTCGGCGATAAAAGTGGCAATGTATTTATATAGGCGTGTTTGCGTAATGACTACTTCTTTATTATGTTAGGTTAGGAGATTACCTTGACGTGTCCCAAACAAATTCTCGTTTGAACCACAATGAAAGTTAGGGTGAGGTCTGTGATCCCATGAAAATAACTTAAACCCACAGGAATTTTTACTGACCGTTCCAACCTATTTAAAAAGGTGCAATACACATAATTGGGGAAAGCATCTGAATCGCCAACATGACAAACATTAAACTGGGAGGACAGAGTTAACAAAAAATGAACAGCCAAAAAAGGGTGAGGATCGGAATCATCAACGTAACAGCATATATTTAGGAAAAGAATCGGAATCACCAACGCAAAACGTGAAGGAACCACAGCAAAAGCTCAGACTTGGAACGGCAAGTACAAAAACTTGCGAATTTAAGTTAACTTTACGGGATCCCAACCCCTCCCCCCACTCACTTTCACTGTGGTTCAAACAAATAATACAATTACCCAAGACACCAAAGGGAGAAACATAAACATAAATTAACTTCACTATAATGAAGACGTCACTAGCGGAAAGCCAAAAGGACAGTTACTTTCCAACAATATGAACATGCCGCTTTCAAAAAAGGGCACATAAATAATACAACATCAAGTTACAGCCACCCTGACACAGCCATCCAAGACACCGAATTGAAAGAACACAAACAAAAAGAACTTCACCATAATGAAAGCGAATAGAAAAACGTACAGTTACTTCCACCACAAATTGGCCAAAGGACTTAAAAAATATACCAGCAGTTCATACATGCAAAGACGAACTAAAGTAATAATGAACCACAACATGCGTATAAGTATTGTTCTATTCCTGAGGATGGGAATCGATTCAACGTGGCCACAATTAGCGCCCTTGGCTCTGTCGTGGTTTAGTCAAATACAGCCGAACTTCGATGGCTCGAACCCCTGTGGAACCATGAAAATTTGTTCGAGACAGCGGTAGTTCGAGCCATAAAGGGTTACTATTAGTGCCATACCAGGAGGCATAATGGAGATTATTGTGGATATATTTTCAGTGTTCTGTATTATAAATGTATGTTGTGTGTACTCATTAGAATCGCCTCATCGAGGCATACATTTGCAAGATAAATGAAGAAAATCTTCCTAAATTACACCTATATTGTATTTGGAGGAATTCCCTGCGGACTCAAGAATGGGTTCGACTCATCCATGGTAAACGAGCCAGCGGAGTTCGAGCCATCGAAGTTTTACTGTAATAAATTTAGTCTGGGGGACGGATTAATAATTTCTTAAGAGACTAGAACATCTCCAAAAACTAGATAATAAGTGTAGCGAGTAATTATTTGTTTTGTTTCGAAATAATGATGTATAAATGAATTTGTTCAAATAAAATTTCTTTAAATGTTAGAAACATTCTTGTTTCAGAATTCATATTGCATGCTTTAAATTTCTATGATATTCAAAGAGCAAACTTCGGCAAATTCTTGTAATGACAGTTTAAGTTTTAGCCTTTGACGTCTGCATTTATTATCATGGTTTTGCACTTGGATGCTGCAAATATAGTTTGCTAACCATTATTCCGATCTCTCGGTTTTGCACTTGGATGCTTCAAATATAGTTTGCTACCCATTCTTCCGATCTCTCGTACGACAACTTTTTGAAACGCGACGGAAGTAAGGGCGAGGATTGTGGCCACGTAAAATCGATTTAAGCGCCCCACCGCCCCCCCCCCCACACACACACCCCGGCCAGTGGAGTTCGTTTCAATGACCGTTCCAAGACGGTTCTTCTGTCGCGGTTTATTTTTGTTATGGTTTATCTATTAGTGTTTGTGTCGCTTATATTATTTTGTTTTGGATAGCCAGTTGGCCATTTTGTAAAGTAACCGTCCTTTTGGCTTTCCGCTGTTGATGTTTCCACTAGGGTATGTTGTTAAATCATGTTTGTATTTCTTTCCCTTTGGTGTCTCTGATGGGAGCTTTGGGTTAATTGAATCGATTCCTGATTTCCATCACTATGGCGAGATGAGAAGCCCTCGTCATTGGATAATATTAAATACTTTTGAATTACATATGAAACGCAGACAGTAATTCGAGATTCCAACAACTCACAAATGCGTGTAAAATGCCGATTGACATTTACTCGGCGCCGATGGTTTCTTTTCTATACGTCTTAATTTTGGTCATACTTTCCGCGTTTGTTATAAATACAATTTAATTTTTCACAGGTACAAGAAACGATACGAAGGAACTTGGCATTCCGTGCGGACAAGGTTTGGCAGCTGCTTCGTCGCTGCGATGTCTTTATGACCTGGACGAATTCGGTAACCTCAAAGGTTGTCATTCCATGGCACATCTACAGAATTGTGGTAAAGCATCTTTATTACAATTTGCATAAGGTTTTATTTGTTTATTTGATTTGAAGTTTTACATCCCCGTCAACACTATTTAGGTCATTTTGGAGACGTTTCTTCTAATTTTGTGGGACTTTTAACCAACACTGAGATGGAGTAATATCTCAAGCCCTGCTGACCACTGAAACCAATAGCACGGACGAACCATCTCACATCACTTTGTTTTGGCATACTTAGATAACCTAAGCGGTTTACCAGTACTTTTGTGCGGTCGGTTTCTGCTCTATGTAGAAGCGTCATGCAGCCAAGTCTATTTCTCGATGCCCCAATGGGCGGGACTTCATTTCATAAGTTATCTGTAAACTTTGATATTTTGTTACAGATTTAGAGGATCATTTTATCTTACCGGTTGTAATGTACTGCACATACAGAATAACATTTCCATCATGTTAACAAGTCCGTGTAATGAACGCCAATCTAAACCACAATTGGGGTTTATAATAGAATACGCATTTTTCTTATTTCTTCTCCAAGACATAAATTGTACTTACTCGCTAAAACCGCCTTAATGAGGTGGCTCTTACTAGCATACACAACCTATGTCTGCGGTTTAAATATTAAATAAGTGCCAAGAAATTTCACCAGAAAACATCACGTGAACATGTTCGCGAAATGAACACCCCCCTTAACCCCACTTTATATAGGGAAAACTGGGGTTTACAGGGGTATACACTATTTTTCTTATTTCTGCTGCAAGACATAGGTTGTGGGTACTCTTTAGAACCGCCTCAATGAGGCGGTTCTAACGAGCACCCACAACCTATGTTTGAAGTAAAAATAACAAAAATATCACAGATTTTCATCAGAAAAGTTGCCATTTTTGATGTGTGAAAAAATGCACTATGTCGCACGGGTGTGTTATCATAATGAGTAACCATTTTGAAATGTGAATAAATGCACTACGACGCGCGGTGTGTAATCGTAATGCAGGTGACTCATACATTTATATTGATGGTCACACTGAAAGGTCAGTTAATTAAGAAAAGTGTTGTCGTACCAATTGGACTCGCGGCCCCGCCCGTCGGGGCTTGCAGGAATAGATGGGTTGCATGTTGCTTCCACGCAGGGCTGAAACCGACCGCAGAAAAATACTGATAAAACGCTTAGCGGAACTAAATAGAAGCGAAGGAAATGATTAGGAATAGATAATATTAACCCACAGCTCCCATCAGAGACATCAAAGGGAAAAAGCATAGACATGAAACGACTAGACCCTAATGGAAACATCAATAGCGGAAAGCAAAAAGGACAGTTACTTTTCCACAAAATGGCCAATTTGCTATCCAAAATAATAATATAAGCGATATACACACTCAAGACAAACCATAACAAACATAAACCGCGACATAAGAACCGCCTTTGAACAGTCAGTGAAACGAATTCCACAGGAGGGCTTAAATCGATTTTACGTGGCCACAATCCTCGCCCTTATTTCAATCGTGATTTAGACAAATAATTTGTTCAGTCCCTATGAAGGCCTCCTAACTCATCATAGACATCTTCGTGAACACAATAATCAAACAACCACAGAGATGAACCAGCAGCAAGTAACCACAAAAATGCTGGAGCAAAAGAAGACCAACAGTTAGACTCCGATGAGCCCGTCCAGAGATGCCTGCCAAGGCATAGCGGTGCGAGTCGGCTTTTCCATGCTTATCAATTCCTGATCTTTGTTGTACTTCTACTTTATTGAAAATTAAAGAGATAATGTTGGTTGGTGCCTGATGCTCTGTCTCTGGTCGGGCTCATCGGAGTCTAACTGTTGGTTTTCTTTTGCTCCAGCATTTCAGTGGTTTCTTGCTGTCGAGTCCTCACCGTTGTCTCACCTCTGTGGTTCTTTGATTTCTGTGTTCACGGAGATGTTGCACTGATGAGTTAGGAGGCCTTCATGCGGACTGAACAAATTATTTGTCTAAATCGCGACGGAAGTAAGGGCGAGGATTGTGGCCACGTAAAATCGATTTAAGCCCCCCAGTGGAAATCTTCCACTGACCGTTCCAAGGCGGCTCTTCTGTGGCGATTTATTTATGTTGTTGTTTGTTACTTACTGTGCGTATCACTTGTGTCTTTTAATTTTGGATGGCCATATGACCATTTTGTGGGAAAGTAACTGTCCATATGGCCTTCCTTTGTTTAGGTTTCCATTATGGTCTGGTCGCTTAATGTTTGTATTTCTTTCCCTTTGGTGTCTTTTATGGATGGAGTAAGTTAATTGTATCAATTCCTGATCTTTGTTTTACTTCTACTTAGAAATATGTTCTAGAAAGGGTTATCAACTGGAAGCAAGGAATACACCACAGAACTGGAAAATATGGAATGTACATAATTTCTGGGCCAGACTAGCTAGTTTCGGCCAATTAGGGCTTCATCAGTGACCCTCTTATCAACATTTTACAATGGGTTCAATGATCCCAAAGGACAACAAATATAAAGTACAATGTGTTGTAGGGCAGGGAGACTTGTGGGGGGGGGGGGGGGGTGCTTTGCATTTCGGGTCTTGTTCATCATACGTTTCGGTTTCAGAACTTTGGGGTTGAGACACACTGATGAAGATTAAATATCAGAAAGGCCTCTATGTCACCAAATTTGGTATAGTTACGCCTTAATTGCAACCACTTGGTCGGTATCTCTGCTGGTGGATGATTCGTTCGTCCCCGAGGGTATCATCAGCTCAGTATCAGTTCCTTAGTGCTGAGTTTGATACTGCGGTGTTGACGTCAGTACTCAGGTACTGATTTAAATAACTATATTATAGCTTTAAGTTTTGCAGTATAAAATTCTTATTTTTCTAAAACTAAGACTGACTTGTCAGGTGAGACATGTATCTTTGCGGATTTGGTTGCCACTTTTTGTTATATGTTAAATTTTGCAAGTCCCGCTACTTTGGACATCTCCTTCCTGATGCACGGGACTTCCGGTGAGTGTAGGCTATGTTTGCCGATGTTGGCTCGGTGGGGGCGCCTATAAGTCCGCGGGTGGGCGTCTCTTATCTGATGCCTCCAGTTGACCTGTCTCACGAGCTACGTCGGTCAGTGTGTGCTCGGAGGGTGGTGTACTGTGTTTGCCGGGTCTTGTCCATCATCCGTTTAGGTTTCATAACTTTGTGGTTGAGACACACTGATGAAGATTAAATATCAGAAAGGCCTCTGTGTCACTAAATTTGGTATAGTTATGCCTTAATTGCAACCACTAGGTCGGTATCTCTGCTGGTGGATGATTCGTTCGTCCCCGAGAGTATCATCAGCTCAGTATCAGTTCCTTAGTGCTGAGGTTGATACTGCGGTGTTGACCAAAGTACTCAGGTACTGATTTAAATAACTATATTATAGCTTTAATTTTTGCAGTATAAAATTCTTATTTTTCTAAAACTAAGACCGATTTGTCAGGTGAGACATGTATCTTAGCGGGTGTGGTTGCCACTGTTTGTTATATTTTAAATTTTGCAAGTCTCGCTACTTTGAGCATCTCCTTCCTGATGCCCGGGACTTCCGTGGAGTGTGGGCTATGTTTGCTGATGTTGGCTCGGTGGGGGACGCCTATAAGTCCGCGGCTGGGCGTCTATTGGCTGATGCCTCCAGTTGACCTATATCACGAGCTACGTCGGTCAGTGTGTGCTCGGAGGGGTTGTTCTGTGTTTGCAGGGTCTTGTCCATCATCCGTTTCGATTTGCGAACTTTAGGGT
This sequence comes from Lucinisca nassula, assembly GCA_963580285.1. Classification (NCBI taxonomy): domain Eukaryota; kingdom Metazoa; phylum Mollusca; class Bivalvia; order Lucinida; family Lucinidae; genus Lucinisca; species Lucinisca nassula. The sequence continues at coordinate 797,534 of OY757017.1, forward strand.
TGTGACATACTGATGAAGATTAAATATCAGAAAGGCCTCTGTGTCACTAAATTTGGTATAGTTACGCCTTAATTGGAAGCAAGGAATGCACCACAGAACTAGAAAATATGGAGTGTACATGTTTTTTGGGCCAGACTAGCTAGTTTCGGTCAGTTAGGCCTCATCAGTGACCCTCTTTTTTCAAAATTCTACAATGGAATCAATGATCCCAAAGGACAAGAAAAAATAAAATACACCTGCCCTATTAGTTTCATTGGGCGACAGGGCTTGATATGTCATTTCATTTCAGTGTCAGGTAAGGCCCCACAAACCTGGATCTCCAAAATGACCGATACAGTGTTGACGGGGACGTTAAACCTCAAACCAAACAGCAAAACCACGAGGAATCTTTTCTTCGTAGATCGGCTCTTCCAAACTTGTCAGAAAATAGTGTGTTTCTGTGCGTGCGTGTGCTCGCGCGCGTGCATGCGTATGTGTGAAGCAAAAAATGTTGATTCATTACTACAATTAGGCTGTTCCTTGGTATTATAGTTTACTTATCAACAGCTTAGTAAACAAGTATTCTTTCATCTGACACAATAACAGTTTAGTTATTTATATCTCCATTGTAAAATCCCTTTTTAAAAGTCTAATGACAGCATTTATTCACATCACGAAAGCATGCCTATTTATTTGTTACCACTTAAACCCCACTTTTGAATGGGGTTTACAGGGGTATATATTATTTATCTAATTTCTGCTCACATAGATTGTGGGTACTCGTAAGAACCGCCTGGCTGAGTCGTTTTAAAGAGTACCTTCAATATTGAGCAGAAATATGAAAAAAACTTAAGACATTTTAGCCGAAAATTTTCCGCTTTAGTGGTAAAATTTCCAATGTACTTGAATAGGCGAGTTTTCATAACGAGTCGTAAATGTAGGTTATTAACACTATAATGATATGGGCTGCATGATGCTTCCACGCAGAGCTGAACCCGGCCCGCACACTAGTACTGGTAAACCACTTAGAGGATCTAAGTAGAAGTAAAACAAAGATCAGAAATTGATACAATTAACTTACTCCACCCATAAAAGACACCAAAGGGAAAGAAATACAAACATTAAGCGACCAGACCATAATGGAAACCTAAACAAAGGAAGGCCATAAGGACAGTTACTTTCCCACAAAATGGCCATATGGCCATCCAAAATTAAAAGACACAAGTAATACACACAGTAAGTAACAAACAACAACATAAATAAATCGCCACAGAAGAGCCGCCTGGGAACGGTCAGTGGAAGATTTCCACTGGGGGGGGGGGGGCTTAAATCGATTTTACGTGGCCACAATCCTCGCCCTTACTTCCGTCGCGATTTAGACAAATAATTTGTTCAGTCCGCATAAAGGCCTCCTAACTCATCAGTGCAACATCTCCGTGAACACAAAAATCAAAGAACCATAGAGGTGAGACAACGATGAGGACTCGACAGCAAGAAAAGCCTGTCCAGGAACCGCGGTACGAGACGGACCTTCCATGCTAATAAACCCTATTGGTTTCATTGGGCGACACGGCTTGAGATGTCATTTCATCTCAATGTCTGGTAAAAGTCCCACAAAATTGGAAGCAATGTCTCCAAAATGGCCTTTACAGTGTTGACGGGGACGTTTAATTTCAAATCAAACGAAACACCATAATGATGTGTGGCATTTACCAAAAGCTCAGCTGCGCCCGCCCATCGGCGCTTGAAGAAATAGATGGGCTGCACGATACTTCCACGCAGAGCTGAAACCGACCCGCACACGAGTAATGGTAAACCGCTTAGAGGATCTAAGGTTGCCCAGGCAAAGGGGTGCGAGTCAGACAATCCATGCCTTTAAACCCTATTGGTTTTATTTGACGGCAGTGCTTGAGATGTCATTTCATCTCAGTGTTGGGTAAAAGTCCAACAAATTTAGAAGCAACATCTCCAAAATGACCTTAAGAGTGTTGACGGGAACGTTAAACCTCAAATCAAACAAAAACAAACCAAAGGGTCCGATTCGCCTCAATTTATGATTACAATCTGTCAAATTGGTACAGCACGCGGTGCTTGTGTCACAGAGTGAAATTATGGAAACTGGGGAGCGCTTGTGCTTTGGACTTTCTAGTCATTTCCAGTAATTTCCCCCTAATGATAGTCATTTTGATACTTCATAAACTCATCTTTTTCATATATCATTAAGCATTTAAGCATGTCATCATCATTAGCGCATATCTACTTCCGTGTCCATATGTAAGCTTCGCGCGTTTATCACGTCACTGGTTAACACCGCATGCGCACTTTCTTACACACGCCTTTGTCAGTCTAACTTTGTCTCTGGCGGAGGTAGGTCTTACGACCACCTCAAAGGACACCTATTTTATATATTCCTTATTGCTAAGGATATTTATTATATTTATCAGGTATGCGTTTACTTTATTTTATTATCATGTTGAACATTTGTAAATTATCATAATTGTCATTATTTCATGAATATTCATATTGTTGCTATTGCCTTCTCGACCTCGGTCAGTCTTACTTTGTCTTCTGACGGGAGCAGGCCTCACGGTCAGCTCAAAGGACACATTCATATTACATTTCCTTTTTACTAAGGATATTTATATATTTATCAGAATGACGAGGTCGAGAAGGAGAAGGTTTCATCCACTAAACATGAAATCAGCAAACGGAGTTGTCGTCTAATTGAACCCCGAACCCCCTCGAGATAGTGGGACAGGACCAGCTGTGGTCGTTTCATCAACATCATGTGACCCATCATCAACATCCATCATCCAATCACCGTGGCCACAGCCGATCTAATAAATCAACCCGCGACACTGGCGCGGGTATTTATTATATTTATCAGGTATGCGTTTACTTTATTTTATTATCATGTTGAACATTTGTAAATTATCATAATTGTCATTATTTCATGAATATTCATATTGTTGCTATTGCCTTCTCGGCCTCGGTCAGTCTAACTTTGTCTCTGGCGGAGGTAGGTCTTACGACCACCTCAAAGGACACCTATTTTATATATTCCTTATTGCTAAGGATATTTATTATATTTATCAGATGACGAGGTCGGGAAGGGAAGGTTTTTGACATCTCCAAAAACATGGAAACATCTATCTCTGTTGTCGTTCATTAACCCCGAACCCCATCGAGACAGTGGGAGAAGTCCGGCTGTGGTCATCCATCACCATAACATCAACATCATGTGACATCCATCCAATCAACAGTGGCCACAGCCCATCACAATCATCTATTTAAAATCTACCCGCGACACTGGCGCCCAACGTGGGGCAATATTTTGCCTTGCTGCCATTTTGAATGAAGAAATTCTATGGTGATGTCCATGGAAAACAGGTAAACCCTGAGAATTTGAACTTTTGACATTTTATTAATAAATTATTTTTTTTTTTTTTACCTGTCTTGTTTACTTGTTTAAATTGTTTACATTGTTCCATCATGGCAGAAGGAGGCCAAGAAATTGATTTTAAATCTATTTGGCCTGAATAGGACATAGAATTCATGGTCGAGATGTTGAGGCGTACAGGCCGCTTCGACATAATACCTCGCCATGAAGAGGAAATAAAAGAAGAAGAAGAGGTAGAAGAAGAAGTTGAAGAAGAGGAAGAAGAAGAAACACAAGCTAGTGAGCTTGCTAATATGGGGACTACCAGTACACCTGTGGGTCCTGCTTTTAACACCCAGCCCCAATTTAGGGTTGTTCCCCCACCCACACCCATTCTGAGATACCATACTCCACCCCCGCCCAACCAAATGTCTCTTGTTACCCCAGCTTTCCCTCCCACACCCAAACAAATAGCTCCAGTTGCCCCTCCCACACCCAAACCAATGACCCCAGTTACCCCAGCCCTACCCCAAGAATCCCCACTTAGACCTCTTGAATCAAATCAAGGCCCTTTATATGATAGAGGCTCACCCAGTCCACCCCCAAGACCCCCATACCCTAAAGAATTTGAACACCTGGTTCATAGACCAAAATCTTTAGGTATACTCCATAATCCTGTTAATATTAAGCAGGAGTATGCTTCTGATCCCTTTTTAAGGGATTCATACACCCATGGTGGACCTGGCTCATCCCTTCAGCCAAATATTGTTCATAGTTTGAACAAAACCCCTCCCAATCCTTTCCGTGGTGAGCCTACAAACTATAAAAAGCAGGGGCACAGGGTGACTTTTGGTCCCGAGTTTCCCTTTCACCACTCAAGTAGGGAAGCAAATAATGCTGCCCCTCATACACAAATGGTGAAAGAGGAACAAAATATTTCTCCTCCTCAAATTTGTACACCATTTAAGACCTCAAAAGCCAAAAGTGTACAACAAAATAAGATATCTTTAAAAGGTAATAATATTACACAACCTCCCCCAGTGGAAATTAAACAGGAACCATGTCCTAGTCAGCAATATGTTGCTTCTTTTAATCCATTGCCACCCTCAAGTTGTACATTACAGGGTCAAGGCTCTTTTAATAGTACCCTTAATAATTCTTTATTAGCAGGCATGCGGGTTCCACAACTTCCATTCTTTTCTGGTGAAAATCAGAAAGGGGATGTTTCCTTTGAAGTCTGGAAGTTTGAACTCAGCTGCCTCATAAGAGAATCAATTTATCCTGATTCTTTTATTCTCCAGGCTGTAAGAAAATCTCTCAAAGGCAAAGCCAGAGACATTTTACTTACAGTTGGTGAAACTGCTTCACCAACAGATATTTTAATCAAACTTGAGGGGATATATGGCAATGTTTCTTCATGTGAAGTTTTAATACAACAGTTCTACCTGGAATCACAACTGCCAGATGAGTCAGTTGCTGATTTCAGTGTAAGAATTGAGAATCTGTTGAGGAGAGCTACCCAAAACAGATTTATAGAAGAGCAAATCAAAAATGAAATGCTCTGTTCTAAACTATGGAATGGACTAAAAGATCCATTGTTAAAGAACTCGAGCAGGTATAAGTTTGAAGATGATAAAGACTTCAACAGCCTGCGAAAGTCTATCAGATCCATAGAACAGGATCTAAATACATCTGCTATTACAAAGCAGATGTCAACTTTGACATCATCTGTCAATGACAGCCAGCATGCCAAAGTTGACAAACCATCAAAACAGATGGCACAGTCCTCTTTTGACAATACTGGTCAGAAGTTGGACAGCATTGCCAATCAGATGAAAATGCTTCGTGAGAGGATGGATGGGCTTGAAAAGAAATTCAGTGAGGCATGTCTTGCTTCTCAATCACCAGGCCCATCCACTCTTCCACATAGTAACAATACCACACCATCCCCTCCTGCCCAACGTGGTTCTTTCCATGAACGTGGTTCTTTCTCAAATCGAGGTAACTCTGCCAATCGGGGATCTTTTCCTCGTGGTAGGGGCTCTTCTTTCCCAAGGGGAAGGGGCGGCTCTTATCATAGGGGTAGAGGCTCTTATGGCAGAGGCCAATCCAAACAACAAGGGGCTAATCAACACACTTTTAGAAGTGCTGATACACAGACTGACTCTGGTTTGAATCATTCAAACTAGAAGGGGTCTTTATTGCGGAGCAAAATAAGGACTCCCCTTTGAACTCTGATAGCTCCAATAGTGATCCAACTTTATTTTCCCGTATGGTTGGTTCAACAAATGAATCAGAGATTTTAATTAATGGTCAGTCTTGTGTGGCCCTTATTGATTCAGGATCAATGATCACAACAATTTGTGATGACTTTTATCAACAAATGGATCCAAGGCCTGAGCTGAAAGACATTGCTGATTTTAATTTAAATATTAGTGGAGCAAGTGGCTCAAAAATACCTTATTCGGGATATATTGAAGCAGAAATAAAAATTCCTGAAGTAGAACATGTTCCTTTGGTTGTTCCAGTTCTAGTTGTGCCGACTACCAGATACTCTGGCCAAGTTCCTCTGATAGTTGGTACAAATATTATTGGTTCACTCAGGGAAGATGTTGCATCGGACCCAAATATTTCGGCTGCATGGAATAATGCATTTTCTGCTCTTTCATATTCCCAAACAAGGTTTGTTAAATCTACAAACAAAACTCCAGTTATTTTAAAACCTAATGAAACCCGAACATTAACGGGTTTAGTTAGAAATACTTCAACCATGGAAAATGCTGTCACAGAAAACAATATTTTAACTTCAGATTTTAATGTTTGTCCTCGTTTAGTATCTGTAAAGCCCAATGCAAAGACGGCTAGAGTCCCTGTAAGGATATGCAATCTTTCGGCCAGGCCTATTACTATTAAACCTAGAAGCCAACTATGTGATTTACATGAGGTAAAAGTTGTAGAAAATGTAAATCCGTTTTCTACTTCATTTTCTCAGCGGGCTAGTACTAGTGATAGTCATGCTGAGGAAATCAAAGTAGATTTGTCAGCGGAGAACTTAACTCCTCAACAGTATACACAGGCTTCTGATTTACTTAGCCAGTGGAAGCATATTTTTTCCACTGGACCTACAGATCTTGGTTTCACCAACCTGGTGGAACACGAGATAAACTTAAATGATCCTACTCCTTTTAAGGATCCATACAGGCGTATACCTCCGGCAATGTTTGAGGAGGTACGCCAACATTTAAAAGAAATGTTGGATGCAGGGGCTATACGAAATTCTCAAATAAAAATCAAAAATGAGTTCCTTTAAGAGCAATGAAAACATTCATAAGAAAGAAGATGGGTCATACTACGTAGTTTCGGCCAACAAAGCCCCATCAGCGACCCCGCAACGACCCGGCAAAGAAAGCCAGAGGAAACACACTGCAATTTTACGAATTGCGAATAGGCAGTCGATTCAAAGACTGACACAAACCAAAATGGGGTCCAAATAATTAAAATCCTGTCTTGAATATGAGTCTAAACCAACAATTTATTTCTGATTTCTCAGAATATTCACGCTGATCTCAAAGGACCAAAAGTAAAATACAAACTGCACCATGGCCGATGTACGGGGAGACGTTTTACGGCCGCCACACGGCACAACACCAGCTGCAGTGAAGGCAAATAAAAATCAAAAATGAGTTCCTTTAAGAGCAATGAAAACATTCATAAGAAAGAAGATGGGTCATACTACGTAGTTTCGGCCAACAAAGCCCCATCAGCGACCCCGCAACGACCCGGCAAAGAAAGCCAGAGGAAACACACTGCAATTTTACGAATTGCGAATTTTCTTCCATTTTCTTCCAACATTGTTCTTGTCCGGAAAAAAGACAATAGCCTCCGCTTTTGTATTGATTTCCGGAAGTTGAACAAAAAGACAATAAAGGATGCCTATGCCTTGCCAAGAATAGAAGAGACCATTGACACATTGTCTGGCTCGAAATACTTTTCAAAACTTGACCTTAGATCTGGCTACTGGCAGGTTGGAATCAAAGAAGGGGATAAACATAAGACTGCATTCTCTGCCGGCCCCCTAGGCTTCTTTGAATGTAATAGGATGGCCTTCGGCCTTACTAATGCACCTAGCACATTTCAGAGGCTTATGGAGCGCTGTATGGGGGACCTACACTTGAAGGAATGTCTCATTTACTTAGATGATATAATCATCTTCAGTAAGACATTCGATGAACACATCACCAGGCTGCAAAATGTGTTCAAACAGCTTGAGCAGCACGGCTTAAAGCTCAAAGCCTCCAAGTGTGAGTTTTTCAAGACCCAGGTGCAGTACTTAGGCCACATTGTCAGTGATAAGGGTGTCCAGACAGATCCTGACAAAATTGCAGCGTTAAAAGAATGGCCTGCCCCTTCCAATATACAGGAATTGCGTAGTTTTCTCGGTTTTGCGGGTTATTACAGGCGCTTTGTCTGTAATTACTCCAAAATTGCGAAGCCTCTCAATGACCTGTTAATAGGACACCCAACAACCAAGAAAGCCAAGCGATCTAAGTCTGCAGTTCCTTGGTCTTTGGGGCCTGATCAACAAACAGCTTTCGATACAATAATCGAAAAGCTTACATCACCACCAGTCTTGGCATATTCAGACTATAGCAAAGAGTTCATCTTGAACATCGATGCTAGTGGTGATGGGCTAGGTGCTGTTCTATACCAAGAACAAGATGGTATAGAACGTGTCATAGCCTATGCTAGCAGAGGTCTTAGAGCCAGTGAGTGCAATTACCCTGCACATAAACTTGAATTTTTGGCCTTGAAATGGGCAGTGTGTGATAAATTCCATGATTACTTGTATGGAAATAAATTCACTGTTAGAACAGACAACAATCCATTGACGTATGTTCTAACAACGGCGAAGCTAGATGCCACAGGCCATCGTTGGCTAGCCGCTCTGTCCAGTTACAATTTCAAGCTCATTTACAGGTCCGGCAAGAAAAACCAAGATGCCGATGCCCTCAGTAGATTACCATCTACTGATAAAGAGGTCCTGTTTAATGACTCTATTAAGGCCATCTGCCAGGCGGTATTAGCCCCTCCAGAGGAGGCGCCGGCAGTTGAATGTGTATTGGTTGCGCAGCAGTTTGACCTCACTGGTGAAGAGGTTGGCTCTGACTCTGGTTCAGATTTCAGTCAAGTTGACTGGCGTGCTGAACAAACCATTGACGGCACGTTGAGCAGAGTGAAAACCATTCTTGCCTCTGGACACAAACCTACCAAGAGACAGATTGCTCTTGAGGAGACAGAATGTCAGAAAATCTTGAAGGATTGGGACAGTCTATTTTTCAAAGACGAGGTACTTTACCGTCGTCACTCTTTACATGGCACCTCTGTAAACCAGCTGGTATTGCCTGAGGTTTTCCGGGAGATAGCACTTAATGGTCTGCATGATGAGGCCGGCCATCAAGGCAGAGACCGCACTATGTCCCTGGTAAAATCTCGGTTTTACTGGCCTGGGATGGATGGTGACATTGAAAAGAAAGTCAGAAACTGTCCCAGATGCATCCGAAGAAAGTCTCGAGAGCGGGCTCCAGCAAAACTTGTGACTGTAGAGTCCACTTATCCCATGGACTTGGTATGCATGGATTTTCTGTCTCTTGAGACATCAGCGGGTGGTTACGAAAACATCTTGGTAATTACAGACCATTTCACCCGCTATGCTCAGGCCATACCAACCAAGAACCAAACGGCCAAGACAACCGCTAAAGTTCTCTTCGAAAACTTCATCTGTCACTATGGGTTTCCATCCCGTTTACATAGTGACCAGGGCCGCAATTTTGAGAGCCAGGTTATTAAAGAGCTGTGTTCCATTGCTAACGTTGACAAGTCTAGGACTACACCCTACCATCCCATGGGTAATGGAATGCCCGAGCGCTTTAACCAGACTCTACTCAATATGTTGGGTACTTTGGAAGATGACCAGAAGTCAAACTGGAAGTCATACGTTGCGCCCTTGGTTCATGCCTACAACTCAACTCGTCATGAGACTACTGGATTTTCGCCCCACTATCTAATGTTTGGGCGACACCCTAGATTGGCAGTCGATGCTTTTCTAGGCATAAATACAGAGAGTAGGCATGCTAACCAGACAAAGTTTGCAGCCGATCTAAAAAAGAGGCTCGACTTTGCCTATAAGACAGCTACCAAGGAGGCCCGTCGCCAGGGCAGAAGGCATAAGGAAACTTATGACCTCAAAGCTCGGGATGCCCAGCTTTTGCCCGGTGACCGTGTACTCGTTCGCAACGTCGGACTGAGGGGAAAGTGCAAGCTGGCAGATAAATGGGAGAAAGATGTGTACTTGGTTGTTGAACAGCCAAATACAGAGGTTCCTGTGTACGTTGTCAAACGTGAACATGGGAGGAGCATCCGAAGGATGCTGCACAGGAATCTCCTTCTTCCATTCATGGCCCTTCCAGCATCCAAACAACGATCCCCGGATACAGATATATCACCAGATAGCAGTTCTCAACCGTCACCGGTTGAGGGTACAACTGCCGGTGATATCAATGTTCCGGGTGGAGCGGCAGGTAGTGCAGCCTTACCTGCACCAGACTCTGCAGTTCCAGATAGTGCGAACATGCTGGATGCACCGGTATCCCCTAGTGTGGTGATACCTCCAGAGAGATCGTCATTGAATCCTTTGGCGAAACCCTTCAGTCCTGCTCCGGGGTCTCAACCAGAATTGCGACCACAAATACGTCCAACAAGGCATAGGCAGAGACCAAGGTGGCAGACAGGAGGGGACTGGTTATTTTAAATTTTCGAATTTTTTTAACTGAATTAACAGCTGACATGGTTTCCTGGTTTCCTGTGTGTGTTTTAACTATTTTAATTGAAATGTCGAGACGACATTTTTTCACAGAGGGGGAGGGGAGCGTGTGACAATTACGCTAAATATATTCTGGAGAGAGGCTTCGAAACAAAAAGTTTTCATTTAAACGGGTTGCTGGGTTGCAGTCGAGTGACGATGCATGGCTTGTCATGGCGTCTCTGGAGAGCTTGTATGTTGTCAGAGTGCTCTTGGCACGTGCCGCACTGGAATGCAATTCTGCTGACCCTTTGTTTTTCTTTCTTAAATTCGTCTTCTGCTGGGTTGCAGTTGGTTGACGGTGCATGATTTATCATGGCGTCTCTAGAGAGCCTGTGTGTTGTTAGAGTGCCGTTGATACGTGGTGCACTTGACTGCAAACTGGTAACAAAGTTCTAAAAAAATAAAAAAATTCGCCTTGACATGATTTCGCGCTTGCTTGGACATGGGTTGGTTACAACCTAGGTGGGGGCTATCCCAATCAGACCGTGGCCGGTTCGTGCTTCTGACTTGTGCTTTCGTGGAAGGGTGAATAATTTCGTAAGAATTGAATAGTTCTGTTATATTTCCTCTCTCCAGTCCAGCGCGTAAATAATGTATTTTTATATGACACTTCCATTTTGGCTGTGTTTTAGGATAAGCAATCTTAGCCTGGTTTTAATGTTTGGCCGTTTGAAGCTAAACCAGTAAGGAGTGTCCTATTACGCGCTATCAATAAAAGATTTTTTGTCTAAGTTCTGTATATAAAGTTTTATCTTTTGCGCTGTGCATACTGTGCAGCATTTATGACAGCGCATTTTGATAAGGGTTTACCTGGCAAAGTGTTAGGTATGATTAACTTCACTTGCTGATAAGATTCGAAGCCATATCTTTGTGTTCTTAGTTATTTTTCAGATTTTGTGTTAATAACATACAGATCTGGCAAATTTATTTATAAGGCAAGGTGTAGTTAAAGAAATCTTTAAATCATGAGAGTTAGTTTATTTTAGTAATTTAAATGTCGGGACGACATTTCCCGAAGAGGGGGAGAATGTCACAGAGTGAAATTATGGAAACTGGGGAGCGCTTGTGCTTTGGACTTTCTAGTCATTTCCAGTAATTTCCCCCTAATGATAGTCATTTTGATACTTCATAAACTCATCTTTTTCATATATCATTAAGCATTTAAGCATGTCATCATCATTAGCGCATATCTACTTCCGTGTCCTTATGTAAGCTTCGCGCGTTTATCACGTCACTGGTTAACACCGCATGCGCACTTTCTTACACACGCCTTTGTCAGTCTAACTTTGTCTCTGGCGGAGGTAGGTCTTACGACCACCTCAAAGGACACCTATTTTATATATTCCTTATTGCTAAGGATATTTATTATATTTATCAGGTATGCGTTTACTTTATTTTATTATCATGTTGAACATTTGTAAATTATCATAATTGTCATTATTTCATGAATATTCATATTGTTGCTATTGCCTTCTCGGCCTCGGTCAGTCTAACTTTGTCTCTGGCGGAGGTAGGTCTTACGACCACCTCAAAGGACACCTATTTTATATATTCCTTATTGCTAAGGATATTTATTATATTTATCAGATGACGAGGTCGGGAAGGGAAGGTTTTTGACATCTCCAAAAACATGGAAACATCTATCTCTGTTGTCGTTCATTAACCCCGAACCCCCTCGAGACAGTGGGAGAAGTCCGGCTGTGGTCATCCATCACCATAACATCAACATCATGTGACATCCATCCAATCAACAGTGGCCACAGCCCATCACAATCATCTATTTAAAATCTACCCGCGACACTTGGAATGCAATGTTGGTGTCCAGTTTAAGGGGAACGCAATAATTCCACTGCAGGCTGGGTCTATGTCGCGGACGAACGGATGAAAAACCAAACACCAACATGTATATCGCTCGATGCTTCGTGCAGGCGCGTAAAAAAGGACATACTATTTTGCATTCGCACGCATTTATGAACACTCATTATTTGCGCTACCAAGTCTCCTTTCCCGACGCCTCACCCACCCCTAACTAATAAATACTCCAAGGAGGAGCAAACATGTGGTGCATCAACATGTTAATAAAGCCAATGTCTTGAAGAAATCAATATGCCTCATTTTAAATGCACACTGGAGTTTACAAGGTTTACATTTTTTCTCAATCTGTTCCTAGACGTCCCATGTAGGATGTGGGTACCCGTTACGAACTACCTCAAGGAGACGATTCTAATGAGAACCCGCATATTGGAGTAAAATAGGAAAATTATCACATATTTCCATCAGGAATTAACCGTTTTGAATGATTGCATATGGATAAACATACATGTACTGAGACCTATATTGAGATTGATCATGAAATCATTTCTACGGTTATTCTCTCCCTTCCGCTAATTCAAGAAGGGCGTTTGTCAGTTTCTGGCGAAAGAATGTGCACTGTACTGGTTGACCGCTTATGTATAAGCCTGTCCAGGAAAAGTGTCGATAGGTAAATTTTCCGGCTCAAAAATAACCTAAAAAGGGTTGACTGGCCCGTTAAACTCCAAAACAAATAAACAAGACAAATCAACTACATGTACCTGTAACAAAGAGTCACGAGCGAACCCCGAATACTTTCATGTACAAGTGCTCCAATGTGAGCGCGGTTTGACCCTTTGAGTCCGCCAAATTAAAATGTGGAACCTCCGTTTTCTTGTTTTATTCGAGGATTAACGTCCCCTTTTTCACTATTTAGGTCATTTTGGAGACCTGCAATCCAATGAACCCAACTGGGTATATATGCATCGGCGGTCCAACTCGCACCACTTGGCCTGGGTAGGCATAAACGTCCTAAACGGTTTACCAGTACTCGTGCAGCGTGGTTGCACTTTCTGGAAGCACCATATACCCCAATATGTGTATATGAAGGTATATGTGTGCAATCTGCGGCATTACCAAAAGATCTAGCTTTTTCATTATTGCTTTCCTTTGAATTTTACAACCTTGTTTATGTTCACATATGGGTGTTCTTTCTTTCTATCAAGAAATTCTGTCTGATAGTAATAGAGAGTGTATGCAAGACTATATGTAAATATTTATTCAAGGAAACTCTTGATGTATATACAGATCTACATGTATATGTAGGTATACGAGCAGGGAACACGTACCATACCATTACAGCATGACAGTCTCGTGCGAAGACAATTGAGAATGTGCTAAGTTAAGCGACTCCACACACACCACCCTACCTTAGAAATAAAGAGAATTAGAAACACTCTGAGGTCCAGAACCATTTTTTGGCTATTGCCCCATTCAGTACAGAAGCCCCTAAAGGCAAAAAGACCAGGCCCAGCTCAGATGCACAGAACGCGGCCTCAGATCAGGGTCTTCACTCTTTGCTCAAAGTTCACGCATTTTCCCAATAAATTTTGAGGAAAAGGCAACCTATCACCCCTAAATTTTGAAATGAACTGCTGCTACATATATAAGGAGGAAGATTCTATTTGGTACAAAAGGGGTTAAAATGTTTATAATCAGCGAGAGTCAGTTCACAATGGACTGTTCCAGCCTCAAGCTAAGAGTGTCTAACCTCCCAAAAAGGGGCATTAGGTGTGAACCCTCGAACAACGGCAAACAGTGTAGAGCGTGATAAGACAACACATTATGAACCGCCTCATCTGAAGTTAATGTACAAGAACCATTTATCCGGTCTACAGGTTTCAACAAAGACCATGCATTTCGTCATAATATGCTTCAAACTTTGTGTACGAAATTTGGAGGCATGAAACATACATGCACATGAACATGTAGGTAAAGGCAGATTTCGCGGAGAAACACCGTGGACGTCTTCAGCTGCACTAATTATTTTTCTCCGAAAAAAAAGCGATTTTCGGGGGGGGGGGGGAGGTATTTCGCGGCGTTTCTCGGATTAATTAATCGCTTTGAAACGCGAATTTATTTCTTCTTGGAGAAATTTCTCGTTTGTTCTCCGGGAAAAAAAGCCCATTACCGCAGAGAAAAATACGGGGTTTAACCGGTAGCTGGTCTGTATATATACAAAATGATGATCCTCCAATATAGTAGTGTCCTGGCGGTCTTAGGACAGTTTTATGTATGCTTTGTACATATATATATATATATATATATATATATATATATATATATATATATATATATATATATATATATATATATATATATATATATATATATATATATATATATATATATATATATATATATATATATATATAATACAAGTGGATGCAATGATCAGAAATCGATACAAGTAACCCACAGTTCCCATCAGGGACACCAAAGGGAAAGAAACGCAACAACAGACCCTAATGGAAACATCAACAGCGTGAAGCAAAAAGGACAGTTACTTTTCAACAAAATGGCCAATAGGCCATCCAAAACAAAATAATAGGAGCGACTCAAACACCCAAAGACAAACCATAACAAAAATAAACCGAAACAGAAGAACCGTCTTGGAACGGTCAGCGAAAGGAATTCCACGGGGGTGGGGGGGGGGCTTAAATCGATTTTACGTGGCCACGATCCACCGTCTTACGTCCGTTTGTTCAGTCCGCATGAAGGCCTCCTCACTCATCAGTGCAACATCTCCGTGAACACAAAAATCAAACAACCACAGAGATGAAACAACGGTGAGGACTCGACAGCAAGAAACCACTGAAATGCTGGAGCAAAAGAAAACCAACAGATAGACTCCGATGGGCCCGACCAGAGACAGAGCATCAGGTACCAACCAACAATAAGCCTTTACGTTTTAACCGTCATATAATCTGAGGCCTGACCCACTGGCGTGCAATTAAAGAGAGATCAAAATTTGTCAACCGTGATTGGGTTAACTACCATACATGCAGTTTGTCGTATAACATTTATGTTGTACCCAGTCTTTTTATATCGAAGAATGATATTACGAAATTGGGTGCTGACGTCAGTGCGGTTATGAATTTTTCTAAATTTTATATACTAAGTCACCATAAAATTAAGGTTCCGATTGACCCTGTCGCAAAAGAGACCTAAGTCAAGTATTGAGCTTTGAAATTAAATCAGAATGACGTCTATAAAATTTTGAAAAAGCTTTGCGTAGTTTATGGTACTGATAACCTTGATTAAGAAGTTAAGCGGTTAAAAATTAGTACGAGTGTTGAAGGCAGTTACATGACTACACACTATGGCAAATCGAATTAATTGTGAAATATAAACGCCATAGAATGGCGCACGTGGAACATCATCCAAAAAAGGAAATTTTACGATCTCAAAATCAAAATCATCGCGTTTATCATAAATTTTGCAACATAACTTGAAAATATGGAGTGTACGTGTTTTCTGGGTCAGACTAGCTAGTTTTGGCCAATTAGGCCTCATCAGTGACTCTGAAATATTTTCAGAATGCCACAATAGAAACAATGATCCCAAAGGACAAGAAAATATAAACACCACTATAATGTAGGACAGGGAGACTTTTATCGGCCACCACACATTCCCAAACATCAGCTGTAGTGACGTTAAATATGTTCTATAAAAGGGTTATCCTTTTGAAGCAAGGATTACACTACAGAACTGGAAAATATGAAGTGTACGTGTTTTCTGAGCCAGACTAGCTAGTTTACGTCAATTAGGTCTCATCAGTGCCCCTCAAATATTTTCAAACTTCCACAATTGAATCAATGATCCCAAAGGACAAGAAAGTATAAAATACATTATAATGTAGGGCAGGGAGACTTTTTACGGCCACACCACATTCTCAAACATCGACTGTAGTGACGTTAAATATGTTCTGTAAAAGGGTTATCCTTTTGAAGCAAGGATTACACTACAAAACTGGGAAATATGGAGTGTACCTGTTTTCTGGACCAGACTAGCTAGTTTTGGCTAATCAGGCCTCATCAGTGACCCTCAATAGAATCAAAATTCCACAAAAGAATCAATGATCCCAAAGGACAAGAAATTTATACACTACACTACAATATGGGGCAGGGAGACAAGAAAATATAAACTACACTATAATGAAGGACAGGGAGACTTTTTACGACCGCCACACATTTCGAACATGAGCTGTAGTGATGTTAAATATGTTCTTTAAAAGGGTTATCCTTTTGAAGCAAGGGTTACACAACAGAACTGGAAAAAATGGGGTGTACGTGATTGTTTGGCCAGACTAGCTAGTTTCGACCAATTAGGCCTCATCAGAGACTCTCAAATATTGCCAAAAGTCCACAATAGAATCAATGATCTCAAAGGACAAAAAATATAAACTACACTATAGTGTAGGGCAGGAATTTTTCATGGTCCTTGCAGTGTTTGACCCAATTAAGTTCGTCAGTATTTAATAAACAAGTTCCGGTTAGTTTTTTACGCTACAAGCAATACGAAGCTGGGTTTATTTCTGTGCTTATTGGTAGATTTCATCCGTTAAGGTTTTGCACCGAATCTTGCCTTGGCGGAGCCCCAGGAGGGAATGTCTTTACAAATAATCGAAACAACTAAGTCTTTTGAACTAGTTATTAAATTGTTTGAACAAAATCTTTAAATTCAATAAACGACATGATAATTCGTTAAAACGATATATCAATAAAACAAATTGAAACAACAAATAGAAATGAAATAAAACAACTTAGTCGTTTAAACAAAATATTATGTCGCTTAACGAGTTATTTACGTCGACCAAACGGCATAACAAGACTTTAAAACGAGATATTATATTGTTTAAACAAGGCCTTTAAGTTGAAGAAATGACACAATTAGTCGTTAAACCGAGATAAAATGTTATTGAAACGAACACTGTAAGTTTAACCGTCCCTTTTCAAGATTCATCAGAAAAGAAATTGAAACAATAAAACAATAGATTAAAATAAGAAATTAGAAAGAAATCAAATCAAGTAAGTAGTTTAAACAGTAGAAATATTATGTTGATTAAATGAGATCTTTATGTTGAAACAAAAACAACTGTGATTTTGAATTCTTTTCTGTTCTTACTGATTGTTGTTCGTTATAATTTGATAACAATGTTCTGGTTTTCATTTCCATTCTATTTTCTCGTTTCATTTTCTTTCAGAGAACTACTTGAATGGAAAAGTCGCTTCCGGGATTCCGTAATTGTTGGTTGTCTGCTTGCTTGATTTTTTATAACCCGTTACGAAAGTCTGCTTCTACATATACATTATAAACTTTCTTGACGCAAAAGCGAAAAATTTAAGATGAAAAATTGTGATATTTTTTCTTATTTCTGCTCAAAATATAGATTATGGGTACACGTTAGAATCGCCTCATCGAGGCGATTCTAACGAGTACCCACAATCTGTATATTAGAGCAGAAATAAGAAAAAATAAGTTTTAGCCCTGTAAACCCATGTTTTACTATATAAAAGTGAGGTTCAAGTGGGTCACAATTATATATTGATTCCTGATCATTGTCTCCACTTCTACTTTTATATAGGCGTGTTTTCGTGATGATAAATTCAATCTAAATTCTGAAAGAAAGAAAAACTGTTGCTGTTTTGTAGTGTTTATTTACACATAAATATTCCGCTGTTTAGCACACCGTGGTTTATATGGTATGCTAAAAATATTTCAGAATCATTTGACTGCCCTTCTGGCTATTTCAAGTGCCATGAAAGTTTTTGTCTTGAGCAACGATTTGTGTGTGATGGAGAAACCCAGTGTCGACTTGGTGAGGACGAGGAACAGTGTGGTATGTATTTCAAGTTTACGTTGTTCCAGTTAGCTCTAGTATATGAATACCAATAAACATACACGCCATTCTATGAACACGGCAGTCAATACACATTTGCTCTTGGCAGAATTGAAGTGAAAAATAGTAGGAATTGATATGATTACTTTACTCATCCAAGACACAAAAAGGAAAGAATCTGCACCGTGAAACAACTTCCCCATTATTAAAATATCACAAGCAGGAAGCCAAAAGAACAGTTTCTTTCATATAAAATGGCTAAATAGCAACCAAAAATAAAATTTATATAAGTATTACGTACATGGAATGACAAACAATTTTTCAACAAGTACATTCGGTCCGAATCGCAAGGCCTACGGAACATAGCAACACCCAACAAATTATACAGAAAACTTTCAATTATCATTATTTACATCATAATGTCATAATTCTTGACTGCATAGATGAGGGACACATTCTGTTTTATTCTCATGTCAATCGCAGAGGAAAGGTAGTATTTTCAAACTTCAATGTCTGTATGTCTGTATCAATGTATGTTATCTATCCGCCTGAGACCATGTTTACTAGTATAAAACTTCCGTTCAAACAGTCTTTTTAATTGCCCTCTGTTCTGTTTTTAATACTGCAATCACTTTTATAACCTAATAAAGACGGTCGAATAAATACAATCAACCCACAGCTTCCTTCAGAAACACCAAAGGGAAAGGAGCACAAACATAAAACAACAGACCTAATGGAAACATCAATAGCAAAAATCCAAATGGACAGTCCCTTTCCCACAAAATGGCCAATAGGCTATCCAAAATAAAATAATATAGGCATCACAGACACCCAAAGACAAACGATAACAAAAATAAACCGCGACAGAAGAACCGCATTGGAACGGTCAGCGGAATCGAATTCCACTGGGGGGCCTTAAATCGATTTAACGTGGCCACAATCTTCGCCCTTACTTCCGTCGCGATTTACACAAATAATCAAACAACCACTGAGATGAAACAACTGTGAGGACTCGACTGCAAGAAACCACTGAAATGCTGGAGCAAATGAAAACCAACAGTAAGACTCCAATGGGTCCGACCAGCGATAGAGCATCAGGCACCAGTCAACATTACCTTGAATTAGATCTCTCTAATTCTCAATAAGCCTTTACACTGGAACCTTCATAGAATATGAGGCCTGACCCACGGGCGTGCAATTAAAGAGGGAAGCAAAGTTGTCAACCGTGATTTGGTTAACTACCATGCATGCAGTCTGTCGTATTACATTGCAATCTTTTTATATCGAAGAAAGAATTTACGAAATTGGATGTTTAAGACATTGCGGTTATATATTTTCTGAACTTGTATACTAAGTCACCATAAAATTCGGGTTCCGATACACCTTGTTGCAGAAGAGATTTAAGTCCAATATTGAATTTTGAAATTCAATCAGAATGACGTCTATAAAATTTTGAAAAGGCTTTGCGTAGTTTATGGTACCGATAACCCTGATTAAGAAGTCTAGCCGTTACCAATTTATTACGAGTGTTGAAGTCAGTTACATGACTACATACTCTGGCAAATCGAATTAGTTGCGAAATATAAACGCCGTAGGATGGCGCACGAGGAACATCACCATCCAAAAAGGAAAATTTACAATCTCAAAATCAAAATCATCGCGTTTATCATAAATTTTGCACGAAACAAACCCATCCAAAATAGACAGATATAAATCCAAAAACGAGGCCTCGGTATCAGAAGAATTTGCTTTAAAGAATTTGCTTTCTTAAATCCTGATGTTCCTTTCTCAGGACAGCTAATATGCCTCTCTGCAGAACCTTTTGCTACAAACAAAACTTTATAATCTCGAATGCAGCATGGAAATGTCGTTGAAAAAGTGATCAGAGAATTGGAATTGCTCATGCAGTTTAAATACTATCAAAATGTCTTTCTGGCACGTGAGCTAAACTAAAGGATACGCAGAACGTTTCCGTGTTTCTAGGAAACTAACTTATTATGTTCCAAATTATAGGAATGATCATTAAATATGCATTTTAAAACGAGTTTTCGTTGTGAAAAGAACAAATAAAAAAATCATTTCTTAAGAAAATTACCTTTCAAAATGGACCATTTTTAACATCTAAAGTAGAAGTAAAACAAAGATCAGGAATCGATACAATTAACTTACTCCACCCAACAAAGACACCAAAGGGAAAGAAACACAAACATTAAGCGACCAGACCATAATGGAAACCTAAACAAAGGAAGGCCATAAGGACAGTTACTTTCCCACAAAATGGTCATATGGCCACCCAAAATAAAAAGAAACAAGTGATACACACAGCAAGTAACAAACAACAACATAAATAAACCGCCACAGAAGAACCGCCTTGGAACGGTCAGTGGAAAGATTTCCACTGGGGGGCTTAAATCGATTTTACGTGGCCACAATCCTCGCCCTTACTTCCGTCGCAATTTAGACAAATAATTTGTTCAGTCCGCATGAAGGCCTCCTAACTCATCAGTGCACCATCTCTGTGAACACAAAACATCAAAGAACCACAGAGGTGAAACAATGGTGAGGACTCGACAGCAAGAAACCACTGAAATGCTGGAGCAAAAGAAAACCAACAGTTTGACATCGATATTCTGCTTTGTCCATCCTAAGAAAAGTAATGTTTTTAGATCAACATATTATTATGTCCTTGTACAAGCAAAAGCGAAATGTTTGTTTGTTTTGTTTTTTTTATGTTTTTTTTTTTCTTCAAAAATGTTTCATTATAGCATTATTAACGTGAACGCAATACCTTACTGTAAATTATGTCTTATGTAAGTGCCGTTATGTAACGTAATTTTGACACTGAGGCGCAAACAGTGCACGAATTATTTATCAAGAATCTTGCCAAGCATTTTGATGACTTCCGCCGAAAAGTGTTAAGTTATTTTGACAACATGCCGTATTATGCGATCATGAAAAGATAACTAGTGACTATTCGTAGAATTATTTCCAGTCGCATGACCCAGCTTCGATCAAATAAAGTATTATCTACATTTTCAGAAACTCGATTCTGTGGAGGCCAGTATCGCTGTCTCAATTCATCCACCTGTTTGTCTGTTAAACATCTATGTGACGGGTACCGCAATTGCCCATACGGCGACGATGAAAGACTCTGTGACTTTAGAAACAGGTAATGAACTACTAAGTAACAAATACCTGAGAGATTGTGTAAGATATGATATTGACTAGTTTGCACAATTTATGTATTTGTCTTTTTATTTCTATGTTCTTATTTATTTATCTAATTATATATTTTTTATACTTTTTTAATAACTTATTGATTACCATGACTTTGGTTTTATGTGTTTGTCCTCCACCTTGATGCAGAAAGAACTAATTAGATTTAATCATATTTTTATGTGTTACGAGTTGAGCATTGATCATGAAAACACGAAAGCAAATATGAAAAAAAAAATCATAAAAATATGACCATTCTAACTTAAAAATAAAACTCTTAGAATTGAAAACTTCACTTTTTACATAATACTACTTTACATAGTAACCATCCTGAATAATAATGGAAGTCATTGTGGTTTATTTTGCAGATGCCCAGAATCCTGCTCTTGTGTCGGTACAACAGTATATTGTCACAACAGTAAACGAAACCGGATTTCAAGGAGAATGAATTTGCCTTCTTCTGTTTCAGAACTTGATATCAGTTCAAATAACTTTATCTACAAAAGAATCGATTGGTCTGAACAAGTTTTAAAATCATTGATTAAATTAAATCTTTCTAGTTGTGGGGTAAAGATTATGCCATCTGATATGTTTGTAAGTATGAACAATTTGAAAACCTTGGACTTGAGTAATAACATGATTTCGACTATTCCTTCGCGAATATTTGAAAATCAAAGTTTTTTGACAGAACTTCACTTGCAGAGAAATGTGTTTATTATCTCCATAGAAACGGAAGGCTTTACTGGATTATCTTCGATGAAATATTTAGATTTGTCTTTTTTGCGACTTGGTGATATTGCCGAGAAAGCTTTTGATTCACTTACATTGGAAGTTCTCAAGCTATCTTCTTCCAGTATACGGAGGATAGACCGCAATGCATTTCAAGGCTTATACGTGAAACGAATGTTTATCAATGGCAGCAAGATAGGTTCGTTCTCACATGAAATGTATAAGGGTATTGAAAATGTGGATTTCCTTTTTTCTGATGCATACAAATTCTGCTGCATAGCTCCAACGTATTTGCCAGAAGAAAGTTGTTTTCCAAAAAAGGAATTATTTTCTTCTTGTTCGGATTTGATTGCTAGTGAAGTAATGAGGCCTCTGCTGTGGCTGATTGCTCTTTTTGGTATTTTAGCCAATGTTTCAACGTTGATTTACCATGTTTGGTTCGACAGACTCAAGCTTAAGAAAGGGTTTTCAATTTTTATAGCTAATCTTGCAATTTCTGATTTTCTAATGGGTCTAAAAGTCTTAATTATTGTAAGTGTTGATGCATCAGTTCGTGGTTCCTACATCTTAACTAATGAAGCCTGGCGCGGAAGTATTCTGTGCCGTCTTGCACGAATTTTATCAACCATATCGGGCCAAATGTCATCCATTTTGCTCAGCCTAATTGCTGTCGATAGGCTTTTGGTGATACAATACCCATATGGAGAGGTAGTGTTGAAGCAGAAACCAACTCTCATTTTCATTACCACCATTTGGATTTTCGCTGTTGTACTTGCAGCATTACCGTTTAGTAGTAGTGTTAACAGTACTATGCTAACTTCTACAACGAGTGTTTGCTTAGGCTTTGTATTGACTATTGATGAACCAAATTCATGGATGGCTTCGTTTATTGTATTTATTGGAGGGTATTTTCTGACTTTCTGTTTAACCATCTGTGGTGTACTTGTTTCCCAGCGCAAAATGACGACATTAACAAGAGCTTTAGCCGGGAAAATCGTAAGCCGAACACAGGACCTACGGATATCAAGAAACTTGCTACTTTTGGAACTCATTAATCTTTTATGCTGGTTACCGGTCGAGGTATTTGGTAAGTGGATTTTTACTTCACTTCTATTTTATTTGACCGTCTTATTGCAGCTATTTCTTTGCAGTTACTTTCCGTTAAGAGACTTATTATTGTTTGTGCACGTTCGCTGTTTATCTGAGTGTCTTTATTTATGTATTAATTTTCTGTGGCTTAAGGTGACTGTTTCCTTATTCGTGTCTTTAAAAGTAAACGTTTCTCATTCTATGTTATAATGTTTTGTGCTCCTCCATAAAAAATAACATCAGATCAGTTATATACAAATACTTTGTTCTCAGAAACTGTATATGGTTTATATTTGATATTATATTCCCCCGTTCGGGGGATATAGCGATCACCCAGACTGTCAGTCCCTCCGTCCGTCCATCTGCAGACAAAACCTTGTGTTCCGCATAAGTCGAAAACCCTTTGGGATATATTGATGGTACTTCATTCATATTTACCCGAGAATGACAATGTTTATCACGCGCAAGAACCGTATCTCGGGATGCCTTGTCTTCTTGTGATCGCTATACCTCCAAATTCCTTTGAAATATACTGAAGGCACTTAATGCAGTTATAAACCGGATACAGAAGGCATTTTATGAGCCAATACCACAAATCTGGATGCCATGATTAATGCTTACTATCCTAGGACGCCTGATTACAGTCTTCTGAGATGTTGCACTGATGAGTTAGGAGGCCTTCATGCGGACTGAACAAATTATTTGTCTAAATCGCGACGGAAGTATAGGCGAGGATTGTGGCCACGTACAATCGATTGAAGCCCCCCAGTGGAAATCTTTCCACTGATCGTTCGAAGGCGGTTTTTCTGTGGCGATTTATTTATGTTGTTGTTTGTTACTTACTGTGTGTACCACTTGTGTATTTTTAATTTGGATGGCCATACGGCCATTTTGTGGGAAAGTAACTGTCCTTATGGCCTTCCTTTGTTTAGATGTCCATTGTGGTCTGGTCGCTTGGTGTTTGTGTTTCTTTCCCTTTGGTGTCTTTGGTGGGTGGAGTAAGTTAATTGTATCGATTCCTGATCTTTGTTTTACTTCTATTCTGGAGACCATGTCTGTTGGTCTGAACATTGATATTTGCCATTTGTCTATGGATTATTGATTTTGGATTATTGCTTTGGTACTACGACCTAAACTACTTTCTAGTTATCTATCCAGACAATAACCTATGTATTCGCCCTTACTCCAACGGCAATTGGAATATATTGATGTCAGTTGGTACAATTGTGTTTGAGGATAAGAAGGTGTATTATATGCAGAAAATATAATCCGAAACCACCATTACGAAAACACACCTATACAAATACATTGCCGATTTTTTGGCCAAAAATTAGAAATTTTAAGATGAAAAATTGTGATATTTTTCTTATTTCTGCTCAAAACATAGATTTCGGGGCCTCAATAGAACCGCCTCGACGAGGCGGTTCTATCGAGTACCCACAATCTATGTTTTTGAGCAGAAATAAGAAAAATAATGTATTCCCCCTTAAACCCCTGTTTTACTATATAAAAGTGGGTTATGAGGGGGTCAAAATTATATAGGCGTCTTCCCGTAATGGTCTTCGATATCTCCCTTGACACTAAATCATTGCGATCGCCATAACTATAAACCCCTTTGAGAGGGAATAGAGATGGTACGTGGTAAAATTGTACTATAAGACGGTTTGTCATTTGCAAGGATCCCAACTCTGGACATCGTGGTACAATTCTTAGGGATATTTTGACTGTAAACTTTTACACATCATGAAAGGCGTGTAATGAGTAAGAATAACAACTGCGTGGCAGTATTACAATTATCTATCCTGATAGAATAACCATGTGATCCCATAGCACCAATGCGCTTCGAGATATGTTGATTATACTTTGCACATCAGGTTATCACATCGTGTCATGAGCTAAACCAAAACTCTAGGTACCACAGTATTTGAGTTATCAATCCTGCTAATATAAAATGGTAATTGTGATCTCCACATCGCAAAATCGCTTTGATATATATTGACATGCCTTGGTACAGTTTGACCCTTGGTTGCAAAAGGAAGACAAGAGCCAATACCGGTAACCATTACTCTTGTTCCAAACATGCGTGCTTCAAATAAAGTCTTGATTCCCATAACTTCTATACCAGTACTTTCTCCATTTTTGAGCTATGATTTACATTGATTTTTGTCAGGAGATTGGTCATTTTCCCTGGTGGTTATTCTTATGTTAACAAGACGAGTCACAGTCTACTGCTTTGGGTGAATGTCATAACATGTTAATTTGTTTTTAAATGTTTTATGACATAAATTCCTGTTCGTCTTTCACTTTACTACAGCTGGTGTAAAAGGTCAAATGAAATGAAAATTTTTCTGCTTTGGTTACAACATTAAGTTTTAAGATCTTAAATCGATGACCAGTGTGTTGGAAACCGCATCAAAAAGTTCCAGTTCGTTCAGAGGTGATGACTGTTCAAATTTTATCATCATTTATTATATATGAGAAAAGTGGGTGTTACTTGTAACTAGATTCTATCCGACAATGCATTATTTGTGATGTCATATGCGTTTTATTTTTTTTTTTTTGGTGGGGGGGGGAGGGGGGGGGGTCTTAAAAATCATCTTTGTAATAATACAAACAGAACTGATATAAGTCATATCTTGGTGGAGGATAATAAAAGCACTTACATGTATAATAAATAAATGCTTTCAAATACAAATTCAACTAAGACAAAACATTTTAATTAACTTTAAAAAAGGTTAAACGTTTTTTAAAAAATATATTCATGATATCATGCCATCAAATGATGAAAGTTATTTTGTTCTGAAATTATTGGAGCAAGCCAAAACAGAAACCCCAAGAAAAAATATCAACTAAAGCCAGAAAATGAAATTTAATTTTTTTGAAGTGAAATTAAAATCTAAACTAATCATCAAATCCATCACTTTTTAGCTTACTTTAACAATATATATTTTTAAATCAATATTAAAACCAATAGCACTAGAATTTGTCAGTATATTAAGGTGTAACTATACCGAATTTAGTGACACAGAGGCATTTCTGATATTTAATCTTCATCAGTGTGCCTTAAACCCAAAGTTTAAACCCTTAAACCGAAACGGATGATAGACAAGACCCGGCAAACACAGCACATCCCCCTCCGAGTACACACCGACCGACGTAGCTCATGAGACATGTCAGCTGGAGGCATCAGACAAGAGACGCCCGATCCAGATAGGCGCCACCCACCGAGCATATATGCTTTAAAAGTAGCATTCAACAGCTCTAACCCTTTGGTGTCTCTGATGGGAGCTGAAGGTTAATTGTTCAGACATAAGCCTGCCCAGGCCTATTGGATTCATAGGGCGGCAGGAATGGAGGTGTCATTGCAAGGTCGGGTTAAAGCCCCAAACAAACATTTCATGGGAACGTTCAGCATTACAAAAGTACGCTTATTCAAATATTTTGAAAATTTTACCACCAAAAATTTAGATTTTTTAGATAAAAATTCTGATGTTTTTCGTATTTCTGAAAAAAGGGTTGTGTGAACTCGTTAGAATCGCCTGTCTAAAGAAAAAACTGTATACTCCTGTAAACCCCAGTTTTCTATATCAAAGTGGGGTTCAATGGGATCAGTATCATACAGGCGTGTTTTCGTGATGATTACATAACCGGCCTTGGGTAAGAAATAGGGTAAGGGTACATATATTTGAAACATTAGGGCCACAATGAGACTTAATTGGCCAAACTAGCTAGTCTGGCCCAGATTTAAAAAACTACACCCCGTGGTTTTCAGTTCTGTGTTGGTCGTTGCTTCGAAGGGACAAACAATTATAGCACATTTAACACACTCAGCACAAGCTGGAGTTAAGAAATGTATGGCGCCCTTCTTTAAAGCGTTGGTTATATTTTATACCTAGATCGTTGGGATAATTTATCCCACTACGGAATTTTAAAAATAAAGTTGGGTCACTGATGAGGTCAAATTGATCGATACTATCTAGTTTGTTCCAGAAACATCCTTTACATTCTATGTTTTTAGCAATGGTTGAAGTCCTTTCTTCCTTTGAAACTGCTGTCACTCTTTATAAAGATACTTAATAATACTCAAACACTTATTATGATATGGAGGATCTTACACTAGTGTTCATTCATTATTGAATTTATTAAATGAGTTGACGAAAAGTGATAAAATGCGACGAAGAAATTTTTTTTTTTGGTCTATAAAATATTCTAATGAAGAACAGAATCGAAGGTAATGATCATGAATCGATACAGTTAACCCACAGCTCCCACGAAGGACACCAAAGCGAACGAAGCACAACGATGAAGCAACCATGCTCTAATGGAAACATCAATAGCGAAAAGCCAAAAGGACAGTTACCCTCCAAGGCGGTTCTTCCGTCGGGGTTTATTTTTGTTATGGTTTGTCTTTGAGCGTTTGTATCTCTTATAGTATTTTGTTTGGGGTAGCCAGTTGGTCATTTTGTGGGAAAGTTACTGTCCTTTTGTTTAACAAATATGTCAATATTTACGAGGCATATGTAAATAATTTACATATTTAATCCATTAAGAAAGATACCTAGTAGTTTAGGTCGTAGTACCAAAGCGTTAATCCAAAATCATTAATCCATAGCCAAAAATAGCAAATATCAATGTTCAGGTCAACAGACATGGATTCCAGAAGAGTGTAATCAGGCGTCCGCGGGTAGTAAGCATTATTTGGTAAGCAAGCTTCGCCCACCATGCCCATCGACCCGAACGAAGAAAAGGAGTAAATGCCGAGGAGGGTATGTCCAAGATTTTGGAAATCTTCCTATGGCTTTCCATTGGCAATCATTTCAGTAATAATTCTGGAAATGGCCACATTGTACGGATCAACAAGATCATGGTGCCTCCCATAGAACTTCTTTAGTGCTGATACCAGTTTGGTTTTTTGATACCCCCGGTATAACAACCTGGTAGTGAGCACCTCCCCACGTTCCATAAAGTCCTGATACTTGGAACAGGCTCTAGCATAACGGATTAACTATGAAACGTAAACTCCATATGCTGGTGCAGACGGGATATTACTGCTCAGGAAGGGAAATAAGTTCTGAATAGTTAGATCCCTTGGAAGCAAAGAATACACCAAATAAACGAAAATAGCAGACTCGGTTTTACTGAGTCTGTTCACGACCGGTACTGAAATGTGCAACACCGGCCACGCCCTCTAGCACCGGCTTAAGCAGAACTCTATTTTCAAAATGATTCCAAATGAACTCAATGATCCCAAAGGACCAGAAAATATAATCTGCACTATGATGGATGTACGGGGGAGACTTTTTACGGCCGCCACGCGGCCTTAATTTCAAGCTCACATGGATAGATGAATTCCAAGTACTCTGCGACTTTTGGATGGCCATATGGCCATTTTGTGGGAAAGTAACTGTCCTTATGGCCTTCCTTTGTTTAGGTTTCCATTATGGTCTGGTCGCTTAATGTTTGTATTTCTTTCCCTTTGGTGTCTTTTATGGGTGGAGTAAGTTAATTGTATCAATTGCTGATCTTTGTTTTACTTCTATTTAGCATTTTTCAGAGACAATAAATCATCTATAATCTGTAGGTGAAATTGAATTGTTGTGCAAGGCGTTTCTTGCCTGCTTTGAGGAGACCTTGCACAAACTCCGCCTCATACGAGTACAAGAACAATCGGCAAGCAACGGTGCACAATAAGTACCCATTGGTATGCCAATTGTTTGCTGAAATGATAGGCTACTGAACTCCACGAAAATATTGGGTCAATTAGATAATTCAGCAATGTTATGACATCTGCATCAGTGTACTTTTGTGGTGCATCAGAGTGAACTCGAACTAAGTATGTGTCTTTGTAGCCAAGGAGAACATACTGGTAGCGACGTTTACCATTCTTGTGGAAAAAAAAACACATTGATTTATTATTTCCTTGAGTTTAGATTTCAATTTATCATGAGTAATAGTTGTGTAGAGTGTTGCGAAATCGAAAGATTTCTTGCTTTTTACTGAGAGAAAAGACTGTGACTGAAGATGTTCTAGAAGCTCTTTGGAGTTTTTCAAGATCCACATCAGATTCACACCACTCCTGGCATATGCAGTGTCACAATATTTCTGAAGGCCATCTTTAACTGCAGTAAGGATTCGTGTAAGGATCTGTGAAAGAGGCTTCGTTGAGCACTTAGCTGAACCCGCGATATATCTCTGCTTGTGCGGCTTCTTGTGAAGCGTTGAATCCAGTACAACTTTGGAAGTTCCATACCTTCCTCTGGGAGAGAAAATTCCAAACGAAAGCATCACCGATTGGTGGTTTCACAGAATTTCATCTTTGGACAAAGAAGAAAGATTATATGTTGGGTTGCCTGTCATAGTGCTCAAACCAAGCTCTTCTTTTAAGCAGTTTATATAGTGTGTTTTACAAACAAACACAGTGTTGTTAGATGCCTTGTCAGCTGGAACAACGGCAAACTTCTGATGGATTTCAGCTAACTCAGCAGCAACATCTGGATCATCAAACACCGAATAATGTCGGCGAGACATGGTGCAGCTGAGTACTGTTATACGTCTGTTTACCAAGGCCATTACTGATTTAACCCATTCGGAGAGGGGGTCAACCTCCGCATCCTCTTTCCTAGCCCAGCGCCGTGCATACTCTTTAACAGAATCCAAAATTAATTTGGAATTCTGTTTCCAAGTAAACGACTTAGGTTCCCTGTATTTGGGGCCTTTTGAAAGAATGTCTCGAAGTTTGTCATTTCTAACAATATTGGGGTCTCCTGTAATGATGTAACCTGCTGGATTGTAACAAAAATCTGAGACATTACATGAACATTCGGAGGTGTTTGGGGCTATGGTCTCGGCATCTAGACCTTGCAGCACGGTTTTATAATTGATTATTTTGGGTGCTATCGGAGAAGAATAACTGTACGAAATAATGGGCGGGCTCTTGTTTTTTTTTTTAAATAAGCTGGTACATTTGAAGTCATTGTTTTATTGTTTAGAATATTGCCAATGTTAACGGCGTCAATACCTTTATTTCTGAATTCAAGCTTCAAAAAGTCACGAGGTGGAGTCTCTTCTGGAGAAACCGTTTGTACTAGCTTGTACAACAGAAACAATAATAATAGTAACCAGCCTATATTCAGGAGAGGTTGGTTCGAACGTGTTCACATCTAGAGCTTCTTTCTGTAAAGAGGGAAGTTTAGTAACGGCATTGGAGACCGTTGTGTACGAATGTTATGGAGTCCTAAAAGTTGCTGGACGTGTGGAAGGAGATTGTCGAATGTCACATCAGCATGAACATTCGGACGGTTATAGTGCCGATGTCCATGACTTCACCTACGTCGTTCAGAGCTGCCAAGGAGCCTCATCACATTGACCGAGCTGCATTTAAGCTGGTTAGAGTCTATCTTTCATTGCAACCTTTGGGTGCTGCAATGCCTAATTCTCTAATCCAGAATTCCTCGCGTTTTCTACGAAGTGGTGTGCTCAAACTGGGATTATTAGTAGGGTGGTATATTTTTTCTAATAGTCTTACCCTGAAGGACAAACTAGAATAATTTTCTAGATTGAAATGTTGGTATAACAACTGATTGCCTCCATTATTCACTTCATATCTGTGACCAGACATTTTGTCTCACCAACGTATATCAGTCCGCAAAGTGAACACTCCACTCCATAGACAACATTTGAGGACTTACAGTTGAGATCGTCCCAGCTCCGTGTGTGGTATGTTTTTTTAGTGTGTCCACTAGTAAACTTTGTATTCGTGATCAAAATTTTACAAGTTTTACAACTTCTGAATTGCATGATGTTATATTGCAATATCACGTAATTTAACTGTACAGTTTTTGATCTGTTTGTAAACATCACCATCACGGTACCAAAGGGATTTGTCATCAGACTGTAAGTATGCCAATTATTGTATATCTTTCAGAAGTATATAGGGGCACCTAATCGGGCTGCAGATCCCGTGTCCTTGGAAACTGCAGGAAATGTATGTTTGGGTTGAATTGTCGCGGAAGCAACCATTGATACTCGGGACCTTTTTATAGTGGGCGTCGCCCCAGCCACTATCTTATCTATGTATTTGTGTCTGACCATGTTTAAAATACTAGAATAACGGTGCCCTCGGGGACGGACAGACCATCCACCAGGCACAAACACCAGCCTAGTGGTGAAAAGTAGTTTAGGTCGTAGTACCAAAGCGTTAATCCAAAATTATTAATCCATAGACAAAATGGCAAATATCAATGTTCAGATCAACAGACATGGACTCCAGAAAAGAGTAATCAGGCGTCCGCGGATAGTAAGCATTACTTGGTTAGCAGCTTCGCCCATCATGCCCATCGACCCGAACGAAGAAAAGGAGTTAATGCCGAGAAGGCTATGTCCGAGATTTTGGAAAGTAGAAGTAAAACAAAGATCAGGAATCGATACAATTAACTTACTCCACCCATCAAAGACACCAAAGGGAAAGAAACACAAACATGAATCGACCAGACTATAATAGAAACCTAAACAAAGGAAAGCCATAAGGACAGTTACTTTCCCACAAAATGGCCAAATGGCCATCCAAAATTAAAAGACACAAGTGATACACACAGTGAGTAGTAACAAACAACAACACAAATAAACCGCCACAGAAGAAGCGCCTTGGAACGGTCAGTGGAAAAAATTACACTGGGGGGGGGGGGGGGGGGGCTTAAATCGATTTTACGTTGCCACAATCCTCGCCCTTACTTCCGTCGCGATTGAGACAAATATTTGTTCAGTCCGCATGAAGGCCTCCTAACTCATCAGTGCAACATCTCCGTGGACACAAATAATCAAAGAACTACAGAGGTGAGACAACGGTGAGGACTCGACAGCAAAAAACACTAAAATGCTGGAGCAAAAGAAAACCAACAGTTAGACTCCGATGGGCCCGACAAGAGACAGAGCATCAGGCACCAACCAACATTACCATGGAAGTCTTCATATGGCTTTCCATTGGCAAACATATCAGAAACAATTCTCGAAAAGGCCACAATAATACCCAAACACTTGTTTGATATTATGATAAAGCATTCATGTGACACAGTGCATTCTTTAGGAGTCCTTCATGCGGACTGAACAAAGTATTTGTCTAAATCTCGACGGAAGTAAGGGCGAGGATTGTGGCCACGTAAAATCGATTTAAGCCCCCAGTTGAATTCGTTTCGCTGACCGTTCCAAGATGGTTCTTCTGTCGCGGTTTATTTTTGTTACGGTTTGTCTTTGGGTGTTTGTGTCGCTTATATTATTTTATTTTGGATAGCCTATTGGCGATTTTGTTGGAAAGTAACTGTCCTTTTTGCTTTCCGCTATTTATGTTTCAATTAGGGTCTGTTGTTATGTCTCCCCCGAAATTTTTTTTCGAAGAGACATATTGTTCCCCCCCCCCCCCCCGCGTCTGTCTGTCCGTCTGTCCGTCTGTCACACATTCGTGTCCGCTCTATAACTTGAAAACCGTTCAAGCTATCTTCACGAAACTTCAAATAAATATTAATCAGCATTAAACGACGTGCAGTGCGCAAGAACTATAACTCTCGCATTTATACTTTTTGAATTATCTCCCTTGGAAGTTTTTCGGTATGTATATATGTATGGGCAAATCGTGTCCGGTCAATAACTTTCTTATTTTAAGATGGATTTTAAAATTACGTGGCAGAAATATTAACAACCATAAGACGATGTGTGTTGTGCATGAGGCATGTCGGTACCTCAATTGTCAAGGTCATTCTTAGAGGTCAAAGGTCAATAAAGGGGCCTTTTTTCGTGTTTGGTCAATAACTTTCTTATTTTGAGATGTACTTTAAAATTACTTGGCAGAAATATTAACAACCATGAGACGATGTGTGGTGCGCATGAGACAGGTCGGTACCTTAAAGGTCAAGGTCATACTTAGAAGTCAAAGGTCAAAAAGGGGGCCTTTCTTCGTGTTTGGTCAATAACTTCCTTATTTTGAGATGGATTTTGAAATCGCTTGGCAGAAATGTTAACCAACATAAGACTATGTGTTGCGTGCATGACCCAGGTTGGTACCTGAAAGGTCAAGGTCATACTTAGAGGTCAAAGGTAAAAAAGGGGCCTTTTTCGGGTTTTGTCAATAACTTGCTTATTTTTAGATAGAATTTGAAGTTACTTGGCAAAAATGTTAACTACCATGAGACGATGTGTTGCATGCATGATTCAGTTTGGTACCTAAAATGTCAAGGTCATACATAGAGGTCAAAGGTTAAAAAGGGGCCTTTTTCGTGTTTGGTCAATAACTTTCTTATTTTTAGATGGATTTTGAAATTGCTTGGCAGAAATGTTAACCACTATGAGATGATGTGTTGCACGCATGACCCAGTTTGGTACCTGAAACGTCAAGGTCATACATAGAGGTTAAAGTTAAAAAGGGCTTCTTTGTGTTCAGTCAATAACTTTCTTATTTATAGATGGATTTTGAAATTACTTGGCAGAAATGTTAACCACCATGCGTGCATAACTCAAGTTGGTACCCCAAATGTCACGGTCGTACCAAGAGGTGAAAGGACAAAATGGGGCCTTTTTTAGTGTTCAGTCAATAACTTTCTTATTCCTGGATAGATTGGATAATTACATGGCAGAAATGTTAACCATCATGAGACTATGTGGTGCACACTAGACCCCGGTCGGTACCTCCAAGATCAAGGTCTTACTAAGAGGTCAGAGGTAAAAAAGTTGTTGTTTTTTTGTGTCCAGTCAATACCTTTTTAATTTCTGGATGGACTTTATAAAGTAAACATGCAGAAATGTTCACCGTCATTAGACCATGAGTCATGTGCAAGACAAAGGTACAAACCTCCAATGTCAAGGTCATACCTAGAGGTCAAAGTTAAAAAAGGGAAGTCAATAACTTCCTTATTCTTTGATGGATTATGAAATTACTTGGCAGAAATGTTAACCATCATGAAACGATGTGTTGTACCTCAAAGGTCAAGGCCATACTTAGAGGTCAAAGTTAAAAAAGGGCTTTTTTGTGTACGGCCAATAACTTTTTTTATTTTTTTATGAACATTTTTAAAGTTACTCTGCAGAAATGTTCATCTTCATTAGATGATGTGTTGCACACAAGACCCAGCTCAATACATGTACATCCAATGTCAAGGTTATACTTATAGGTCAAAATCGGGGGGGACATCTGTGTTTTTGTAGAAAATAGATTCTAGTTTCATGTTTGTGCTTCTTTCCCTTTGGTGTCTCTGTTGGGAGCTGTGGGTTGATTGTATCGATTCCTGATCATTGCCTCCACTTCTTTTTTCCATAGCTACATAAAGCGTTATATTTTTTTTTTTTTTTTTTTTTTTTTTGATACAAAAACTGCGATATTTGGTTTTATGAATGTTCTAAATATGTTTTGGAAGCTCATCAGAACTGTTTGTTTGTTTGTTTGTATTGGAGTTTATGGGCCCAGTCAACACTATTTGAGGTCATTTTTGAGCCTATCAGTTT
This sequence comes from Lucinisca nassula, assembly GCA_963580285.1. Lineage (NCBI taxonomy): Eukaryota > Metazoa > Mollusca > Bivalvia > Lucinida > Lucinidae > Lucinisca > Lucinisca nassula. The sequence continues at coordinate 831,968 of OY757017.1, forward strand.
ACCTATCCATACTTTTCCTTGGCAGGCTTATACGTAAGCTGTTAACCAGCACAGTGCACATTATGTCGCAAGAAACTAACAACTGTCATTCTTGAATCAGCGGAAGAGAGAGAATGACCGTAGAAAAGATTCCATGATCAATTTCCATGAAAGAATTTTGCCGACCACGGCAGTTATCGAATCCGCGTCCTCCTGATCACCAGTCAGACGCCCATCCGACTGAGCGAACATTAGAACCGTCTATTTATTTTGTAGATCATATATTAAGCTAGTTGTTTTCTTGCAATTTTGCCTCATCAGTGGCATTCAAATATTTTTTTTTCAAATTCCTCAGAAGTTAAATTAAACATCACGAAAACACGCCTATATAATTTTGCCCCCTTTGAACCCCACTTTTATATAGTAAAACTTGGGTTTCCGTGGGTATACCTTATTTTTCTTATTTCTGGTCTAAAATATAGATTGTGGGTACTCGTTAGAACCGCCTCGATGAGGCGGTTCTAATGAGTGCCCACAATCTATATTTTGAGCAGAAAACAAAAAAATATCACAATTTTTCATCATAAATTTTTCATATTTTCGGCGATAAAGGTGGCAATGTATAGGCGTGTTTGCGTAAAAGATACAAAAGGAATAAATAATATAACCAACACTAAGGTTAAGCACAGGTAGACATTGTCGGCCGCCACATATTCCTACGCCATCAGCTATGGTAAAGTAGACATTACGAAAACACGCCTATACAAATGCATTGCCACCTTTATCGCCTAAAAAGCGAAAATTTTGAGTGGAAAAAATGTGATATTTTTCTTATTTCTGCTCAAAATATAGATTGTGGGTACTAGTTAGAACCGCCTTATCGAGGCGCTTCTAACGAGTACCCACAATCTATATTTTAGAGCAGAAATAAGAAAAATAAGGTTTACCCCTGTTAACCCCAGTTTTACTATATAAAAGTGGGGTTCCAGGGGGTCAGAATTATATAGGCGTGTTTTCGTGATGGAAGTGAAGGTAGTGATCAGAAATCGATACAATTAATCCAATTAGAGACACGTAAGGGAAAGAAACACAAAAGTGAAATAACTAGACCGTAATGGAAACATCAATAGCGGAATACCAAAAAGAGAGTTGCTTTCCCACATAATTGTCAATTGGCTATCAGAAAAATATAAGCGATGCACACACTCAAAGAAAAGCCATAAGAAAATAATCCTCGACAGAAGAACCACCTTGGAATGGTCAGTGAAACGAATTCCGCCGGAAGAAAAGTCGGCCCTCTTATTGTTTGTCTGTAATGTGTTTGTAAATTTCTATATTTCCTTTATACTTTCATTTTATTCCGCGAAACGACACACGCCTGAATGTCTATCAAAATCGTCAGTCCTCGAAAGCCGATGCTCTACGGATAGATTTATTTAAAGTGATGTTTATTTGACTTATTTTGGTTCCTTTATCAATATGTTCTATAAAAGGGTTATCCTTTGGAAGCAAGGAGTACACCACGGACCTGAAAAAATATGGAGTATACATGTTTTCTGGGCCAGACTAGCTAGTTTCGGCCAATTAGGCCTCATCAGTGACCCTCAGCTATTTTCGAAATTCCACAATGGAATCAATGATCCCAAAGGACAGGACATTATAATCTACACTATGATGTAGGGCAGGGAGACGTTTTACCGCCGCCACACATTCCCACACACCAGCTGTAGTGAAGTTAAATATGTTCTATAAAAGGGTTATCCTTTGGAAGCAAGGAATACACCACAGAACTGAAATATATGGAATGTATATGTTTCTGGGCCAGACTAGCTAGTTTCGGCCAATTAGGCCTCATCAGTGACCCTCAGGTATCTTGAAGTTGTATTCACATCGCTGTTTTACTTGCTGCTGTGTTTGCATTGTGTTTGCTCTTCCGCTTGGTACTATTGGTAGCTTGTGTTCTACTTTGTTAAAGTTCTTAGTTATCATTTGTTTCTTACATGCTTTTATTTGTATTATGCTGTATGTCTTGATTTGTCTTCGCATGTGCCTCCATGTCAGGGTTAGGTATGGTTGGGTGAGGAACGGATATTGGCTTACAGCAACTGTTTGACACGTCATCCTGTCCTTGCAGCAGGTACGGGAGACGGGGGTGTAGTTATTTCTTACGTTTCTTCACTTCTATTTATTTTCCTCTTTCTCTCCTGTCCCTCACTTTATCTCCTCTACTATCTCTTCAATCTCTTTTCTCCCTGTCTTTTTAAGACGACATGAAATGACACACGGGTCGTTTAACTCCTAACACAACCAATCAGTTATGTCAGGGTAAAAATTAGGGGCTAGGGATACGTATCCCTAACCCTATCACTCCATGAAACTGACTCCTTCCCTACTTTCACTGGGTTAAGATTATGGCTGTTATCAGTATTTGTGTCTTAAAATAGAAGTGTAGGCAATGATCTTAAGCCTATGTACTATGATTGTGGCACTTAATATTCATCTGTATTTGTTTTTCCCGAATAACAGTCTCTTTCTACGTAAAATAAAGTAGTTAAAAGTAGGAAAAGAATTTGGAGGGAATAGTGTTCTTGCACATCTGATAAAGAAATCCGTAGTTTCAGCCTGAGATAGAAATTCTGTTCTGACCCTGATGCTCTTAACCAGGATATATTAAAAACTTAATATTCTCATGTAGTTAATAGGCACTGGTTAAATACGACCTCATATGCACCGTCGACAAGGTTGACGTCTCAGCACGTTACGTGACGTCACTAAAGATCACACTATAGCGGATGACGGTAACTGAAGTGACTGAAATATAGAAATAGATGCACAGAAAAAGCCATAATGCACGAGTACAGCCTTTCAGTGGCACCAAGAGGAAGCGTAACTAACAATGAGGAAAACAAAAAAAAAAACAAATCACTGACAGAATAGCAACCAGCTCTTCTTCCTCACAAGAGGTGATCAAGGTGCAACAGGCACAAGTAATGAAAAATTAAAAAAAAAAATAATGGGCCGCGTCAAGCGATTTTGGTACTTTTCGCCTATGCGAGCAGCGGAATGCTCGAAGACACAAATTCGCTTGGCGGGGCTCAAGTAATGAAAAATTAGAAAAAATAATAATAATACAAATTAACATGAAGAGCCCCCTCGCATAATCCGACAAAGCTACATTTGAAATGAAAAAAAAAAATTAGAACCACCGCCTTAGGACGGTCAATAGCGAGAATAAATGAGCCCCGCCAAGCGAATTTGTGTCTTCGAGCATTCCGTCATGACAAATTTTAACTGCGCATGCCCAGCAATTCAGAGGGGCCAGGGATATTGCTTTCTGTCTGAAGGTTCCTCTTGATTCACTGCTTTATGAGCGAGCAGCGAAGGTTCTGGCGAGACTGCACGGATGCGCAGGCTCGCCTGAATCTTCGCTGCTCACATAGGCGATAAGTACCAAATTCGCTTGACGGGGCCCAAATGGGGAGTTCAAATCGATTTTGTGATCCCTACCTTCACTCTAGGTTCTAATATACATAGCTTTCTTTGTGTTGCAGTTTAATTCACATGACCGGGTGCCTTAGATGACCTTCTTGGTAATTAATTATTCCAAAGGCTGGTGCAAGCGATAGCTCCGCCCTGCCAAACGATACTATCCTGTCCTGCATTAATATCATCTCTTCCTGAATCTTTAATCGGACTGAGCTTTTCAGAAACTTAAAAACAGGCATCAAGGCAACATGCACCACAGGTAGTATTATCTGATTGACAAGATGTCCACCAAACCACAATGTAAAAATATCATGCTCAGCCCCATCCTAGTCAACGATTTCTGGTTCAGTTTGGCCTCTATCTATGCTCCCAGCTTCGAAGACGTTGGTGTGCCATTATACGTGCGTATGCGTGCGTGCGTGTGCACATGCGTCCGGGCATCCGTTACGCTTTTTGATGCATAGCACAACTTCTGAATCGGGCATGCTAGGGTGGTTTTGAAATCATATGTGCATTTTTCAAGATAAAAAAGCTGACACATATTTTTCCCGCCATGATTATGCCCCTTTCCTGAGTTATGTCCCCATAAAAATGCATGAAATTTAGCCATCACAAGTCACAAAACTAAAGCTAGAGCCTTGAATGTTGACGAATGAATTGGTATTGATAGGTAGATAATCTATGAACTAATGATTAAATTCTGAAAAAAACATCATGAGTTATGTCCCTTTGTAAATTTGTGGATTTGTACATTGCATGCTGTGCAATGCATGGCATATTTTTAAAAAAGTATATGCTTGGGTTTAACTTCGCTTCCCTGTTTAATTGCACGGCCTTGGGTCAGGCTACAGATTCTATGACGGTTCTAGTGTAAATGCCTTCTGAAAATTAGAGAGAATTTAATTTTATGTAATGTTGGTTGGTGCCTGATGCTCTGTCTCTGGTCGGGCCAATCGGAGTCTAACTGTTGGTTTTCTTTTGCTCCAGCATTTCAGTGGTTTCTTGCAGTATATATTATTTGGTTTTGGATTTTCAGTTGGTCATTTTCTGGGCAAGTAACAGTCCTTTTGGCTTTCCGCTATTGATGTTTCTATTAGGGTCTAGTTATTCATACTTGTGTTTCTTTCCCTTTAGTGTCACTGATAGGAGCTGTGGGTTAATTGTATCAATTCCTGATCATTGCTTTCACTTCTATTTTAATAATTCCAGGTACAGATTCCTTAAAAAAAGGTGACATACTTTTTTACCTTATCGGTGTTATGCTGCATGCCCATTGTGAATAAAGGCCCTTTGAAAAAAAGAATGAAATCATGTCGGCAAAATATCACAAAAATTAGTAAAGCTACAGCCTTGAAAGATCATGAATGGACTGATAGTGATGAATAGATAATCTGATTAACTTTTGAATAAATCCCGAAAAATACTTCATGTGTTATGGTGCTTTGTTAAATTGTGCATTCGTACATCGCATGATTTGTGATGCATAGCATACCATTAGAACCATGTATGCTAGGGTTTGAAATTTCATATGTTGATTCCTCAGTTAAGCATAGCTGATATATAATCTTTCTCATCATGATTATCCCCTCCTTTCTTGCGTAATTGCACTTTGAAAATAAATGGATTTTATATTGTCAGCAAGATATTAAAAAAATCTATTAAAGCTAGAGCCTTGAAAGTTCATGAAAGGGTTAGTAGTGACAGAAAATGACCTGATTAACTTTTGAATGATTAAAAAACACTACATGGATTATAGCCTTTTGTAAAATTGGTTATATCTACCTTGCATGCTTTGTGGTGCATCGCATAATATAAGAAACCATGTGTGCTAGGCTAGGGTTTCGAAATTTCATACATTGTTTCCTCATTGAAAATAGCTGACACTCATCAGGATATTGATATACATGTACTTATATTAGGGGCCGGTGTCCTAAAAAGAAAATAAATTGATTGATTGATGCCCCTTCTCAGATGTATTGCCGTTTGAAAAAGTTGGATTAAATTTTGTCAATAGATGCCCTGATCAATAATAGAATGAAATCTGGAGAAATCTTCATGAGTTATGGCTGATGGTAAATGTGGGGATTTTTACCCCGAGTGGAGTTCGTTTCGCTGACCGTTACAAGCCGGTTCGTTTGTCGCGGTTTATTTTCTGTTATGGTTTGTCTTTAGTGTGTGTATCGCTTATATTATTTTGTTTGATAGCCAATTGGCCATTTTGTGGGAAAGTAACTGTCCTTTTGGCTTTCAGCTATTGATGTTTCCCTTAGGGTCTAACTGTTTCATGATTGTGCTTCTTTTCCTTTGATGTCTCTGATGGGAGCTGTTGGTTAATAATATCGATTCCTGATCATTTCCTTCACTTCTATTGTCAGCAAAATATCTCATAAAGTATCAAAGCTAGAGTCTTTAACCTTTGTGGATAGAAATGGAGATGACGTTAACTTTTGAACATATTTTAGGTTGTCGCCCTTCAAAAATGTAGGTCAATTTAACCTTATAAACAAAATCATCTGTGTGGACTATTGCCTGGAAACTTGGTAGGCTCATAGGGGATGATGAATGGATGCTACGTAATATCATTTTGAAACAACAAACAAAAACACATGAGTATTATCGTTTTTAGTGTAAGACCATGCATATGAAACTGCGGTTAATTCTACATGCTATGATAAGTTAAGAATGGTGTTTACTGTCGTTTCAAGCAAATCTTTCAAATATGTGCAGTTCAGCTGGTTTAGTTGCAATATTCAACATACGACCAACCCGATAATTAAACATCATTTACTTTTCAGGATTACTAGGGAATCGGAGTGTACCGGACAACTATTACGTTTGGATTGCACTTTTTTTCTTCCCACTCAACTCGGCTTTGAACCCATTCCTTTATACACTCACACCAATTGTACGACAACAGGTAGGTAGTTTTGCATCTCTCTCTCTCTCTCTCTCTCTCTCTCTCTCTCTCTCTCTCTCTCTCTCTCTCTCTCTCTCTGTATATTTATATAGTTCAAAGAAAATGTGGTCGAAGTGACGACGTTATACGAGACGTGTTCAACTTAAAATGTAATACTTTTCGAAAAGCTTAGATTCGTTTTGTTTTCAAAATGTCAAGTAGATATATGATGATGTGCTCCGAGAGGTTTTGGGACATTTTCTTTCGCAGTACATTATTTCTGGCTTTTGGAATAAGTATGATCATATTTTAGAATTTTAAGCCTATGTTTTGTAATGTTATTCAAATGAATACAATTTTGTAAACATCTATGAACATAGCGCAATGAAATATAACTACGAGTCAAAAAGGGTATTGCAGAAAATACACAAAAAACAATTGTATAACTCCATGTTTTTATATGCAAAAATAACTTTCTCAGAATTAATTCTAGCTGACTGTTTTCGATAAGCCAGAACTCAACAACAAACAGTAGTTTTTTTCTTGGGTGACAGACATAAACATCTAAAACTAACATACAATATAGCTCTAAAGAAGAGCTGGTATGATGTATTTTGCGCTTTTATGCTAATAAATGGTATTTTATACCATGTAGAAGTGTCATACGTTTTCGCAGCATATGTTGATATAACGCGATGCTTTGTGGACATTAACGCATTTATCATGTCCATGTTTCGTATTTGAATTCACCATATTTTTCAAATGAATCTGAGACTGGACGTTATGTATCATATGTATTATCTATTATGATTTTCATATGCCTTAAACGTTATTTCCGAGAATAACAGCAAACTTTACTTTCTATTATTTTCTTTCTTTAAATATGTTCTATAAAAGGGTTATCCTTTGAAAGCAAGAAATACACCATAGAACTAAAAAAGATATGGAGTGTATGTTTTCTGGGCCAGACTAGCTAGTTTCGGCCAATTAGGCCTCATCAGTGACCCTCAGATATGATGATCCCAAAGGACAAGAAAATATAATCTACACTATGATGTAGGGCAGGGAGACGTTTTACCGCCGCCACACATTCCCACACACCAGCTGTATGGAAGTCAAATATGTTCTATAAAAGGGTTATGTTTTGGAAGCAAGGAATACACCACAGAACTGAAAAATATTGAGTGTATACGTTTTCTGTGCAAAGCTAGTTAGTTTCACATAGCTGCACATATTTGCTAAAAATCGGTTTTCCAGTTTTGATCGCTTCTCTTTTTTAATTGTTATTCCTATATTGTATTCTTGAATAAGTGTTCCTTAATAATAATTGTCCCATCTTGTCACTATCAATTAGATATGAATGCTTAAACAACACTCTCACGCAACAAAAATAATGTTAAAAAAAAGATCAGCTCTAGCTGTCATTTTTGAAGTAACAACTCACAGTTTAGAGGTCAGTTGTGAAGTAGATCAAATCAGGAGCGCGTAGCCATTTTGGCCATTTTGTGGGAAAGTAAGTGTCCTTTTGGCTTTCCGCTATTGATGTTTCCATTAGGGTTTGTTGTTTCATGTTTGTGTTTCTTTCCCTTTGGTGTCTCTAATGGGAGCTGTTGGTTAATTGTATCGATTCCTTATCATTGCCTCCACTTCTACTTTACAACTGACCGTCAAATTGTGATTTATTACTTACCAAATCACAGACTAGAGCTGATCTATTTCGATTCTAACACGCTGAAAATCGGCAATGGTGTTGTTGTTTCCTTCATATTCAAACAACCTTTCACCATTGTTAGGAGAGATCCTGCAAAATATATTGACTGTAACACATTCATTGAAATCCTTTTGTAACGTTTTCGGTGCGAAACAAAGACGCTACACCGTCTAACGTCAAGGAATCTATGAGTGACGCCTTAAATCGGCAGCTTTTAATGACGTCACTCGCCACGTTCTTCATTCTCGTGATGTGTTACATAATAAATCACAGTTCCTTCCCATTGTCCATATAGGCCCGCTGTGTTTGAATACTCAGTAAAACAAACAAGAACGCTGAAAGCCACCAAATCAGACCACCTAAGATTTATCACTGTGGAAAAGTCAGGAACCCCGGAAGCAACGATCTCAAGCCTCAAAAAGCAACATCCACGAACGCTATAAAAAATATCCATTTCAAGCCAAACATCACAGAAACACGCCTATATGATTTTGACCCCCTCATACCCCACTTTTATATAGTAAAACTGGGGTTTGCAGGGGTATTCATTATTTTTCTTATTTCTGCTCAAAAACATAGATTGTGGGTACTCGATAGAACCGCCTCGTCGAGGCGGTTCTATCAATTCCCGCAATCTATGTTTTGAGCAGAAATAAGAAAAATATCACAAATTTTCATCTTTAAATTTCTAATTTTTGGCCAGAAAATTGACAATTTATTTGTATAGGCGTGTTTTCGTAATGCATCACGTTAACAAGTCAGTGAAATAAATACCCTTCCAATTTCCACCTTATGAGGTGTAGGGAGGTATACATTATTTTCGATATTTCTGCTCAAATACATAGGTTGTCAGTTCTAGTTAGAACAGCCTAAATGAGGCGTTTTAACGAGTACCCTCAGTCTATGTTTGGAGTAAATAAGAAAACTATCTAAAATGTTATCAGAAAAATGGCCGTTTTTGAGAGAGGGAAAATATGCTATGCCTTAAGTAAAGTAGAAGTAAAACAAAGATCAGGAATTGATACAATTAACTTACTCCATCCATAAAAGACACCAAAGGGAAAGAAATACCAACATTAAGCGACCAGACAATAATGGAAACCTAAACAAAGGAAGGCCATATGGACAGTTACTTTCCCACAAAATGGCCATATGGCCATCCAAAATTAAAAGACACAAGTGATACACACAGTAAGTAACAAACAACAACATAAATAAATCGCTACAAAAGAGCCGCCCTGGAACGGTCAGTGGAAGATTTCCACTGGGGGGCTTAAATCGATTTTACGTGGCCACAATCCTTGCCCCTAAGGATGTCTTATCGTTATGGAAAGAACGGAAAACTGAAACAAAGAGCCTTAACAAGCCAACCTAAGAAGAAAGGAGTTATCATTATAACAACTCGCCTGTTCAAATGTATTCAAAATTTTACCACCTAAAACTGACAATTTTAAATTCTCATACCTTTCATTTTTCTACTCGATGAAGCGGTTTTAACGAGTACTCACAATCTATGTTTTTAGCAGAATTAAAAAATGTACACCCCAGTGGAGCTAAGTTTAACTATATAAACCTGTGATTTAGGGGTTAAAATTATATGGCCATTTATTCGTGATGTTGACTTGAATGGTTTATTCTATGAAGAGTTTGTTCCATGCAGGAAAATTAATATAGCGCAGTTACGTATACGACTTATTAGGAGGCCTTCATGCGGACTGAACAAAGTATTTGTCTAAATTGCGACGGAAGTAAGGGCGAGGATTATGGCCACGTAAAAGCGATTTAAGCCCCCAGTGGAATTCGCTTCACTTACCGTTCCAGGGCGGTTCTTCTGTCGCGGTTTATTTTTGTTATGGTTTGTCTTTGGGTGTTTGTGTGGCTTGTAATATTTTATTTTGGATAGCCAATTGGCCATTTTGTTGGAAAGTAACTGTCCTTTTTGGCTTTCCATTATTGATGTTTCCATTAGGGTCTGTTGTTTCATGTTTGTGTTTCTTTCCCTTTGGTGTCTCTGATGGGAGCAGTGGGTTAATTGTATCGATTCATGATCATTGCCTCCACTTCTATTTTGTTATTAGTAGAAGTTATAGTAGTAGTAGTTTTTGTTTGTTTGTATTTGATTTTAACGGCCCAATCAACACTATTTAGGTCATTTTTGAGCGGTCAGTTTACCTATCCACACGTTTCCTTGGCAGGCTTATACGTAAGCGGTTAACCAGCATTGTGCACATTCTTTCGCCAGAAACTGACAAATGCCCTTCTTGAATCAGCGGAAGGGAGAGAATGACCATAGAAAAGATTTCATGATCAATCTCAACGAACGAATGTTGCCGACCCAGACAGGTATCGAACCCGCGTCCTCCTGATCAACAAACAGACGCGCATCCGACAGAGCTATCGAGGCCGGCTAGTAGTAGTAGTAAATTGGCATTTTTAATGACGTAGTAATAGAAGAAGTATGAGTAATAGGAGGGGGAGTAGTAGTGATAGAAGTAGTATCCGTACGAGTAGTAGTAATAGTAGAAGTAGTAGCAGTAGTATTTCGTGGTAGCTTATACTCGTTTGATAGAATGTTAATATTTTGAATAACACAGCTTCTGATAGATATTTAAAAGGAACTTTCTGAATAATCATCTTACTGAAATTAAGCACATATCGGCGTTTCCCCATCCACAGAACCAACAATCGAACTAGGCTGTAGGACGTTTGGTCATCAAACCGACGATTCCGCGGTCAGTAACCCTGTCCGTCAATTTTCCCACACTCTGGATCACAAGATTACAATAGCTAAACATATATACTACGGAATAGTCATTTTAAGGAATACACCAAAGAAAATAATACGATGCAGGGTAAGTAGACTTGTCGGCCCAAACACTTTCCCTTTACACCAGCTGAATAGAAGTGAAGGCAATGATGGGGAATCGATACAATCAACCCATTTTGTCTCTGAATTAATGATTTTGGATTAACGCTTTGGTACTACGACCTAAACTACTTTTACTGGCCAAATATTATAGCCTGCGTACCCGTTTAATAGAATGTCACCGAAAATATACAAATCATACAAATCAAATAAAGATGACGAATTAAAGACGGAGTTCATAGCCTATATAACAATTATTAAGGTTAAAAAGGACATCAGTGCTTTGAACAGCACAAAAAACCAGGCCGATGTAACCAGAAACAAGCCACAATGATGGAAAATAAAGTTTACGTTGGGTATGGTATAGATCCTAGGCGCGCCCATTATCATACAGCTAAAGAATGTCGGTGACCTCTTTTTTAAGTAGCCACTTAAAATGTTTTAAATAAAAGCTTGGTTAATGTATCATATTAAGAACAAGAATATTAGATAAACTGTCATGAAAAACTGTAGAAGTGATTATAAGGGACCGGCAGGAGGCCTTGTAGAATTCCTTCATGATGAAATTACTCTCTCTCTCTCTCTCTCTCTCTCTCTCTCTCTCTCTCTCTCTCTCTCTCGCTCGCTCGCTCTCTCTCTCTCTCTCTCTCTCTCTCTCTCTCTCTCTCTCTCTCTCTCTCTCTCTCTCTCTCTCACACACACACGGCGAAAACAGCTCATTCACTTCTATTATTTCAGACGTTTATGCCAGACCTCGAGGAGGAACAAGATCGACAGGAATTTTTCACCAAAGGTAAGTGGTCATTAACTGCCTCACTGAAGTTAAAAATAAAAGTGAAGGCAATGGTCAGAAATCGTTACAATTAACCCACACCTCCTATTTGAGACGCCAAAATGAAAGAAACATAACCACGAAATAACTGGACCCTAAAAGAAACACCAATAGCAGACAACAAAAGGACAGGTAATTTCCAAAATGGTCAATTGGCTATCCAAAACAAAAAATATATAAGCTATGCACACATTCAAAGTCGAACTATAACAAAAAAACGACAGTAGAACCGCTTGGAACGGTCAATAAAAAGTATCTCACTTGGGGGAGTAAATCGATTTTACGCGGTTGCCATCCCCGCCCTTACTTCCGTCGCGATTTAGACAAATAATTTGTTCAGTCCGCGTGAAGGTTTCACTTATAATGTACTAAATTTTAAAAACATCATTCCGATTTAATTTCTAAATTCAGTGTTGGACTTAAATCTCTTCTGCAACAAGTCTATCGGTTTCTGAATTGTATGGTGACTTAGTATATAAATCCAGAAAAATATATACTTGCAATGATTTGTATATCAAGTTTCGTAATTCTTCGATATAAAAAGACTGGGTAAAACATAAATATTATACGTCAGACTGCATGCATGGTAAGTAACCTATAAATATTATACGAAAGACTGCATTCATGGTAGTTAACCCAATCACGATTGATAACCTTGCTTCCCTCTTTCTTTACGCGCATTACACAAACACGCCTAACAAATACATTGCCACCTTTTTCGCCGAAAGAATGAAAATTTTATGATGAAAATTGTGATATTTTTCTTATTTCCGCTCCAAATATAGATTATGGGCACTCGTTAGAACCGCCTCATCGAGGCGGTTCTAACGAGTACTCATAATCTATATTTTAGAGCAGAAATAAGAAAAATAAGGTATACCCCCGGAAACCCCAGTTTTACTATATAAAAGTGGGGTTCAAGGGGGTCAAAATTTTATAGGCGTGTTTTCGTAATGGACTGTGGGTCTGGCCTCCGATTCTATGACGGTTCCAGCGTAAACGCTTACTTATGAAATTTTGGTTGGTACCTGATGATTTGTCTCTGGTTGGACCCATCGGGTCTAACAGTTGGTTTACTTTTGCTCCAGCATTTCAGTGGTTTGTTGTTGTAGAGTCCTCATTTTTGATTCATCTGTGTGGACGTTTCATTGTTTGTGTTGCATTGGAGACTGATGGGTTAGGACGTCTTCATGCAGACTGAACAAATTATTTGTCTTCATCGCGACGGTAGAAAGGGCGAGGACTGCGGCCGCGTAAAATCGATTTAAGCACCTCCAGTGAAAAACTTTTCATTGACCGTTCTAATGCGGTTCTTTTGTCGCGGTTTATTTTTGTTATGGTTTGTCCCTGAGTGTGGGTATTGCTTATATCTTTTTGTTTTGAATAGCCGATTGGCCATTTTGTGGAACAGTAACTGTCCTTTTGACTTTTCGCCATTGATGTTTCCATTAGGGTCTAGTTATTTCATGTTTGTATTTCTTTCCCTTTGGCATCTCTGATGGTTGTTGTGGGTTAATCGTATCGATTTCTGATCATTGCCTTTACTTCTAATTTACTGGTCGCAAAAACAAGGAAGTGTGGTCAATACCAGGTGACTAGAAGGTGCGAAAGTATCACAACTGCATTACTTAATGGTCTTTGTGATCTGAAAAATAGATATGAAAATATAAATTTCACAACAAAAGTTATCGGAAAAATAGCCTTAACCTTGCTTCCCTCTTTAATTGCACGACTGGGGGTCTGGCCTCAGATTCTATGACGGTTCCAGCGTAAACGCTTACTTATGAAATTTTGGTTGGTACCTGATGATTTGTCTCTGGTTGGACTCAGCGGGACTAATTGTTGTTTAACCTTTGCTCCAGAATTCCGGTGGTTTGTTGTTGTTGAGTTCTTATTGCTGATTCATCGGTGTGGATGTTTCGTTGTTTGTGTTGCATTGGAGATGTTGCACTGATGGATTAGGAAGTCTTCATTATGGTCTGGTCGCTTCGTGTTTGTGTTTCTTTCCCTTTGGTGGCTTTGATGGGTAGAGTAAGTTGTTTTACTTCTACTTTTCATGCAGACTGAACAAATTATTTGTCTTCACCGCGACGGTAGAAAGGGCGAGGACTGCGGCCGCGTAAAATCGATTTAAGCACCTCCAGTGAAAAACTTTTCACTGACCGTTCTAAGGCGGTTCTTCTGTCGCGGTTTATTTTGCAACCACTGGATCGGTATCTCTGCTGGTGGACGATTCGTTCGTCCCCGAGGGTATCATCAGCTCAGTATCAGTTCCTTGGTGCTGAGGTTGATACTGCGGTGTTGACGTCAGTACTCAGGTACTGATTTAAATAACTATATTATATCTTGAACTTTTGCAGTATAAATTTCTAATTTGTCTAAAACTAAGACTGACTTGTCAGGTGAGACATGTATCCTAGCGGATTTGGTTGCCCCTTTTTGTAATATTTTAAATCTTGCAAGTCTCGCTACTTTGGACATCTTCCTGCTGCCAGGTACTTCTGTGGAGTGTGGACCATGTTTGCTAATGTTAGCTCGGTGGGGGGGGGGGGGCACATATAAGACCGCGGGTGGGCGTCTCTTGCCTGATGCCTCCAGTTGACCTGTCTCACGAGCTACGTCGGTCGGTGTGTGCTCGGAGGAGGATGTGCTGTGTTTGCCGGGACTTGTCCATCATCCGTTTCGGTTTCAAAACTTTTGGGTTGAGACTCACTGATGAAGATTACATATCAGAAAGGCCTCTATGTCACTTAATTTGGTATAGTTACACCATATTTGTTATGGTTTGTCTTTGAGTGCGGGTATTGCTTATATCTTTTTGTTTTGAATAGCCGATTAGACATTCTGTGGAACAGTAACTGTCCTTTTGACTTTTCGCCATTGATGTTTCCATTAGGGTCTAGTTATTTAATGTTTGTATTTCTTTCCGTTTGGTATCTCTGATGGTTAGTGTGGGTATATTTTATCGACTCCTGATCATTGCCTTTACTTCTAATTTACCGGCCGCAAAAACAAGGAAAGGCAGTCGATACTAGATGACTAGAAGGAGCGAAAGTATCACAACTGCATTACTTAAATGGTCTTTGTAGTCTGAAAAAAAATAGATATGAAAATATAAATTTCACAACAAAAGTTATCAGAAAAAATAGCGATAAATGTAATTGTTTTCTTCCATACAGTCACGATTTGCATTAAATAGCTTTTATGTTGCACTGATGGGTTAGGAGGCCTTCGTGCGGACTAGGCAAATTATTTGTCTAAATCGCGACAGAAGTAAGGGCGAGGATTGTGGCCACGTAAAATTGATTTTTAACCCCCCCCACCCCCCCAGTGGAATTCGTTTCACGGACCGACCAAGGCGGTTCTTCTGTCGCGATTTAATTTTGTTATGGTCTGTCTTTGTGTGTTTGTATCGCTTATATTATTTTGTTTTAGATAGCCAATTGGTCACTTTGTGGGAAAGTAACTGTCCTTTTGGCTTTCCGCTATTGATGTTTCCATTAGGGTCTGTTGTTTCATGTTTGTGTTTCTTTCCCTTTGGTGTCTCTGATGGGAGTTGTGGGTTAATTGTACCGATGCCTGATCATTGTCTTTGCTTCTATTTTTAATATCTTCGTACGAAGAAAGTTTTTAGTGTAAAACTCTCAGAAGAAATATTATACATAGCAGCATTAACAAACGGTGACTTGGGTTTTACGGAAATATTTAAAATTAAACTGAATAACACGTCAAAAGCAATACTAACGAAAAAAAAACCCTCATCTGCTGGCATATTCCACCTTCAGTAATCATACCAGGACCGAGACATGCCCTCCAGATTTTGGGGTAAAGGTTTTAGGGGGTTTGGGAGCTCTGAAGATACAGACAGCCTATGACAATCCATACAATGATTGGACATGTTCTTGAGTCCCAAATGAACCAGGCCCCGTGGTTATAAAACCTTTGCCATGCTCAACTCACTTGAGCATGAAATTTATCCTGCTCATAAATTTTAAAATGCCAACAGTTGTTGGCATTTTAAAATTTATGAGCAGGATAAATGACATTCTGCGCTGACCTGAGCAGTAAACTTGCCTTATTTGTTTGTATTTTAATCGTTATGAACATAACAATTTTCATGCTCAGTTGAGCTGAGCATGAAAAAAGTTTAATAACCTTGGGGCAAGGTTATATTTTTCTACCACACAAAATTAACATAACGTTATTTGTCTCATAATTCGATAGCCTTATCAGAACCTCTGAATTGAATTTCATATTTATAAAGTAAATGAATGATTACAAAGGATAAAAATAGAATTGACGGCAATGATCAGGAATCGACACAATTAACCCACAGCTGCCATAAGAGACACCAAACGGAAAGCAACACAAAGGTGAAACAACTAGACACTAATGGACACACCAACAGCGAAAAGCCAAAAGGACAGCTACTTTCCCACAAAATGGTCAATGGCTACCCAAAACGAAATGATATAAGCGACACACGGACTCAAAGACAAACCATAACAAAAATAAACCTGGACAGAAGAATCGTCTGGAACGGTTTAACTGTGGGGGTGGGGTGGGGGTGGGGGGGGGGGAGCTTAAATCGATCTTTGTCCGTACTTCTGTAAGCCGGTTTCATTTTAACCTCTGATATCATTTTGAAGAATACTCTTCTTTCTGCAGATAAACTTGATATGTCATTGGATATTTGGAATGTTCGTCATTTTCTGAAAGGCGATTCTCACCCCGACAAATACAGGACTCTAGATGATGTGTTAAAAAACCATGAACTTAGTCTTCGAGATTGCATCAAAATATTAGTCAGTACCCTGAGATGTTTACAAGAACTTCATGAACGCGACTTGGTGCAAGACAGGTTCTCCCTACAAGATTTGCGTTTGCGATACGAACCTGACGTAAGTATAAGACCTTTTGTATCTTCATTTATCATATGACGTCGCGTCTAAGAGTGTAATAACGCCATGTAATAAATTTGATAATCCACTAGTGGATTAAATATGCAAATTTCTTAGAAACGCCCCGTAACGTTACATGTGCGACGTCCTTTACGACGTCGCGTTTACTAATGACGGAATATTGACATTTTTATAAAATAATCGTGAATAAAATGCGTTTTAAATGTCATATGATAAATAGAATCTTGCATTCGTGCTAATGTATTATTGAATTTATTAAACTCGTTGAGGAAAAGGGATAAAATGCTCGGCAAGCCTCGCAATTTATCCCTTTTCCTCAACTCGTTTAATAAATTCAATAATACATGAGCACTCATGTAAGATCCTCTATTACCTTAAATATGTAGAACATAATAATAATACTTATGAATATCTAAAGTAAGTTTATTCCGGAAAACATCGAGCATCGCAATCATATATGTCAACACTCGAAAGTACCTAAACATACTGGAAACAAGTCAATTGCTGGCAAAATAGAAGTAGAGGCAATCATCAGGAATCGACACAATCAACCCACCGCTCCCATCAGAGACACCAAAGGGAAAGAAATACAAACATGAAAATACATACCCTAATGGAAACATCAATAGCGGAAAGCCAAAAGGACAGTTACTTTCCCACAAAATGGCCAATAGGCTATCCAAAATTAAATAATATAAGCGACACAAACACCTAAAGACAAACCATAACAAAAATAAATCGCGACAGAAGAACCGCCTTGGAACGGTCAGCGGAAACGAATTTCACTGGGGGCTTAAATCGATTTTACGTGGCAACAATCCTCGCCCTTACTTCCGTCGCGATTTAGACAAATAAAGCAACCGACATCCTTTTCCTTTAAAGCAGTGGGACAAATACAAATTTTAACATAGCTCTCCTATGTAAGCAATGGGAAAACCGTGATTTATTCTGCAATAATTCGCAGGGAAGAAGAGCGTGACGCGAAAAGCTGGAACAATTAAAACATATTTTAGATCAGAGCCACTGCCTAAGACTGGTCGGAAGCATAACTACTTAAGGAGTATTAAATATGTTCTATAAAAGGTTATCCTCTGGAAGCAAAGAATACACCAAAGAACTGAAAAGTCTGGCGGTACAAGTATTTCTGGGCCAAATTAGCTCATGTCGGCCAGTTAGGCCACATCAATGACCCTCAAGTATTTTGAAAACTCGCCAATGGAATTAATGGCCCCTAAGGACAAGAAAATACATACTGAGATAGTTAAAGCCATTTAGTTATCCCTTGTAAAAAAGAACAAACCTAAGAGTGACATTTAAAATCAAATAGCTCTCGGGGTCGGACTGGCTAGCTTTAGCGTTACCAATGCTCCTCGTATTAATTTTCAAAACCAAGATTTAGGGTCACACGATTCGTTCAGCCTCTATCCGAAAGATGAACGTAGATGTTGTTTATACATTCCGACAATAATTCGATTTGCATATTGTATAACGTCCCACTCCACTCTGACTCTAGATTTGTGGGCTGTGTAATCAAGTAGTAACAGGAAACACTTGCCTCCGAAAGTTCCAAATTTATTTCTTTCTTTGTAAAATGGTTTTAGATAGATCCTACATACTAAAGCTAGATGAACATGTTTCTATATATGAGGTTAAGGCTACCCAAGAGAAAGATAGTATTTCGCGCCTCTATTAAATACGCGGGCCCGAAACTTGCAAAATTCATGTAATTGTCATATTTCAGTTCACACAATCCCATAGCACCTTCTCTTCATCTTTTTCTGAAAAGCTTCTACACAATGTCAAGTTCTAGGCAGTAGTCAAATTAATCTTAGTAACCTTACAAACTAGTCAAACTAGGCCTCATTTTTTTTATTTACATCAATATATTTGTGATGGGTTTGTTTCATGCAAAATTTATGATAAACACGATGATTTTGATTTTAAGATTGTAAATTTTCGTTTATTGTAAGGTCGCGGATTGCAGCCACGTAAAATCGATAAAGCCTCTACCCCACCCAGTGAAATTCTTTTCACTGACCGTTGCAATGCGGTTCTTCTGTTGCGGTTTGTTTTGGATAGCCAACTGGCCATTTTGTGGGAAAGTAACTGTCCTTTTGATTTTCTGCTATCAAAGTTTCAATTACGGTCGTTTGAGTTTCTTTCCCTTTGGTGTCTCTGATGGGAACTCTGGGTTAATTGTATCGATTCTTGATCATTGCCTTCCTTCTGTTATGAAAAGTAGAAGTAAAACAAAGAAAGGCGTGATTTATAAAACAGTAAAATAGAAGTAAAGGCAATGTAGAAACCCTCTATTACGATCTGTAGAGAGTTCGGTAAAACCGTTTTATTAAGATCATCTTTGGGACTGTTCAAAAGTGGTCTAAAATGGTCTCTGACCAAAGGTCAGTGTATGCAGAAAAGGCAAAGGTAGAAATAGAAGCTAAGGCCATGATCAGGAATCGATACAATCAACCCACAGCTCCCATCAGGGACACCAAAGGGAAAGAAAAACGAACATGAAACCAAAGAGCCGAATGGAAAGATCAATAGCGAAAGCCAAAGGGACAGTTACTTCCCCACAAAATGGCCTATTGGCTGTCCAAAACAAAATAATATAAGCGATACAAACACTCAAAGACAAACCATAACAAAAATAAACCGCGACAGAAGAACTGCCTTGGAACGGTCAGTGAAACGAATTCCATGGGGGGAGGGGCTTTAATCGATTTTACGTGACCACAATCCTCGCCCTTACTTCCGTCGCAATTTAGACAGACAGATTTGTTCAGTCCGCGTGAAGGCCTCCTTACTCATCGGTGCAACGACTACATGAACACAAAAAAATCAAACAACCACATAGATTAAACAACTGTGAGGACTCGAAAGCAAGAAACCACTGAAATGCTGGAGCAAGAGAAAACCAATAGTTAGACTCCGATGGACCCGACAAGAGACAGAGCAAACTCAAACCTACTACATAATCTCATGAAAGTCTTAGTCTTAGGAAAATGGAAGTGAAGGCAATGATAAGGAATCGATACAATTAACTTAAAGCTGCCGTCAGAAACACCAGAGGGAAAGAAGCATAAACATGAAACAAATAGATCCTAATGGAAACATCAATAGCGGAAAGCCTCAAGGATAGTTACTTTCCCACAAAATGGCCGATAAGCTATCCAAAATAAAATAAAATAAGCGATACATACACTAAAAGACAAACCATAACAAAAATAAACCTCGACAGAAGAATAGCGGAATTTCACTGTATTTATAAAATTAAGGAATACTTTCTGTATATTTCAGAACATGTGTTTGGCATTCTTGAGATGTTTACCAAGATTTTCCAAAAGCAGAACAGAAAAGGCATCCAACATGAAATGTTTTGGGTATATGGTGCGTCAACTGTTTGAGAAGTATGGTCTGCTTCACCAAATGTCATTTAAGAGTTTGAAGACAAAAAGTTCCAAGAAGTCAAGAAAAGCATCGTTCAAAAGACAAAGTAAACAAAATTCTACATTAAGGAAGTAAAGTTCAAAATACGGCAATGAAGTTTAACCGTATTTTCCATCCCGTCTTTAAATGCAGAAAATATCAGTAAAACGTTTATACTAATTATATGTACTTTTCGAATAAGGTCTCCAGTCGTTTTCAAGTTGTTTCCCTTAACTCACACTTAATTCCACATTTTAATATAAACCCTTACCCTTTTTCATCTTTTGGAATATATAAATAAAGAACTTATGGTTTCCCATACAATAAATTCCGTTAATACAGTGGAACTTCGATGGCTCGAACACCGATGGCTCGTTTATCATGACTGAGTCGAACACATTCTTGAGCACCTAGCGAAATCCTCTACATAAGAAATAGTGGGGGATAATTAAGGAGATTTTAGTCTTTTATCTTGCAAATGTATGCTGTGTGTACTCATTAGAATCGCCTCGATGAGGCGATTCTAATGAGTACACACAGCATACATATTCATTATAGAACGCCGAAAAGATGTCTAAAAGTATCTCGTTATGCCTCCTGACAGTAACCTCAGTGGCTCGAACTACCCCTTGTGTCGAACAGATTTTCGAGGTCCCAAAGGTATTCGAGCCATTGAAGTACGACTGTACTTGCCATTCAAGATACGGAATGGAACACGATAACCAACAACGTCTTGTCATAATATGCCAGTTCGGGACAATATAGTTAGGAATAAGACATTTGCGAAGACTATAAACTCTGCGTCCACAATTAGTTTCACATGTTATTTTTGTTCAATAGCCTGTTTAGTTCTCGTGTCGCTCAATGTTCAAATAATTACAAAATATATGTGAGTTATCCTCCTTTTTAATCCTGGTATTTTTTCTCTATTTCCGTTTTAGCCAATCTATATGTTGCAGTGATGCCCCTTTCTAATAACCACCAGATAAACTTTGTGTACTTAATAAGCTAATGTTTTGATATCTAATAATGTAGTAGTCTGTGAAGGTCACCTGACAACCACCCAGGCCTACTGCAGGCTTTCAGTTGTATCATGAAAACAAAAGATGCGTTTCGCTTGAGGCTCGCATGAAAACCAAAGGCGGTTCTTCTGTCACGGTTTGTTTTTGTTATTGTTTGTCTTTGAGTGTGTGTATCGCTTATATTATTTTGCTTTGGATAACCAATTGGCCATTTTGTGGGAAAGTAACTGTCCTTTTTGCTTTCCGCTAGTGATGTTTCTGTAAGAGTCTAGTTGTTTCATTTTGTGTTTCTTTCTCTTGCTGTCTCTGATGGGAGCTGTGGGTTTTTTGTATCGATTCTTGATCATTGCCTTCACTTCTATTCTGTATATTTTCACCAGTATTTTAGCATATTTCTTACTCCTCTTTACAAGACCATTACATCAGCAAAATACAATGAATATATATTAATATTTGTTTGAATGCAAAACATCTTTCTGCTTTCAAGTAAGAAAAATACTTCAGCATCTGATTAAATCAGAACTCAAAGTAGAAGTAGAGGCAATGATCAGGAATCGATACAATTAACCCACAGCTCCCATCAGAGACACCAAAGCCTGTCTTAAACATCAAAGGGAAAGACGGGCAAACTAGAAAAAAACAAGATGTGTTTGTGAAACACTGATGCCCCCGGACAGCGCCAATGTTAATGTTTTTAAAAATTTTGAAAAAAAATAGGTCAAAGGTCAAGGTCAAGGTCACGAAATCAAAAATTATGGTACCACTGGAAAGGTCTTGTGATAAGGTATACACATGTGAAATATGAAAGCTCTATCTATTACCATTCAAAAGTTATGCCCAATGTTAAAGTTTTTGCAGACGGACAAACAGACAAACGGACAAACAGACGGACAGACCAAAAACTATATGCCCCCGAATCTCTTAGATTCCGGGGGCATAAATATTGAAATATTCCGCTTACATTAACGGATTGATTAGAAGATAATTCAATGTAATACCGGTATTACCGTAATACCGGTAGTCGGTGGGCCAGACTCCGGACACTTTGGTGACGGCCCCACCCTAAATCCTTTGAACTCGGTAAGGGTTGAACCGGATATTTCCTGGGTTCGACCCTCCGTGATCTAACTGGTGGTTTTCTTCTGCTCTGACGTCGGATTGTTGTTGAGTTCTCAAAGTTGAAGTGGCGGCAATGATCAGGAATCGATATAATTAACCCATAGCTCCCATCAGAGACACCAAAGGGAAAGAAACACAAACACGAAACAACAGACCCAAATGGAAACATCAATAGCGGAAAGCCAAAAGGACAGTTTCTTTCCCACAAAATGGCCAATAGGCTATCCAAACTGAAAAATATAAGTGACACAAATACCCAAAGACAAACCATAACAAAAATAAACCGCGACAGAAGAACCGCCTTGGAACGGTCAGCGGAAACGAATTCCACGGGGGGAGGGGGGGGGGCTTAAATCCATTTTACGTGGCGCCCATACTTCCGTCGCGATTAAGACAAATACACAGAGATGAAACAACGGTGAGGACTCGACAGCAAGATACCACTGAAATGCTGGAGCAAAAGAAAACCAACAGTTAGATTCCGATAGGCCCATCCAGAGGCAGAGCATCAGTTACCAACCAACATAAGCCTTTAGGTTGGAACCGTCTTAGAATCTGAGGCCTGACCCACCGGCGTGCAATTAAAGAGGGAAGCAAAGTTGTCAACCGTGATAGAGTTAACTACCATGCATGCAGCCTGTCGTATAAAATCCATGTTGTACCCAATCTTATTATATCGAATAATGATTTTACTAAATTGGGTGCTGAAGTCATTGCGGTTATATAATTTTCTAAATTTATACACTAAGTCACCATAAAATTCGGGTTCCAATATTGAATTTTGAAATTAAATCAGACGTTTATAAAATTTTGAAAAGGCTTTTCGTAGTTTATGGTACCGATAACCCTGATTAAGAAGTTTAGCCGTTAACAATTTATTATGAGTGTTGAAGTCGGTTACATGACTACACATTCTAGCAAATCGAATTAATTGCGAAATATAAACGCCATAGGATGGCGCACGAGGAACATCACCATTCTGATCCATGATAATATTAATCTATACATAACCATTTTACCGTGTATTTAATCATGACTTATTGATGAGCTAGAAAAATAAAGTAGAAGTTAAACAAAGATCAGGAATCGATACAATTAACTCACTCCACCCATCAAAGACACCAAAGGGAAAGAAACACAAACATTAAGCGACCAGACCATAATGGATACCCAAACAAAGGAAGGCCATAAGGACAGTTACTTTCCCACAAAATGGCCATATGGCCATCCAAAATAAAAAGACACAAGTGATACACACAGTAAGTAATAAATAAACCGCCACAGAAGAAAGCCTCCATGTCGATCAATTTGTTATTGTTATTTTGTTTGATGCTGTACTGGCACTGAGGGCGAGGACTGAAATTTCATAAACTCCGGAGTTGAAGCCCTCCCCAGTAGTTTTACTACTGACCGTCCCAAGGCGGCCGTACACTTGCAGTGTCTTAACTGTTATTTGGCTTTGTGCCATTGGTTCATATTTGGTCTGTTTTGTGTTTGCCTCCGTGTCACTTTCTATAGGTGCTTTGAGACGGCCGCGTTCTTGGATTGTGGCCGTTCCTGGGTGACCTTCTGTTACTAGTTTGACTTTTTGTGTGTTTAAATCAAACGATAACACTTAAACATACAATGCATAAAATAAAAATAGAACAGTAAAGGCTATAAGCCATAAAATTAATCCTCGTATACTTATCTTCTTCGATTTTGATATCCTGTTTTGTCACTGATACAAGAAGAGTAGTTGTCATAATCTGGCACTGTACTGTTTAACTGCTTATATATGAGCCTGTCTAGACAAAATGCAGTATGGTAAGCTGAACTGCTCGACAAGGTCCAGCAAGCACATGAAGTAATTGTGACGTCAAATCAACGTAGGTGCGACGTCATGACGTTTATGCAACGTCAAATCTACGTCGGTGCAACGCCATGCCGTTGATTTGACGTTGCCGAAGCGACGTGTGCCTGCTGGGGAGCTTCAGTATTGACCGGGCCGTCAAACTCCAAACAAAAACCTTTGTTGTGCGACCAGTACGGATTTGGCTTAATCTACTTCAGTTTAGTCTATTATGGGACTTCGCTGTTCGCATGAGCGTCTATGGTAACGAATGAGTGAATCAAAGTCTATGGCCAGACTGTTTGAGTGGCGGGACAAGGGTAAAGATTTGGTTGCACATGTCTTCTTGCAGGACACGCCTGCCTTAATATAAATTATACTCATAACTAACACTCCAATTTTGCGAACAGTATTTTCGCTTCTGTGGTCCTATATACATGTATGTGTTTTTTGTTGTTGTTTTTTCGTTTTTGTTTTATTTATTATTATTATTTATTTTTTTTATTTTTTTTTTTTTACTTATTATTTTTTTTTCTTGTTTGCTTTTATTTCATTGATTCGTTTAACTAATTTCGTTTTATTTATCTTCTGCATATTACCACCTAATATTGTTAACTTCATTGAATCATAAACAAAGAAACAGAAATAAATATGTATCAATCATTTGTCTTTTTATTTTCCTGCTTTGTCCTCAACAGTCTTTTTCAAACTTTGATTCTAGCAGACATCTGCAACATACTGCTGACCTCTTACTTCTTGTTTCTTACACACCATTACGCAAACACGCCTATACAAACACATTGTAAATTTTATCGCCTAAAAAGGTAAGTTTTAAGAAGAAAATTTGTGACATTTTTCTTACTTCCGCTCAAAATATAGAGTGTGGGTACTCGCGGTTCTAACGAGTACCCACAATCTATAAGGGCAGAAATAAGAAAATTAAGTTTACCCCTGTAAACCCCAGTTTTACTCTATAAAAGTTGGGTTCAAGGGGGTCAAAATTATATAGGCGTGTTTTTTGTGATACAATTAAAATTTGGAAAATTGTGTTCCCTTAATGAAAACACGCCTATTTAAATATATTTAAAATTTTACAATCAAAAAATGAAAATTTTCAGATGAAAAATTCTGATTTTTTTCTTCATATTTCAGTTCAAAATGTAGGTTGTTGGTACTCGTTATACCCGCCTCGGTGAGGCGGTTCTAATAAGAACCAACAGTCTATGTTTTTAAGCAGAAATACGAAAATAATGTATATGTCTGTTAACAAAGTTTTTTCTCTATAAAAGTAGAGCTTAATGGTTAAAAATCATAATGGCGTGTTTTATTGATGCGCCGATGAGCTGTAATAATACATCTACAATGCGAAAACTGCCGAACGCCCCTCAAAGAGTGTAGGGTTAGGGTTAGGGACGTTAAATTAATAAAACTTAGCAGTTAAGGCAATGCTCAGGAATGGATACAATTACCTAACACCTACCAAGAGAAAAAAACTACCATTTACTGAGCTAGTAGAATTGTTTTTATGAAACTACTGCAGACTGTTCTAGCGTCGGATTTTTTTTTAGGGGGGAGTTGTTATAACGCCCTTTTTCAAGATAATTTCAGTTATTTTGAGCCGATCGCTATACGGAGGTGGTCAAAAACCTAAGTACCAGGTGGGAAAACAAATGACCTTTCTTTGCAGAATTGACGAGTGAGGCAGCGGTTACATACTTAATGCTGGATCAGTATAAGAAAACAATAATAACAAGAATAAGTATAACATGTAGTTACATGTAATACGGAGGCGTTGCTAAACATAAAGATTGATTTCATTTCTCCAGAAAAAGCATTTTTCAGATGAAAATGAGTGATCTTTTCGTATTTTAAGTTCAAACAGTGATTGTGGGTTCTAAGCAGTACCCACAATCTATATTCATCTGCAATAAAGAATCTACCATATAAAGGTGAAAAACCTATTATTCCCAATCTAAATTTGGATTTTCCAGGGTTCTCATTTCACAGACTTTTTAATGTAAATCCATTTCCACCCAATAAGTATCAGCTCATTCAAAGTCAGGTTCTGGAGAAGATGTTGAAATTTGACAAGCTACTGACACACGGACGACAGACCGGTCATGCCATAACTTGGGCCTACAAGATGACCTGGAGCTTTTGGGCTAATAACTGACAAACAATCAAAAACCATAATTGCACACTGCACATATGTTCAGCAGAACATTAAAGGTTTGGTTTTAACATGCAAATTGGGACATATTTTAATCAAATCAAAGCACTGATAGCATTAGTCTATGAGCGTAAGCTTGGACATTGTTGCTCGCCCGTTTCTTGCCTTGCCATCCTGTTTTCATATTAGCTCGTATTAAAGGTATTATTATTTGATCTTATTCCAGACAATAGGACACATACATGTAAGCTTTATGTGTCTGAATATGAATCACAGATCCCTTAACGTTGTGCTTTCATTCATGTGAGATAATGCTGAGCGTTCAGTTGTTATGCCACCCATGTGAGATAATGATGCACTTTCAGTTGTTATGGTACCCATGCGAGAGGTATTTGGCTAAATCACTCAACCAAAAATATAGTTCACACTAACCAAGATACACATGTATATTTATGGCAATCAATAGGTCACCCGGAAGTTATAACCCCGGTATGAAATTTCCAGTACACAGAATATATGTTCAGACCAATCATCGGGTTAGCTGAACTTATAATCCACATATGACATTTCTAATAATAAGTCAAAATCACTGAACCATGAAATATGGTCAAATTGACCTAGATATATTTCTATGTCAATCGTGAGGTCACATGGATATTCCATGCATGACTTTGCTCCAATAACCAGTATTCAAGTAGAAGACAAAGTCACTGAACCATGAAATATAGGCCATGCTTACATTGATATACATTTCGAGACCAATCATCGCAACACATGCAGCTTAAATGCATGGCACATGTACATGGTGACCAAATAGTCTTATTTCCATCACATAGTTTTCGTTCTGCAACGGAAGGTCAGGTGATTTTTCTCCGGGTACTCCGGTTTTCGCCCATCTCTGTTTAACGATCGGCTCGATATGAGAAATAATCTTGAAAGGCCGTAAACCCAAACAAAAACCACATAGTTTTTCCAGATATAAAGCAAAATTACTGAACCATGAAATAAAGGTCACAATGAGCTAGATATGAATTAAGGTCAATCATCTGGTCACAAGGAGCTAATATCCCAGGTATATGACATCTCTCCAACAAATAATGAACCACAGTTGGGTACCGGTTAAGGAGGGTGGGGAGTAATTCTTTTCTCTTTAGATTTTTTTTATTTGCTTATATTTTGTAGCTTGAAATCTCTGCACTCGTTTGCCGTTATAAAAATATAGGCACACCAGGCTTTTTTTCGAGCTTTTTAGCTTTAAAGATGGGTACTGTTTTCGAATTTATCGAATGTTTCAATAATTACCCCAGTCATTGACAAATTGTCGATAACAATTATTTAAAACAGTATTTCCAAGTTTGGTTAAAAAAAAAAAAACACAATGCAGGATAATGTCATGTTTGCGTACCTATGTGTGAAAGACAAACTCTTTCACAGATTTTTGTCGAAACACCTATTTACAAATGTCCTTTTCTGCATGTTTTGCTGTTTTGAGATGCAATTTTCGCTATATTTGAAAAAAGAATGCATTTTTCGTCTTTAGATTTTTCTTATTTTCACATATATTGTGTAATAATATTAGATATACGAAATAGGCGTAAAATTTGACCATGTCACCAGGCATCTGAGAGAAATATTGAAGAAAAAATTTCCCCACCCCCCCCAATAAAAATGGCTAAAAAAGCATTAAGATATTGTTTAAATGACAAGAACAAGGATTATACCTTTATTATTGCACATACTTTTGCTTCCTTAATGTGATATGAATCAAAGTATTTCATTAGAATTGAAACACAATTTCATTTATAAGTTTTATGGTGTGAAAAATGGATTTTACTGGCCAAAAAATGCATGTTCTGATATAGCCATATTGTCGTTTTGTTCATGTTTAAAAGATATGAAGCCATTAACATTGTCGCAGACGTTCAAACAATGTCAGATGTATGTTATTAATATACCTGGGAAACATTATTATACATTTTTAGCTTTCTTTTTTGACAATTTATTACCCCACCCCCTAATGAAATGGGTTGAAATTGATAAAAAAAAAAAAAAAAAAAAAATACAATAAGCTGATGCAAAAGAATATAAAAATTTCCTTTTTCCCATTTAAGTTCCTGCCAACGTTATAGGGAAAGTCGAAACACTTCTAATTATTTTTTTTCTATAATTTTGACAAGTTTTTTTTTTCATGCCATATTGACCGGAAACGCTATTAATTATATCTTGCCTGTTTATGCAAATTGTGAAAGGGAGGTGAGATAAGTTATCCTTTTACTTTCCGAAAGTGGATAGAAGTGATGGCAATGACCTGGAATCGATACAATTACCCAACACCTCCGATCAGACACACCAAAGGGAAAGAACCACCAACATGAATAACTAGACCGTAATGGAAACATCACTAGCGGAAAGCCAAAATGGCAGTTGCATTCCCACATAGTGGCTTTCGTGGACCTTGAGAAGGCATTTGGTTGAGTGTCTCGGAAAGTCATCTGGGAGGCACAGAGAAAATTTGAAGTCGAGGAGTGGAATGTTCGAATGGTCCAGTGGGTGTATGCTAATTCGCGGAGCCGTATGCGTTTTTTCTGTTGGTTCCATTGAAGAATTCGAATTGAAGGTCGGTGTTCCTCAAGGCTCTTTTCTATGCCTAATGCATTTCATCATTGTGCTTTATGTCTTGTCATGCGAGTTCTGTTCGGGGGGGGGGGGGGGGGGGATGGGGGGACCTTTGAAATCATAGCTGAATCACTTCAGTGTGCTACACCACTTCAAAGGCGTCGCCCAAAAACCTCTCATATATATAGTCTCTACAAGACGGACGGTCCTTATAAACATATAGATTGGTTTCACTGCCTGTCAGGTTTCATCTCAATGTCGGGTAAAAAGACCCACAAATTGGGAAGTAACCTCTCCAAAATGACCAATATTATGTTGACGTTAAAATGACATCTCAAGCCCTGCCGATCAACGAAACCGATAGGGTTTATATGCATGGACGGTCCAACTCGGACCCATTTTCCTGGGCAGGTTTAGACCCTCTAAGCAGTTTACTAGTTCTCACGTGCGGTCGGTTTCAGCTCTGCGTGAAAGCATCATGCAGCCCGATTGGCTGGAGCCGGTACATTGACAAACTTCTGTTATGATGGTGAATGTGCGGGCATACAAAGGCTCCGTGTGGCACAACCTAAACCATCATCTTTATATTCGAAACAGATCAAAGGGATTTTTTCTTGTACACCCTTTTGCTTATGCTTGATTATTGTTTGTTTGATTTGAGGTTTAACATCCCCGTCAACACTGTAAAGGTCATTTTGGAGACGTCGCTTCCAATTTTGTGGGACATTTACCCGCCCTTAAGATGAAATGTCAACTAAAACCCCGCCACCAATTGAACCAATAGAGTTTATAAACATAGACAGGCCGACCCGCACCGCTTTGCCTGGGCAGGCTTAGATCCTCTAAGCAGTTTACCAGTAGGCCTCTACCTGTTGTGTGCAAGATCCTAATTATGGGTGCTGGCACAGGCTATTTGTTCACTGAGATGGCTTAACAGTAATTGAACCTGAGACTGCGACTGACAGTTAAAAGAATATTGTGCGCTGCCAGGCATTAGTCTGCACTTTTAGTAACCAAATATGGCAGTGTTGTCTTTCCATATAGATGACGTCACACAAACTAAAGTTAACGTCACTATTGATTCATTGTTTTGTTTGTGTTGACAAAGTATGGCCGTGGAATATGTGAACTGATAGACTCTTCGAGGCTATATTTTTGACACCAATGGAAAAATAAAGTAAACATCGTGCGTTAAAGAGAGTTCAGATTTGCCATGGACAGCTGATGGGCTGCAATCGGAGGAAACAAACCAGTAGCTGGAAAAATACAGGGTTAGTCTGTTTATCCCTCTATTTTCCTGTACTTCCAGCCATGCGGACTAGACCGAAAAGTAGTCTATGAAGTTGCAAAATAATTTATAACAAAATGCACATTGCAATGGTTATTAAATGTTACAAAAACCTCAGAAAACACTTTGAAAACTAAATAGAAACAAAAATCATTTTGAGGTAAAAATTCGAACCTGATTACGGCAGAGTCAATTATGCGCGACCCTCCTTAATCGCTTAGAGAATCTTAGCTAGGCTGTCTAGGCAACGGGATGCGAGTCCAACCGTACAATAAATAAACCCTTTTGGTTTATCTAGCCGGCAGGGCTTGAGATGCAATTTCATCCCAATGTCGATATAAGTCCCATAAAATTGGAATTGTCCTAAATAGTGTTGACAATGACGCAAAATCTCAATTCAAACAACCAAGTCCTCAACATATAAAGTGAAATCACACTGAAATTCAGGGGCCAGTTGTTCAAAACTAACGACGTCGTTAGTTAACATATCGTTAAAACTTTGATCATTTAATATGGCAAATTTGCTAATATTTTTGCTGAAAAAAAGTGAGCAGCTTTTGCATCTGCAAAAGCTGCTCACATTTTTTCAGCAAAAATACCAAAATTTTAGATATTGTACTTGCTAGAACAGTTAACAACATGACCACTAACGAGCTGGTTAAGCTAACGATGCTTTGAACAACTGGCCCCAGGTCTTCATGTTGGGTTACACTGTTACGACAATATCTGAAAGGGGTATTAGGATGGTTGGCGGTTTCAGGCATTCTTACGGACCATTTGGAAAGACACCTGCCGTAAAATCCTTTTTTGGTTCTTACAAGATTATTTCACATATTTCGAGACGATCGTTTATCAAAGGTGGACGAGAACAAGAATACCTTGAGAAAAACCACGTGACCTTTCGTTGCAGAAAAATTACACAGAACAGAAGCTTCGCGTCCTTGATGTCCACGTGACTTACACTTGTTTGTCAGAATTCCAGGTAACGGTTATTGGGTCGATTGTTTGTCAATCGACTCAAAGTTACTTAGCATTAAAACTCGTCAGTGCTAAAGTCCACGTGACTATCACTGATTTGAACTCAAGGCAAAGGTTAGGCCATGCTATTGTTAGATCAGCGTGTTGCGTAATAGGATTATCTCTATAGAATCTGGACTAGAATCATTGGTTAGACTAGGAAAAAATATCGAGGCCCCGATCAGATGCGGCGTCTGATATTAGTCTACACAATTTGCATTCAGTACAGGAATTTAACTGCCAGACGAAGCATCTGATCAGAGTCTACATTGTTTGCTTACAGCACAGGAAGTAAAGTATTGTTTGTTTGAATTTAGGTTTTCCGTACCCGTCAACACTATTTTAGTCATTTTCGAGACTTTGCTTTGAATTTTGTGTGACTTTTACCTGGCATTGTCACGAAAACATGTGTTGGGACGGTCTTACTCGCAACACTTCGCCTGGACAGGCTTAGTTAGACCCTCTAAGAGGTTTACCAGTACTTATGTGTAATCGGTTTCAGCTCTGCGTTGAAGCATCATGCAGCCCAATCTATTTCTCCAGGCCCCGATGGGCGGGGTGGGGCTAATGTAAATAATATAGGAAATTTTAACAATCTAAGCCACCTTTCTGCATCATTATTCCAGCCTACATTCCGAGTCATTCGACCCACTAGTGCTGACATCGCTTTTCTTCACATTACGAAAACACGCCTATACAAATACTTTGTAAATTTTACCGCCGAAAAGCGAAAATTTTAAGATGAAAAAGTGTGATATTTTTCCTATTTCTGCACATAATATAGTTTGTGGGTACTTGTTAGAATCGCCTCACGAGTACCCACAGTCTATATTTTAGAGAAGAAATAAGAAAATAAGGTTTAGCCCTGTAACCCCAGTTACACTACATAGAAGCGGGGTTCAAGGGGTCAAAATTATATATGTGTGATTTCGTAATGTTTAGAAAATAGCCACGCTAGTCATATTGCGGTGAGGTCAGAGTGTTGCGTAAGCGGATTATCTATAGAATCTGGTCTGGAATTATGTGCTGGGTTTTGCAAACAGTGTAGGTCCAGATCAGATGCCACAAAAAGTCGGCACCTGATCAGCAGCTATACCGTTTGCTTACAGTACAGGGCTTTAAGTGTTAAAGAAAACAGTGTAAGTTCCCGTCCAGGACCATTTTTCAGCTTTCAATCAGAGACATCAGTACTTCGAATATGTTAATATGTCATTTATATAAAACACTTCAATTAAACATCAGCGAAAAGAAACAGCATTGCGATAAAGTGCATTTTTCCACATCTCAAAAATGGCTACTTTTCAGATGAAAATGTTTGATATTTTTATCTTATATATACTGCAGACATAGCATATGGGTGCTCATTAGAACCGGATCATTAAGGCGTTTCTAACGAGTACCCACAACCTATATCTTGGAGAAGAATTAAAGAAAAATATTGAATACCCCCGTAAATCACACGTTTCTCTATATAAAGTAGGGTTTAGGGGTGTTCATTTCACGGAATGTTTCACGTGACGGTATGTTGACATGTCATTCAGACTCTTCAGGACAGCAGAGTTTTGAAATTTCATGATCTGTTCTTGATGCCTGTTACTGACATTTCAGCCGTAGTTCGAACAAATTGACCTGAGACTGGTGAACTCTATTAACATAATTATTTAACACCTGACTGAATGCATGTTATTTATCTTCGTCGTTTTCCGAAGATGGCGATATTGTTAGACAATACATAGATGTCGGTAAATGGGTCGCTATTCGCGGGATGCCGTAAATTCACGAGAAGTTTACGAAAGCCGACGTATTAGGCGATAGCATTTACTAATTTATTCCCTGCATAAAGGTCAGTCTCATGTCAAATTGTTCGAACTATATATCAAGAACAATTCATCAGACGTACCTTTTAACCCATAACCAGTGCTTCAGCTAAAGTGCACGACCCGCCGGATGCTTTTAGTTTTATGAGTGTTACCATATATGGGTATGGCGGCCATTTTGGTCATGTGACCTGGACCTAAAACGGTTCCCCCAATAAATGCGCCTTATCGTAAGGAGCAAAAATATATCTTATACTTTAGTACTGTATTCTGAATCGTTTGCATCATAAAATGCATTCTTACTTTTCCAATACAAAAGCATATGAGTCAAAGTTTGACCTAGGCACAAAGAATGTCAAGTTCAACCCAGGGTCACCATTGTGGCACTTTATGATGGGCCTACGTCCCAGATGCTATTTATCAAGTTTCGTGGAAATCTGCCGAGTGGTTCTGGAGAAGACTATTTTTTGAAGGGTTTTTACCATATATGGCTGGGCGGCCATTTTGGTCATGTGACCTGGACCCAATGAGCAAATTTTGGTTTTACCCATCCCATAGAGGCTCCATATGAAATTGGACTTCAATCGGCCCAACGGTCTCCAAGGAGAAGCAGTTCGAAAATTTTCACATTTTTCGCCTCGGCGAGGCTATACTAAATGGAATGTAATATTTGGCAAGTTCATTGGTTAGATCTCATTTATATCTATCAGTATGCAAAAAATTATTTAAATATTCTAATCGGTTAAGTCACTATCACCAATTTTCACAAACGGGTTACGGACGGACAGACAGACTGACAGAATGACACGGTGATTTTAGGGCACTCTTAGAAAATCAACCGACTTCAGTCGGTCGCTTTTTCTGCGGGTCGTGCAATAAGAGCATAATGAAGTTACGAGAATTAGAACATGCCCAAGAAAATAGTACAAATGGAATAATGTATATTTCATATTACAAACAAGTATGCCCTTTTCTGATGAATATAAAGGGTCTTACATAAATCTTAATCATCAAATTTATTAAACGAAATACGGGGCTTTGTCGAGGACCTTAATATTTTTCCTTACGAGTTTAAAATTCAAAACTAAATGAACACAATTGTTAGATTCTATTTATCACACAATGTTTACGCAGGAAGATAATGCCTGCAAAAACCCGGTTATCTCAATTTTATCACAAGAGCGAATTGGGTTGCAATGGAAAAAATAGTTCCGATGTGATTGCAAACGTTTGCCAATAATAGTTAAATTCCACATGACATAATGTTCATAAAATCTTCGAGTATTTGAAGAAAGAAAAGTACTGAGCTGGATTTAATATGTTCTCATAAGTTTTGTTTTAGAGCAGCGATTTCAATCATAAAGTATACCACGGTGAGGTATTTTCTTTCTTCACATGACTTTTAGCTCCCCTATGGGAGCTTATATGATGTTAGACCTCCGTCGGCACCATTTTCAAATGTCTTCTTCTCTGAAACCACTGGGCTAATTCCAATTTAATTTCATATGCAGCCTCCTGAAAGTTGGCAAGTATGGTCCAGGTCTCATGGTCAAGATGGCCGCCATGCCCAAATATTGTAAAAACCTTTAAAAAATATTCTTCTCCAGAACCACTGGACCGATTTTTTGAAACTTGGTATGTAGCATCGGGTGAGGGACTAGTACCAAGTTTGCAAATATGATGACCCTTGGTTGACCTTGGCCTAATTCTTCCAAGGTAAAATTTGGTTCCTTAGAGTTTTCAATGGAAAAAGGGTAAAGCAATTCATTTTTAGCTCGGTTGTTTTCGAAGAAGACGACGATGTATTTTAATAGCTCTGGCGTCGTGGTCATGCAAAAACTTGGACATTTTCGTCTGCGTCGTCGTCGTGCAAAAACTTGGACATTTTGTAATATCTCTGTCTTTACTGAGCATATTTACTTGAAACTCGGACTAGTTGTTCATTATGAACAGGGGCTGCAGCCGAGCGTTGGCACCCGCATGCGGTGCTCTTGTTCGAATCATATTGTGGTCTATGACATGAGAATAGGTAAAAAAAAAAATGTCTATGAATGCTTAAGGTCAAGGTCATTCAGTGACCTTGGCTTAAGGTCAATAGAATTATAGGTCCATTGACATTTCAAAATTGATTATCTCTGAAAAAACTAAGCCAATTTCAATTAAATTTCATTTGCAAACTTAGGACAGTAAGGGAACGAAAATTTGTTCGAATGATCAAGGTCACCTGACCAAGATGGCCGCCATGCCCAAATATGGTAAAAAACATCAAAAAGTCTTCTTCTCTAGAACCATTGTGCCGATTGTCTCAAAACTTGGTATGTGGCATTAGGTGACTTAGTACTACTAAGTTAGCAAATATGATGACCCTAGATTAACCTTGACCTATTTTCTGCCAAGGTCAAATTTGGTCCCTTAGGCTTATCAACTGGATAAGTGTAAAGCAATGCATCTTTAGGAAAATATCGCGGTCTAGGACATGAGAATGGGTAAAAAATGAACATCTATGAATGCTTAAGGTCAAGGTCATTCAGTGACTTTGGCTCAATGTCACTTGAATTATAGGTCCATTGACATTTCAAAATACATTTTCTCTGAAACCACTTGGCCATTTTCAATTAGATTTTATATGCATTCTTAGACACTGAGGGAACAAACATTTACTCGAATGGTCCAGGTCACATGACCAATATGGCCGTCGTGCCCAAATATGGTGAAAACTTAATAAAATACTCTTCTCCAGAACCACTTGGCCGATTATTTTGAAACTTGGTATGTAGCTTTAGGTGACTGAGTACTTCCAAATTTGCAAATATGATGACCCTAGATTGACGTTGACCCATTTTACGCAAAGGTCACATTTGGTTTCTTAGGCTTTTCAATGGGAAAAGTGTAAAACAATGCATTTTGGTGGTCTATGACATAGGAATAGGTAAAAATGAATGTCTAAGAATGTTAAAGGGCAAGGTCATTCAGTGACCTTGGCGCAAGGTCACTTGGGTTGAAGGCCCATCGACATGTCAAAATACATTTTCTCTTAAGCCCTTGGGCCAATTTCATTGAAATTTTATATATGTGTATATAGCCTTGTGACTTTGAAGAAACGCAAATTTGTTCAAATGGGCCAGGTCACATGACCAAGATGGCCACCATGCCAAAATATGTTAAAAACCTTAAAAAATCTACTTCTCCATAACTAACTGCGGAGATCGTCTTGAAACTTGGTATGTAGCTCGAGTTGACTGAGTAGTACCGAATTTGCGAACACGATGACCCTAGGTCGACGTTGACCTAACTTTTGACAAGGTCAAGTTTGGTACATGGGAAAGAGGTTAAAAATGTATTTTTCGAAAACTTGGGATAATGAAACGAGAGAGGTGCTGTATGAATGTCTGTGAATGATATAATATGTTAAGGTCGTTCAGCGACCTCGGTCTCAGGTGTCCATCAACTTTTCAACTTAAATTTTATATAAAGCCGAATGGATGAATGAAAGTATTTCAAATTGTCCCGGTCACATGACCAAAATGGCTGCCATGGCTATATATAATAAGTTAAAAAATATTCTTCTCCAGAACCTCTAGGAGGATTTCTTCAAACATCATGCAGCTTCAGGTGATTGAGTACTACACTATTTTACAAGTTGACCTTGACCAGTTTATCAGCACCAAAGATCATAGTCACTCAGATGATGGAAAAAGGGACCAAATAATACACATGGCTCAGAGGAAGGATCAGGACCTCATGGTCATCTTGTTTATTCTTCACATGAAGTGGGGTTTACAAGGGTTTGTTAGCCGGTCGCGACAGCTCAAAGGGATGCGAGTCTGACTGGTGAATAGGAGGTCGCGGGTTCGTTAGCTGCCGGATCGTTAAACAATCGAGCTAAATTCTGATAGCACAACAAGTTATATAAGCAAACGCGAGTGTTCTGATGTATTTTTAGCTCACCTGTCACGTAGTGACGTGGTGAGCTTTTGGGATCACTTTTTGTCCGTCGTCCGTCGTGCGTCCGTGCGTGCGTGCGTCCGTGCGTCCGTTAACAATTTCAAATAAGTATATCTCTAATACACCATGGCCAATCTTGATCAAATTTCATGAGAAGCATCATTAGGTAAGGGGCAAAAGGCTGCATAAGTTTTTTGGGCCGATCAGATTCGAATTCTGGTTGCCAGGGCAACATATATCTCCCATAGACTTATAATGGGAAATTTTTTAAAAATCTTCTTCTCTGAAACCGCAGGGCCCAGAGCTTAGATATTTAGCTTGTAACAATGTTAAGTGGTCACCTACATAAATCCTGCCAATCATGCCCCTGGGGTCCAAATTGGCCACATGCCGGGGCCCCTTAGCTCCTATAATCTCATAATGGAAAAAAATCTTCTCTGAAACCACAGGGCCCAGAGCTAAGATATTTAGCATGTAGCAACGGCAAGTGGTCACCTACATAATTCCTGCCAATCATGCCCCTGGGTTCCAAATGGGCCACGCCCCGGGGCCCCTTCGCCCCCATAGACTCATAATTGAAAAAAGCTTCAAAAATCTTCTTCTCCGAAACCACAGCGCCCAGAGCTTAGATATTTAGCATGTAGCAACGGCAAGTGGTCACCTACATAATTCCTGCCAATCATGCCCCTGGGGTCCAAATTGGCTTCGCCCCGGGGCCCCTTAGCTCCTATAGACTCATAATTGAAAAAAGCTTCTAAAATCTTCTTCTCTGAAACCACAGGGCCCAGAGCTTAGATCTTAAGCATGTAGCAACGGCAAGTGTATCACCTACATAATTCCTGCCAATCATGCCCCTGGGTGCCAAATGGGCCACGCCCCGGGGCCCTTTCGCTCCCATAGACTCATAATGGAAAAAAAGCTTCAAAAATCTTCTTCTCTGAAACCACAGGGCCCAGATCTTAGATATTTAGCATGTAGCAAGGGCAAGTGGTCTCCTACATAATTCCTGCCAATCATTCCCCTGGGTTCTAAATGGGCCATGTCCCGGCCCCCTTCGCTCCCATAGACTCATAATGGAAAAAAGCTTAAAAAATCTTCTTCTCTGAAACCACAGGGCTCAGAGCGTAGATATTTAGAATGTAGCAACGGCAAGTGTTCACCTACATAATTCCTGCCAATCATGCCCCTGGGGTCCAAATTGGCCACGCCCCCGGGCCCCTTAGCTCCTATAGACTCATAATGGAAAAAAAAGCTCCAGAAATCTTCTTCTCTGAAACCACAGGGCCCAGAGCTTAGATATTGAGCATATAGCAAGGGCAACTGGTCACCTACATTATTCCTGCCAATCATGCCCCTGAGTTCCAAATGGGCCACGCCCCGGGGCCCCTTCGCTCCCATAGATTCATAATGGAAAAAATCTTCAAAAATCTTCTTCTCTGAAACCACAGGACCCAGAACTTAGATATTTAGCATGTAGCAAGGGCAAGTAGTTATCTACATTATTCCTGCCAATCGTGCCCCTGGGTTCCAAATGGGCCATGCCCCGGCGCCCCTTCACTCCCATAGACTCATGATGGGAAAAAGCTTCAAAAATCTTCTTCTCTGAAACCACAGGGCCCAGAGCTTAGATATTAAGCATGTAGCAAGGGCAAGTGGTCACAAATCCTGCCAATCATGCCCCCGGGGTCCAAACGGGCCACGCCCCGGGGTCCCTTAGCTCCTATAGACTCATAACGGAAAAAGCTTCCAAAAATCTTCTTCTCTGAAACCACAGGAACCAGCGCTGAGATATTTAGCATGTAACAACGGCAAGTCGTGACCTACAGAATTCCTGCCAATCATGCCCCTTGGATCCAAATTGGCCATACCCCGGGACCCCTAAGCTCCTAAAAACTCATTATGGACAAAAAAGTTCAAAAATCTTCTTCTCTGAAACCACAGGGTCCAGAGCTAAGATATTTAGCATGTAGCAACGGCAAGTGGTTACCTACATAATTCTTGCCAATCATGCCCCTGGGTTCCAAATGGGCTACGCCCCGGGGCCCCTTCGCTCCCATATACTCATATTGGAAAAAAGCTTAAAAAATCTTCTTCTCTGAAACCACAAGGCCCAGAGCTTATATATTTAGCATGTAATAACGGCAAGTGGTCACCTACATAATTCCTGCCGAGCATGCCCCTGGGTTCTCAATGATGCCCCTTCGCGCCCATAGACTCATAATGGAAAAAAAGCTTTCAAAATTGCTCATCCCGTTGTGCTTGGATGAACAAGATGGCTAAAATTATAAAAAC
The DNA here is from genome assembly GCA_963580285.1 of Lucinisca nassula. NCBI lineage: Eukaryota > Metazoa > Mollusca > Bivalvia > Lucinida > Lucinidae > Lucinisca > Lucinisca nassula. Next base: position 871,209 of record OY757017.1, read on the forward strand.
CTCCTTGTGTCAATCCCTCTACTCTACCATATATTATCTTCAATTCCATTTGGATCAGATGAGCGATCCAGGGCCATCATGGCCCTCTTGTTGGTTATAGGATGAGTTTAAACCAGCTTCAAACCTGAGTGAACTATATCGCCGTCCAATATCTTTACAATTGGATGGTTCTATTGAACGGTCCGTGGTCTACATTAATATATGTAGTTTTGGAATCCATCCTTAACCCTTGGTATATCCTAAACAGTGTTAACAAGAACCAAGCGAAAACATGGTTAATATGTTTTTATATATGTTGTGTTTACATACTTTTAAAGTCAAGATAATGATTGAAAAGAGGTGTTTTTCTATATCTTAAAGCATCATATCTCTTTAAATCCATCGATCTCTCATACAGTGTATTCGATGGTTTGGATAATAAATCATTTATTATATGTCAGCTTGGAGTATAGTTGAAATTATTGTCCCGAGGTGTTGTAGACGATCTGATGCACTATTGCCTGAGCCTATTGCTCCGAGATGCTGTGGACGAACTGATGCGCTATTGCCCTAGGTCGATTGTCCCGAGATGCTGTGGACGAACTGATGCACTATTGCCTGAGGCCTATTGCTCCGAGATACTTAGGACGAACTTATGCACTATTGCACGAAGCCTATTGCTCCGAGATACTGTGGACGAACTGATGTACTATTGCCCGAGGCCTATTGCTCCGAGATACTGTGGACGAACTGATGCACTTTTGCCTGAGGCCGATTGCCCCGAGATGCTGTGGACGAACTGATGCACTATTGCCTGAGGCCGATTGTCCCGACATGCTGTGGACGAAATGATGCACTATTGCTTGAGGCCGATTGCCCCGAGATGCTGTGGACGAAATGATGCACTATTGCCTGAGGCCGATTGCCACGAGATGCTGTGGACGAAATGATGCACTATTGCCCGAGGCCTATTGCTCCGAGATGCTGTGGTCGAACTGATGCACTATTGCCTGAGGCCGGTTGCTCCGAGATGCTATGGACCAAATGATGCCCTATTGCCTGAGGCCGATTGCCCCGAGATGCTGTAGACGAACTGATGCACTATTGCCCGAGACCGATTGCCCCGAGATGCTGAGGACGAACCGATGCACTATTACCTGAGGCCTATTGCTCCGAGATACTGTGGACGAACTGATGCACTATTGCCTGAGGCCTATTGCTCCGAGATGCTGTGGACGAAATGATGCACTATTGCCCGAGGCCGGTTGCTCCGAGATGCTATGGACCAAATGATGCCCTATTGCCTGAGGTCGATTGCCCCGAGATGCTTTAGACGAACTGATGCACTATTGCCCGAGACCGATTGCCCCGAGATGCTGTGGACGAACCGATGCACTATTACCTGAGGCCTATTGCTCCGAGATACTGTGGACGAACTGATGCACTATTGGCTGAGGCCTATTGCTCCGAGATGCTATGGACGAAATGATGCGCTATTGCCTGAGGCCGACTGCCCCGAGATGCTGTGGACGAACTGATGCACTATTACTTGAGGCCTATTGCTCCGAGATACTGTGGACGAACTGATGCACTATCGCCTGAGGCTATTGCTACGAGATGCTGTGGACGATATGATGCACTATTGCCCGAGATCAATTGCCCCGAGAGACTGTGGATGAACTGATGCACTATCGCCTGAGGCTATTGCTCCAAGATGCTGTGGACGATATGATGCAATATTGCCCGAGATCAATTGCCCCGAGATGCTGTGGACGAACTGATGCACTATTGCCTTAGGCCTATTGCTCCGAGATTCTGTGGACGAACTGATGCACTATTGCCCGGGGCCGATTGCCCCGAGATGCTGTAGACGAACTGATGCACTATTGCCCGAGATCGATTGCCCCGAGATGCTGTGGACGAACCGATGCACTATTACCTGAGGCCTATTGCTCCGAGATACTGTGGACGAACTGATGCATTATTGCCTGAGGCCTATTGCTCCGAGATGCTATGGACGAAATGATGCGCTATTGCCAGAGGCCGATTGCCCCGAGATGCTGTGGACGAACTGATGCACTATTACTTGAGGCCTATTGATCCGAGATACTGTGGACGAACTGATGCACTATCGCCTGAGGCTATTGCTCCGAGATGCTGTGGACGATATGATGCACTATTGCCCGAGATCGATTACCCCGAGATGCTGTGGACGAACTGATGCACTATTGCCTTAGGCCTATTGCTCCGAGATTCTGTGGACGAACTGATGCACTATTGCCCGGGGCCGATTGCCCCGAGATACTGTGGACGAACTGATGCACTATGGCCCGAGATCGATTGCCCCGAGATGCTGTGGACGAACTGATACACTATTTACTGAGGCCTGTTGCTCAGAGATGCTGTGGATGAACTGATGCACTATTGCCTGAGGCCTATTGCCTCGAGATGCTATGGACGAACTGATGCACTATTGCCTGAGGCCTATTGCCTCGAGATGCTATGGACGAACTGATGCACTATTACCTGAGGCCTATTGCCTCGAGATGCTATGGACGAACTGATGCACTATTACCTGAGGCCTATTGCCCCGAGATGCTATGGACGAACTGATGCACTATTGCCTGAGACCTATTGCCTCGAGATGCTATGGACGAACTGATGCACTATTGCCTGAGGCCTATTGCCTCGAGATGCTGTGGACGAACTGATGCACTATTGCCTGAGACCTATTGCCCCGAGATGCTATGGACGAACTGATGCACTATTACCTGATACCTATTGCCCCGAGATGCAGTGGACGAACTGATGCACTATTGCCTGAGGCCTATTGCCCCGAGATGCTATGGACGAACTGATGCACTATTGCCTGAGGCCTATTGCCTCGAGATGCTGTGGACGAACTGATGCACTATTGCCTGAGGCCTATTGCCTCGAGATGCTATGGACGAACTGATGCACTATTACCTGAGGCCTATTGCCTCGAGATGCTATGGACGAACTGATGCACTATTACCTGAGGCCTATTGCCTCGAGATGCTATGGACGAACTGATGCACTATTACCTGAGGCCTATTGCCCCGAGATGCTATGGACGAACTGATGCACTATTGCCTGAGGCCTATTGCCCCGAGATGCTATGGACGAACTGATGCACTATTACCTGAGGCCTATTGCCTCGAGATGCTATGGACGAACTGATGCACTATTGCCTGAGGCCGTTTGCCTCGAGATGCTGTGGACGAACTGATGCACTATTGCCCGAGGCCTTTTGCTCCGAGATGCTATGGACGAACTGATGCACTATTGCCTGAGGCCTATTGCCTCGAGATGCTGTGGACGAACTGATGCACTATTACCTGAGGCCTATTGCCTCGAGATGCTGTGGACGAACTGATGCACTATTGCCTGAGGCCTATTGCCTCGAGATGCTGTGGACGAACTGATGCACTATTGCCTGAGACCTATTGCCTCGAGATGCTATGGACGAACTGATGCACTATTGCCTGAGGCCTATTGCCTCGAGATGCAGTGGACGAACTGATGCACTATTGCCTGAGGCCGTTTGCCTCGAGATGCTTTGGACGAACTGATGCACTATTGCCTGAGGCCGATTGCCCCGAGATGCTGTGGACGAACTGATGCACTATTGCCCGAGGCCTTTTGCTCCTAGATACTGTGGACGAACGGATGCACTATTTCCTGGGGTCGATTGTCCCGAGATGCTTTGGACGAACTGATGCACTATTGCCTGAGGCCTATTGCTCCGAGATACTGTGAATGAAGTGATGCACTATTGCCTGAGGCCGATTGTCCCGAGATGCTGTGGACGAACTGATGCACTATTGCCTGAGGCCTATAGCTCCGAGATACTGTGGACGAACTGATGCACTATTGCCCGAGGCCTATTGCTCCGAGATACTGTGGATGAACTGATGCACAATTACCTATGGCCGATTGCCCCGAGATGCTGTGGACGAACTGATGCACTATTGCCTGAGGCCGATTGTCCCGAGATGCTGTGGACGAACTGATGCACTATTGCCTGAGGCCGATTGCCCCGAGATGCTGTGGACGAAAAGATGCACTATTGCCTGAGGCCGTTTGCCCCGAGATGCTGTGGACCAACTGATGCTTTATTGCCTGAGGCCGATTTCCCCGAAATGCTGTGGACGAACTGATGCACTATTGCCTGAGGCCGATTGCCCCGAGATGCTGTGGACGAACTGATGCACTATTGCCTGAGGCCTATTTTCTCCGAGATGCTGTGGACGAACTGATGCGCTATTGCCATAGGCCGATCGCCCCGAGATACTGTGGACGAACTGATGCACTATTTCCTGAGGCCGATTGCCCCTAGATGCTGTGGACGAACTGATGCACTATTGCCTGAGGCCGTTTGCCCCGAGATGCTGTGGACGAACTGATGCACTATGGCCATAGGCCGATTACTCCGAGATAATATGGACGAAATGATGCACTAATGCCTGAGGCCGATTGCCCCGAGATGCTGTGGGCGAACTGATGCACTATTGCCCGAGGCCTATTGCTTCGAGATTCTGTGGACGAACTGATGCACTATTGCGGGAGGCCGATTGCCCCGAGATGCTGTGGACGAACTGATGCACTATTGCCTGAGGCCTGTTGCTCCGAGATACTGTGGACGAACTGATGCACTATTGCCCGAGGCCTATTGCTCCGAGATACTGTGGACGAACTGATGCACTATTGCCTGAGGCCGATTGCCCCGAGATGCTGTGGACGAACTGATGCACTATTGCCTGAGGCCGATTGTCCCTAGATGCTGTGGACGAAATGATGCACTATTGCTTGAGGCCGATTGCCCCGAGATGCTGTGGACGAAATGATGCACTATTGCCCGAGGCCTATTGCTCCGAGATGCTGTGGACGAACTGATGCACTATTGCCTGAGGACGGTTGCTCCGAGATGCTATGGACGAAATGATGCGCTATTGCCTGAGGCCGATTGCCCCGAGATGCTGTAGACGAACTGATGCACTGTTGCCCGAGACCGATTGCCCCGAGATGCTGTGGACGAACCGATGCACTATTACCTGAGGCCTATTGCTCCGAGATACTGTGGACGAACTGATGCACTATTGCCTGAGGCCGATTGCCCCGAGATTCTGTGGATGAACTGATGCACTATTGTCCAAGGCCGGTTGCCTCGAGTTGCTATGGACGAACTGATGCACTATTGCCCGAGACCGATTTCCCCGAGATGCTGTGGACGAACTGATGCACTATTGCCTGAAGCCTATTGCTCCGAGATGCTGTGTACGAACTGATGGACTATTGCCCGAGGCCGATTGCCCCAAGATGCTGTGGACGAAATGATGCACTATTGCCTGAGGCCGATTGCCCCAAGATTCTGTGGACGAACTGATGCAATATCGCCCGAGACCTATTGCCCCGAGATGCTGTGGACGAACTGATGCACTATTGTCCGAGGCCGATTGCCCCGAGATGCTGTGGACGTAATGATGCCTTTATGCCTGAGGCCGATTGCCCCGAGATGCTGTGGACGAACTGATGCACTATTGCTTCGGGCCGATTGCCCCGGGATGCTGTGGACGAACTGATGCACTATTGCCTGAGGCCGATTTCCCCGAAATTATGTAGACGAACTGATGCACAATTGCCCGAGGTCGATTGCTCCGAGATGCTGTGGACGAACTGATGCATTATTGCCCGAGGCCGATTGTCCCGAGGTGCTGTGGACGAACTGGTGCACTATTGCCTGAGGCCGATTGCCCCGAGATACTGTGGACGAACTGATGCACTATTGCCCGAGGCCGATTGCCCCGAGATGCTGTGGACGGACTGATGCACTATTGCCTGAGGCGGATTGCCCCGAGATGCTGTGGACGAACTAATGCACTATTGCCTGAGGCCTATTGCTCCGAGATACTGTGGACGAACTGATGCACTATTGCCCGGGGCCGATATCCCCGAGATGCTGTGGACGAAATGATGCACTATTGCCTAAGGCCGATTGCTCCGAGATACTGTGGACGAACTGATGCACTATTGCCTGAGGCCTATTGCTCCGAGATGCTGTGAACGAACTGATGCACTATTGCCCGAGGTCGATTGCCCCGAGATGCTGTGGACGAACTGATGCACTATTGCCTGAGGCCGATTGCCCCGAGATGCTTAGGACGAACTGATGCACTATTGCCCGAGGCCGATTGCCCCGAGATGCTGTGGACGAACTAATGCACTATTGCCTGAGGCTGATGGCCCCGAGATACTGTGGACGAACTGATGCACTATTGCCCGAGGCCGATTGCCCCGAGATGCTGAGGACGGACTGATGCACTATTGTCTGAGGCCTATTGCTCCGAGATGCTGTGGACGAACTAATGCACTATTGCCTGAGGCCTATTGCTCCGAGATACTGTGGACGAACTGATGCACTATTGCCCGAGGCCGATTGCCCCGAGATGCTGTGGACGAGATGATGCACTATTGCCTAAGGCCGATTGCTCCGAGATACTGTGGACGAACTGATGCACTATTGCCTTAGGCATATTGCTCCAAGATGCAGTGAACGAACTGATGCACTATTGCCCGAGGTCGATTGCCCCGAGATGCTGTGGACGAACTGATGCACTATTGCCTGAGGCCGATTGCCCCGAGATGCTGTGGACGAACTGATGCACTACTGCCCGAGGCCGATTGCCCCGAGATGCTGTGGACGAACTAATGCACTATTGCCTGAGGCCGATTGCCTCGAGATGCTGTGGACGAAATGGTGCACTATTGCCTGAGGCCGATTGCCCGTGGTGCTGTGGACGAACTGATGCCCTATTGCCTGAGGCCGATTGCCCCGAGATGTTGTGAACGAAATGATGCACTATTGCCCGAGGCCAATTGTCAAGAGGTGCTGTGGACGAACTGGTGCACTATTGCCTGAGGCCGATTGCCCCGAGATACTGTGGACGAACTGATGCACTATTGACCGAGGCCGATTGCCCCGAGATGCTGTGGACGGACTGATGCACTATTGCCTGAGGCGGATTGCCCCGAGATGCTGTGGACGAACTGATGCACTATTGCCTGAGGCCTATTGCTCCGAGATACTGTGGACGAACTGATGCACTATTGCCTGAGGCCTATTGCTCCGAGATACTGTGGACGAACTGATGCACTATTGCCCGAGGTCGATTGCCCCGAGATGCTGTGGACGAACTGATGCACTATTGCCTGAGGCCGATTGCCCCGAGATGCTTAGGACGAACTGATGCACTATTGCCCGAGGCCGATTGCCCCTAGATGCTGTGGACGAACTTATGCACTATTGCCTGAGGCCTATTGCTCCGAGATACTGTGGACGAACTGATGCACTATTGCCCGAGGTCGATTGCCCCGAGATGCTGTGGACGAACTGATGCACTATTGCCTGAGGCCGATTGCCCCGAGATGCTTAGGACGAACTGATGCACTATTGCCCGAGGCCGATTGCCCCGAGATGCTGTGGACGAACTTATGCACTATTGCCTGAGGCTGATTGCCCCGAGATACTGTGGACGAACTTATGCACTATTGCCCGAGGCCGATTGCCCCGAGATGCTGTGGACGGACTGATGCACTATTGCCTGAGGCCTATTGCTCCGAGATGCTGTGGACGAACTAATGCACTATTGCCTGAGGCCTATTGCTCCGAGATACTGTGGACGAACTGATGCACTATTGCCCGAGGCCGATTGCCCCGAGATGCTGTGGACGAGATGATGCACTATTGCCTAAGGCCGATTGCTCCGATATACTGTGGACGAACTGATGCACTATTGCCTTAGGCATATTGCTCCAAGATGCTGTGAACGAACTGATGCACTATTGCCCGAGGTCGATTGCCCCGAGATGCTGTGGACGAACTGATGCACTATTGCCTGAGGCCGATTGCCCCGAGATGCTGTGGACGAACTGATGCACTATTGCCCGAGGCCGATTGCCCCGAGATGCTGTGGACGAACTAATACACTATTGCCTGAGGTCGATTGCCTCGAGATGCTGTGGACGAAATGGTGCACTATTGCCTGAGGCCGATTGCCCGTGGTGCTGTGGACGAACTGATGCCCTATTGCCTGAGGCCGATTGCCCCGAGATGTTGTGAACGAAATGATGCACTATTGCCCGAGGCCAATTGTCAAGAGGTGCTGTGGACGAACTGGTGCACTATTGCCTGAGGCCGATTGCCCCGAGATACTGTGGACGAACTGATGCACTATTGACCGAGGCCGATTGCCCCGAGATGCTGTGGACGGACTGATGCATTATTGCCTGAGGCGGATTGCCCCGAGATGCTGTGGACGAACTGATGCACTATTGCCTGAGGCCTATTGCTCCGAGATACTGTGGACGAACTGATGCACTATTGCCTGAGGCCTATTGCTCCGAGATACTGTGGACGAACTGATGCACTATTGCCCGAGGTCGATTGCCCCGAGATGCTGTGGACGAACTGATGCACTATTGCCTGAGGCCGATTGCCCCGAGATGCTTAGGACGAACTGATGCACTATTGCCCGAGGCCGATTGCCCCGAGATGCTGTGGACGAACTTATGCACTATTGCCTGAGGCTGATTGCCCCGAGATACTGTGGACGAACTTATGCACTATTGCCCGAGGTCGATTGCCCCGAGATGCTGTGGCCGGACTGATGCACTATTGCCTGAGGCCTATTGCTCCGAGATGCTGTGGACGAACTAATGCACTATTGCCTGAGGCCTATTGCTCCGAGATACTGTGGACGAACTGATGCACTATTGCCCGAGGCCGATTGCCCCGAGATTCTGTGGACGAGATGATGCACTATTGCCTAAGACCGATTGCTCCGAGATACTGTGGACGAACTGATGCACTATTGCCTTAGGCCTATTGCTCCAAGATGCTGTGAACGAACTGATGCACTATTGCCCGAGGTCGATTGCCCCGAGATGCTGTGGACGAACTGATGCACTATTGCCCGCGGCCGATTGCCCCGAGATGCTGTGGACGAACTGATGCACTATTGCCCGAGGCCGATTGCCCCGAGATGCTGTGGACGAACTAATGCACTATTGCCTGAGGCCGATTGCCTCGAGATGCTGTGGACGAAATGGTGCACTATTGCCTGAGGCCGATTGCTCCGAGATACTGTGGACGAACTGATGCAATATTGCCTGGGACCTATTGCTCCGAGATGCTGTGGACGGACTGATGCACTATTGCCTGAGGCCTATTGCTCCGAGATGCTGTGGACGAACTAATGCACTATTGCCTGAGGCCTATTGCTCCGAGATACTGTGGACGAACTGATGCACTATTGCCCGAGGCCGATTGCCCCGAGATGCTGTGGACGAGATGATGCACTATTGCCTAAGGCCGATTGCTCCGATATACTGTGGACGAACTGATGCACTATTGCCTTAGGCATATTGCTCCAAGATGCTGTGAACGAACTGATGCACTATTGCCCGAGGTCGATTGCCCCGAGATGCTGTGGACGAACTGATGCACTATTGCCTGAGGCCGATTGCCCCGAGATGCTGTGGACGAACTGATGCACTATTGCCCGAGGCCGATTGCCCCGAGATGCTGTGGACGAACTAATGCACTATTGCCTGAGGTCGATTGCCTCGAGATGCTGTGGACGAAATGGTGCACTATTGCCTGAGGCCGATTGCCCGTGGTGCTGTGGACGAACTGATGCCCTATTGCCTGAGGCCGATTGCCCCGAGATGTTGTGAACGAAATGATGCACTATTGCCCGAGGCCAATTGTCAAGAGGTGCTGTGGACGAACTGGTGCACTATTGCCTGAGGCCGATTGCCCCGAGATACTGTGGACGAACTGATGCACTATTGACCGAGGCCGATTGCCCCGAGATGCTGTGGACGGACTGATGCATTATTGCCTGAGGCGGATTGCCCCGAGATGCTGTGGACGAACTGATGCACTATTGCCTGAGGCCTATTGCTCCGAGATACTGTGGACGAACTGATGCACTATTGCCTGAGGCCTATTGCTCCGAGATACTGTGGACGAACTGATGCACTATTGCCCGAGGTCGATTGCCCCGAGATGCTGTGGACGAACTGATGCACAATTGCCTGAGGCCGATTGCCCCGAGATGCTTAGGACGAACTGATGCACTATTGCCCGAGGCCGATTGCCCCGAGATGCTGTGGACGAACTTATGCACTATTGCCTGAGGCTGATTGCCCCGAGATACTGTGGACGAACTTATGCACTATTGCCCGAGGTCGATTGCCCCGAGATGCTGTGGCCGGACTGATGCACTATTGCCTGAGGCCTATTGCTCCGAGATGCTGTGGACGAACTAATGCACTATTGCCTGAGGCCTATTGCTCCGAGATACTGTGGACGAACTGATGCACTATTGCCCGAGGCCGATTGCCCCGAGATTCTGTGGACGAGATGATGCACTATTGCCTAAGACCGATTGCTCCGAGATACTGTGGACGAACTGATGCACTATTGCCTTAGGCCTATTGCTCCAAGATGCTGTGAACGAACTGATGCACTATTGCCCGAGGTCGATTGCCCCGAGATGCTGTGGACGAACTGATGCACTATTGCCCGCGGCCGATTGCCCCGAGATGCTGTGGACGAACTGATGCACTATTGCCCGAGGCCGATTGCCCCGAGATGCTGTGGACGAACTAATGCACTATTGCCTGAGGCCGATTGCCTCGAGATGCTGTGGACGAAATGGTGCACTATTGCCTGAGGCCGATTGCTCCGAGATACTGTGGACGAACTGATGCACTATTGCCTGGGGCCTATTGCTCCGAGATGCTGTGGACGAACTGATGCACGATTGCCCGAGGTCGATTGCCCCGAGATGCTGTGGACGAACTGATGCACTATTGCCTGAGGCCGATTGCCCCGAGATGCTTAGGACGAACTGATGCACTATTGCCCGAGGCCGATTGCCCCGAGATGCTGTGGACGAACTAATGCACTATTGCCTGAGGCCTATTGCTCCGAGATGCTGTGGACGAACTTATGCACTATTCCCCGAGACCGATTGACTCGAGATGCTGTGGACGAAATGGTGCACTATTGCCTGAGACCGATTGCCCCGAGGTGCTGTGGACGAACTGCTGCCCTATTGCCCGAGGCCGATTGCTCCGAGATGCTGTGGACGAACTGATGCACTATTGCTCGAGGCTGTTTGCCCCGAGATGCTGTGGACGAACTGATGCACTATTGTCGGTGGCCGATTGCTCCGAGATACTGTGGCGCACTGATGCACTATTAATCGAGGCCGATTGCCCCGAGATGCTGTGGACGAACCGATGCACTATTGCCAAGGCAATAGTGCATCAGTTCGTGCACAGCACCACGGGGCAATAGTTTTGATTATACTCCAAATAGGCATGAAATAACTGTATAATAATATTATATAACAAGGTATTTATTCTTATAAATGAGTGATGTTCAACGCAGGATCATACAAATGTGAATCTCAGAAAATCAAACATCAATAACCTTTTTCATCTGCACTGCACAGACTCATTCAAAGTCTCAGTTATCAAATACACGTACAAATATTTGAACACTTTGTAAAATCAAAGTCGTGTCAACTCAAACACAGTTCTAATGCATTCGCGTATGTAACAAGAAGTCTGATTGGATAACATCAAACGTTACAAAAGAAGATTACCATAAGCTTATATCAGATTGCTATCTATCCATTTAAAGTATTGTTTGCAGTTATACGATTGTATATGCCAACCAATAAACTATTGTTTAAACCAACAGTTGCAACAGTATATTCTGCTATATACTGTCGAAAATCCGACATCATGACGTAACGTCGCTTTTTGTCGGCCGGCGTTTGGTTTTACGTTGACTGGTTCCCTCACCCTATAGCTCTCTGGCTTTCGCATATAGGGCTGTCTATTTCAATAGAACACAGGCATCCAGTTAAGGTTTTACGCTTATCACAAACTAGATCCAGTCCAATGTGAACAAAATAACAAATCAAGTGTATTAATATAGGTATAACTCATATTTGAAAATTAGCTTCGTTTGGTGGTGTTTTGTGGGAGTAAATCGTCGATGGGGCGGTCGAAATTCCGTTTTACGTCTCCGCTGAAGCAAAACCCCGACCGTAAAACGGCCGATATATCTCCCGAAATAACAAAATAGAAGTGAAGGCAATGATCAGGAATTGATACAAGCAACCCACAGCTCCCAAGGGAAAGAAACACAAATATGAAACAGCAGACCCTAATGGAAACATCAACAGCAGAAAGCCAAAAGGACAGTTACTTTCCCACATGTTTAATTAGTTATTCCCTGAGTAGCCAGTTCTTATTTAGGTGTAGGAAAAATATTCTATGACTGTAAGAGTCCTGACAAGTGACACATGATCGACAATTCAAATGCGTTATGAAAGACTTCAAAACTGTGTGACAGTATTAACTGTGATATACTTTCGGAAACCCGAAATTTACGTAACGTCGCTTCTCATTGGCTGGCATCTGGTTTGATGCAGCTCGTGGCGTTTGCCGTTTTGTTGAAAAAAAAAGTGCAATTTTAACAAAACAATCAAATACATGTTCTTGTGTGATAACTGCATAGCGAAAACACACGTTTTTAACTTTAACCCCTTTGAACCCCACTTTTATATAGTAAAACTAGGGGTTTACAGGGGTAAACCTTATTTTTTCTTATTTCTGCTCTAAAAATATAGATTGCTGGTACTCGGTAGAACCGCCTCGGGTACCCACAATCTATATGTTGAGCAGAAATAAGAAAATATCACAAAAAATTGTTTCATCTGAAAATTTTCATTTGTTTTTTTTTGTGTGTGTGTGTGTGTGTGTGTGTGTGTGTGTGTGTGTGTGTGTGTGTGTGTGTGTGTGTGTGTGTGTGTGTGTGTGCTTTTGTGTTTTGTGTGTGTGTGTGTGTGTGTGTGTGTGTGTGTTGTGTGTGTGTGTGTGTGTGTGTGTGTGTGGTAAAAGTTCCAATATATTTGAATAGACATGTTTTCGCTGTATTCAAAATTCTTATTTTGGGATTTCACACTCGATATACTATTGCAAATTTTTGGCGGTACATTTATCCAATCAAACGTCGCGTTACATACGCATGTGAGCCCCGCCAAGCGAATTTGTGTCTTCGAGCATTCCGTCATGACAAACTTTAACTGCGCATGCCCAGCCATTCAGAGGGGCCAGGGATATGGCTTTCTGTCTGAAGGTTCCCCTTGATTCACTGCTTGTATGGGCGAGCAGCGAAGGTTCTGGCGAGACTGCGCGGATGCGCAGGCCCGCCTGAACCTTCGCTGCTCGCATAGGCGATAAGTACCAAAATCGCTTGACGGGGCCCATGTGCATTCGAATCATCAATGGAAGCAATGCTCAAACATCACTTTTCCCTTGCACCACACATACAATAATAATCTCCTGCAAATTAACCTTGGCAGAAAACAGATCTCCAAGTTGTGTCTATTCACAGTACATTTTCATTCAAATAGGTGCCTTTGGTAGCAGCCCATGGAGCTTGAAAGCTGAAATAAAAACACACTATTGTTTCACAAAAAACTTATGCTTCAAAGTTCAGACTTTACAATAAGTATTTCAAGGCACACATGTTAATAAAATTTTCTCATTTTCAATGTTAATACAAATGTATGTACATTACGAAAACACGCCTATACAATTACATTGACACGTTTATCGCCGAAAAAATGAAATTTTCAGATGAAAAATTGTGATATTTTTCTTATTTTTCTCAAAATATAGAGAGTGGGTACTCGTTAGAACCGCCTCATTGAGGCGGTTCTAACGAGTACCCACAATCTATATCTCAGAGCAGAAATACGAAAAATAAGGTTTACCCCTCCAAACCCCAGTTTTACAATATAAAAGTGGGGTTAGAGGGGGTCAAAATTATATAGGCGTGTTTTCGTGATGCATTGGCACTTTTTTACTTATTTAAACTTTAAACTCTATATCACAACCATGTTAGATGTTTATCTTTAACAAACCTATCATAATTAGATAACGATACAATCTCAAGCTATTTCAGCTGAATTTAAAATGCTCATGTGATTTGGATCCCGGCAACTCGCTTCAAGTTATAGGACAATTGCATATTTTATTTTTCTGTGTTAACCCTTGTGCTGCTGAGCCCGGATATGTCTTAACTTTCAAAAAATGCAGATCCAGATCTGAATTAGCCATCTGATCAGGATCTTCATTGCTTGTCATTCAGTTTATGAATTTGTTGCAATAATTTGCATCAAGTAATCTGATTGGTTGATAATCAGTAGTGGGTGTGGCATATTTATATATTCAACAGGTTAAGGGTTAATGCAGTGCCATAAAAAACCCTGTCTTTGTCTGAAAATAGATCAACCCGTGTTTTGTAGACCCAGATGGGACATTTCATCGCGTGATCAAGTCCGTGAAATGAACCCCCCTTAACCCCTCTTTATATAGAGAAAACTGGGGTTAACAGGGTTATGCACTATTTTTTTTTATTTCTTGCCAAAGAAATAGGTTGTGAGTACTGGTTAGAACCACCTTAATGTGGCGGTTCTAACGAGCACCCACACTCTATGTTTGCCGTAAGAATGAGAAAAATATTAAGGATTTTCGTCAGAAAAGTAGTCATAAAATGCACTATGTCGTACGGATGTATTATCGTAATGTTGCAATTTAGCCTAGAGCGTGGCTAAGGTACTTTTTTATTATTGACACATCACGCAAACACGCCTATACAATTTTGACCCCCTTGAACCCAACTTTTATATAGTAAAACTGGGGTTTACAAAGGTAAACCTCATTTTTCTTATTTCTGCTCTTAAATATAGATTGTGGGCACTCGTTAGAACCGCCTCATCGAGGCGGTTCTAACTAGTTCCCACAATCTATATTTTGAGCAGAAATAAGAAAAATATCAGAATTTTTCATCATAAAATTTTCATTTTTTCGGCGATAAAGGTGGCAATGTATTTGTATAGGCGTGTTTGCGTAATGAGGGAACACGTGACCACTTTCCCGTCCTGAGAGAGATATTTGCATGGGCCGTTGATATTGAAAGGGAACAGGGAATCGCCTTCCCTGCCTGAGTGCGATATTTGTCTGAGCTGATCATATTCCCAGCCTTTAAGCGATGTCTGCCCAGATATCACTCTCAAGCAGGGAATATGATACCGGCATGTTCCATACCGGCCCCGATAGCTCAGTTGGTAGAGTGTCCGCTCCGGGGAACGGGAGGTCTCGGGTTCGATCCCGGGCCGGGACATACCAAAGTCGTTAAAAATGGTACTAGCTGCTCCTCGCTTGGCACTCAGATTTACGGGGTAGAGCTAGGACTGGTCGATCCAGTGTCAGGATAATGTGACTGGGTGTGGTATCATGTAATGTGTCAGGGACATGATACTTCAGTGAGGCAGCACTATAAACGTGAGCATTGAGCTCCCTGTCGCAACCAGACACCGTCGTGATATGACTGAAAAATTGTTGAAAGCGACGTTAAACCCGAATTCACACACACACACACACCGGCATGTTCCGGCCCAGGCAAATATTGTACACAGGCGGGGAAGATAAATCAGAATCAGAATGGCTACTGGTGACACGTCAAATGGCATTATTTCATTAGGACCATTGTCCTTAGCTCTCGCCAAAGAAGGAAACTTAGCTACTTTATTGATATCATGTTCACCTTCAAAATCTGTTATACTTCAAAATCGAAGTGACGGCCATGATCAGGAATCGACACAATTAACCCACAGCTCCCATCAGAGACACCAAAGGGAAAGAAACACAAGCATGCAACAACAGACCCTAATGGAAATATCCACAGCGGAAAGCCAAAATGACTGTTATTTCCCCACAAAATGGCCAACGGGCTATCCAAAATTATATTCGAGGGATATTCGAAGAAAAGAATTGCTTATTGTCCTCTAATTCAATATCCGAGTGGAGCACGATCAAAACCAATACATATGTGTATAGGGCTATTAAATATCTACACATATCTGGTGTATAAATGTACATGTCAGGCTAAGTGTAAGACAAAGTTTGCCATTGGAATACACGCAGTCATTGACCACTGCAGTAAAAAGGGTTGCTAGAAGCGTCGACTAAAAGGTTATATACGGGCTTACATCAAAGCTTGCTTAAAACTTGGTTGTTCTTTAAGAAGCTAATGACTGAAATTTCTACTGCTTTTGAACCTTCTTGTGTGTCTTATGACAAAGTTCGGCGGTGGCAAAAGAAATTTGAGTCTGGTGTTGAGTCCATCAAAAATGCACCGAAATCAGGTAGGCCAAAATCTGCATTTCGAAAAGAAATCGTTTCCATAATAAAGGAAATTATTGATGCAGATGCCAGATTTACAGTTCGTTGATATTGCACGAAAGGTAGGCATATCACTATCAACGGTTCACATTATTTTAAAGAAGCATTTGAAAATCTGAAAGATTTCTGCTAGATCGGTGCCATCTGTTGACTGACGAGCAAAAGAGGCAACGGGTTAAAGTGGCCAAAAGACTGCTACAATTGTTTCCAAAATATGACAAAAAGCAGTTTGCCAATGTCGTCACAGGTGATGAAACCAAGGTCAATTATTTTGAGCCCGTCAGAAAGGTTAGCAATAAGATCTAGGCCACTAAACACAGCAAACGCCCAATAATTTGCCAAACGTTCTTTGAGTACAAAGAAGGTTTTGTATGCAATCTTCTTCTCTGGTGAAGGAGTCGCAATAAAAGTGCCGGTGAAAAAGGGCATACGCATTACCGGAAAGTACCACAAAGACGTAGTACTGACGAAACTG
Source organism: Lucinisca nassula (assembly GCA_963580285.1). NCBI lineage: Eukaryota > Metazoa > Mollusca > Bivalvia > Lucinida > Lucinidae > Lucinisca > Lucinisca nassula. Next base: position 888,019 of record OY757017.1, read on the forward strand.
AAAAAGTTTTATCAGAAACAACACCCTGCCACTGGTTTTAAAAATGTCCGTCTTCTACATGACAATGCAACCACTCATACCTCCGCAATAGTTGCGGCGTTTCTGAAGAAAGAAAAAGGTAACTGTATTGCCTCACCCCCCGTATTCCCCAGACCTTGACCCATGTGACTTCTTTTTGTTTCCGAAATTGAAATCATTCCTTGCTGGGCGGAAATACCAGTCACGACAGACACTTGGATCTGCCATTCATTTGTACCTTATTACTGTGCCCAAATCAGCGTACCGTGACGCCTTCAAGAAGTGGGTACATCGGCTGAAACTTTGCATTTCTAGCCACGGAGAGTACTTGGAGAGCACTTTTGGGCTAACTTGAAATTTGAAGTCGCCAGATAGAAATAAGCATTTTTTTTCGAACATCCCCCGTAAGCGATACACACATTCAAAGACAAACCATAGCAAAAATAAACCGTGACAGAAGAACCGTCTTGGAACTGTCAGTGAAACGAATTCCACTGGGGGGCTTAAATCGATAGTACGTGGCCACAATCCCCGCCCTTACTTCCGTCGCGAATGACTAGATAAATAATTTGTTCAGTCAGCATGAAGGCCTCCTAACTCATGTGTGCAACATCTCCTGAATACAAATAATCAAACAACCACAGAGGTGAGACAACGGTGAGGACTCGACAGCAAAAAAAAACACTGAAATGCTGGAGCAAAAGAAAACCAACAGTTAGTCTCCTATGGGCCCGACCAGAGACAGAGCATCAGGCACCAACCAACATTACATATAATTAGATTCTCTCTAATTCTCAGTAAGCCGTTACGCTGGAACCGTCATAGAATCTGAAGCCTGACCCACCGGCGTGCAATGAAAGAGGGCATCAAAGTTGTCCACCGTGATTGGGTTAACTACCATGCATGTAGTCTGTCGTATAACATATATGTTGTACCAAATCTTTTTATTTCGAAGAATGATTTTACGAAATCGGGTGCTGAAGTCATTGCGGTTATATATTTTTTCTGAATTTATACACTAAGTCGCCATAAAATTCGGGTTCCGATAGACCTTGTTGAAGAAGAGATTTAAGTTCAATATTGAATTTTGAAATTAAATCAGAATTACGTCTATAAAATTTTGAAACGGTTGCGTAGTTTATAGTACCGATAACCCTGATTAAGAAGTTTAGCAGTTAACAATTTATTACGAGTGTTGAAGTCAGTTACATGACTACACACTCTGGCAAATCGAATGAATCAGTAAGACTCAATTCCTTCCTGCTGATATGGTGCCTTGCTGCTGATATGGTGCCTTCCTGCTGATATGGTGCCAGCAGTTGCAGTTATAGATATTTTGTTAAGAGTTGCCTAAAATCGTACTTCACAGTGTCTAACCATGCATATTTCAGATAGTGTCGGATGTTTTTTTCTTCTTTGTTTGGTTTTGTTTGGTTTTGGTTTTACGGCCCTTTCAAGATTATTTCATTCATATCAGAATTGGATGATGACCGGAGTCCCCGTTTGATTTGATGTTTAACGTCCCCGTAAACACTATAAATAACATTTTGGAGACGTTGTTTCCAATTTTGTGGGACTTTTACCAGACCAAACCCTGTCGCCCAATGAAACCAATAGGGTTAATAAGCATGGACGGCCCGACTCGCACCACTTTGTCTGGGCAGGCTTAGATCCTCTGAGCGGTTTACCAGTACTCGTGTGCGGTCGGATTCAGCTCTGCGTGGAAGCATCATGCAGCCCATTTATTTCTTCAAGCCCCAATGAGCGGGGGCCGCATCGAGGAGGTGAAACTGTTGAAGACGTATAAAAACTTATGAGTTCTACATTACACATTCAGACCTCACCCCTGGCTCACTGCCTCTACCTGGTTGCTCGATGCAACTGCGACCGCCATGGCAACTGCCACACAGATACTTTATATGTCGGTGCCAGAGCATTCTACATATCTGCTGGCTCGGTGCCACTGCCTCCGACATAACAGCTGATTCGGGGCCTAAGCCACAGACGTGCATGCTGGCTCGATGCTGCTACCTCACACATAACTGAAGGATCGCTGCCATTTGCTAAGACATGACGCTGGCTCGGTTCCACTGCCTCAGACATAACTGCTGATTCGGTGCTACCTCGGATATGCCTGCTGACTCGCGCCACTGCATCAGACTTTACTTCTGATTCCTTGCCAAAATCACAAACGCGCCTGTTTGCTCGGTCCCGCTGCTTCAGACATAACTGCCGATCCCGTTCCTAAGCCACAGACGTGCCTGCTGGCTTGGTGCCACTTCCACATGCATGCCTGTTGGCTCGGTTCCACTGCCTCAGACATACCTGCGGGGTCGTTGTCACTGCCTCGGTGCCAAGGCATCATACATATCTGCTACCTCAAAGTCACTGTCTCGGGCATGCATGCTGACTCGGTGTCACTGCATCAGACCTATCTTCTGATTCCTTGCCTAAATCACAGATGTGCCTGCAGGCTCGATGCCACTGCCTCTGACAAAACTGCTGATTCCGTGCCTAAACTAAAGACGCGCGTGCTGCATCTGTCCCGCTGCCTCTATTATAACTGCTGATTCATTGTCTAAGCCATAGACGCGCCTGCTGGCTCGGTGCCGCTGCTCAGACATGACTGGTGATTCAGTGCCTAAGCCACAGACGCGCCTGTTGGTCGGTCCCGCTGCCTCAGATTTAACTGCTGATTCGGTGCCCAAGCCATAGACGTGCATGCTGGCTCGGTGCCTCTGCCTGAGACATAACTGCTGATTCAGTGCCTAAGCCACAGACGTGCCTATTGACTCGGTAACAGCTCCACATGCATGTTTGCTGGCCTGGTCCTTCTGTTTTAGAGATAAATACAGGGTCATTGCCACTGGTTTGAAGGATCAGTACTCTATGCATCGGTGGCAAGGCAAAACATGTCAGCAGTCATGTGTGAGGCAGGGTCGTTGCCTCTTGCTCAGACATGCCCGCTGGCTCAGACATGCCCGAATCCTTTCCTAAACCACAGGCGCGCCTGCTGGCTCGGACACGCTGCCTCAGATGAAACTATGATTCGGTGCCTAAGCCACCGATGTGCCTGCTGGCTCGGTGCCGCTGTCTCAGATATAACTGCTGATTCGTTGCCTAACCCATAGACGTACCTGCTAGCTCTTTGCCGCTACGTCAGACATAACTGCAGATTCGGTGCCCAAGCCACAGACGTACCTGCTGGCTCGGTGCCACATCCATAGGTATGCCTGCATGCTCGATTCCACTGCCTCAGAGATAGCTGCAGGGTCGTTGTCACTCGCTGAGACAAGCCTGCTGTCCCAGTGCCACTGCCGCAGGCTAAACTGATGGATCTGTGCCACAGCCTCAAATGTATCTTATTGCTCGATGCTACTGTGACTGTCATGCCTAATGATTTAGTGTCACTGACACATACATACTTTATTGATCGGCGACAGGGCATAAGTCATGTCAGCTGGCACAGAGTCACTGCCTCAGAAGGCCTGTTCGCTGTGTACCACTGCCTCAAACATAACTGCTGATTCGGTGCCTAAGCCATAGACGTGTCTGCTGGCTCCGTGCTGCTGCCTCATGCATGGCTGCTGAATCGGTGCCTAAGCCACAGACGCTTCGTTCGGCTAGGACCCGCTACCTCAGTCATAACTGCTAATTCCGTGTCTAAACCACAGGTGCGTCTGCTGACTCGGCCACGCTGCTTCAGAAATAACCGCTGATTCGGTGCCTAAGCAACAGACGTGCCTGCTGGCTCGGTGTCACTTCCACATGCATGCCTGTTGGCTCGGTTCCACTGCCTCAGCGATACCTACAGGGTTGTTGTCACTTGTTGAGACATTCTCCCTGGCTCAGTGCCACTGACTAATGCTAAACTGATGGATCAGTGCTACTGCCCAATACGTACCTGGTGGCTCGATGCCACTGCGGCCGTCATGGCAAATGACTAAGTACCACTGCCACACAAGTACTTTATGGATCTATGGCAAAGCATCAATCATGCCTGAAGGCGGAATGTCACTGCCTAGGACATGCCTGCTAGCTCGGTGCTACTGCCTCCGACATAACAGCTGAATCGGTGCATGTGCTAGATGCTGCTGCCACACACATTACTGCATGGTCGTTGCAACTGGCTAAGATATGACCGCTGACTCGGTTCCAATGCCTTAGAGTTAACTGCTGATTCAGTGCCTAAGCCAAAGTCATGCCTGCTGCAACGGTGCTGCTGCCTCAGGCATGCCTGCTGGCTCGGTTCCATTGCCTCAGACATATCAGCAAGATCACTGGTCACTGCCTCAGTCATAACCTATGACTCAGTGCTTCTTCCACAGGCGTGCGTGGTTGCTCGATGCCACTGCGACTGACAAGCCAATATGCTTAATGCCAATGCCACCAAAAATACTTAATGGTTCGGTGCCAAAGCAGCAGACATAGCTGCTGGCTGCAGACAGTCAATTCCTCAAACAGGCCTGCTGGCTCGGTGCCACAGGCTAAGGCAACGTGTTGATTTGGTGCCTACGCCGCGCCACAGACGGGCCTGCTGGCTAGGTGCAACTGCCTCAGGCATGCTTGCTGGCTCGGTTCAGCTGCGTCAGATATACCTGCTGTGTTTTTGCCAATGGCTCAGACATGCCAGTTGGCTCAATGTCACTGCTTCAGGCATAACTGATGGATGAGTGCCCCAGACGTACTTGGTTGCTCGTTTGTCATGCTAAATTACTTACTGCCACTACAGCACAAGAACACTTTATTGCTCGGTACCAAGGCATCAGGCATGCCTACTTACTTGCCTGCTGGCTCGGAAACATTGCCTCAGACAAAACTGCTGATTCCGAGCTTAAACCACAGACGCACCTGCTGGCTCGGTGCCGCTGCCTCAGGCATAGCTTCTGATTCAGTACAAAAGCCAAAGACATGCCTGCGCGCCTGCTGGCTAGGTACCGCTGCCTCAGGTATAACTGCTGATTAGATGCAAAAGCCAAAGTCACGCCTGTTAGCTAGGCGTCACTGCTGTATGCATGCCTGTCGGCTCGGTTCCATGGCCTCAGACATACTTGCAGTGTCGATGCCACTGGTTCAGACATGCCCGCTGGCTTAGTGCGACAGTCTCAGACTAACTGGTGGACCATTGCCAATGCCTCAGACTTATCTGGCTGCTCGACGCCATTGCGTTTGTATGACGTAACCAGCACCATAAAGTGGGCTTTAACCACAATTGTATAGTTTTACATTCTACATAACTGCTGATTCGGTGCCTAAGCCTTTATGAATCGGTGGCAAGGCAAGACATGTTAACAGTCATGTCTAAGGCAGGGTCGTTGCCACTTGCTCAGACATTCCCGTTGGATCAGTGTCAATGCCTCAGACGTACCTGGCTGCTCGATACTATTTCGTTTGTCATGCCAACAAAATTTAATACTTTATGATTCGGTGCCAAGTCATCAGACATTATCTGCTGCCTCAAAGTCACTGACTCGGACATGCCTGCTGACTCGGTCCCGCTGCCTCTGACATAACTGCTGATTGGGTGCCTTAGCCACATACATGCCTGCTGGCTGGATGCCACTGCCTCAGCTAGGTCTGCTGGCTTGGTTTGACTGCCTCAGACGTATCTGCAGGGTAGTTGTCACCGGCTCGATGCGAAGACATCTGACATATCTCCTGCCTCAAAATCTTGTCCTCGGTCATGCCTGCTGACTCGGCGTCACTGTATGAGAGATAACTTACGTAAATCACAGACACACCTGGTGGCTCAGTCCCGCTGCCTCAGACATAATCGCTGATTCCATGCCGAAGCCACAGACGTGCATGATTGTTCGGTGCCGCTGCCTCTGACATAACTGCTGATTCAGTACCGAAATCAAAGATGCGCCTGCTGCCTCTGTCCCGCTGCCTCAGTCATAATCGCTGATTCATTGTCTACACCATAGACTCGATGCCTAAGCCATAGACGTGCCTACTGGCTCGGTGTCGCTGCCTCAGATTAAGCCATAGACGTGCCTGCTGCCTCAGACATAACTGTTGAATGGGTGCCTGAGCCACAGACGTGTGTGCTGGTTCGGTGCCACTACTTAAGCATGCCTACAGGCTCCGTTCCACTGCCTCCGAGATACCTGCAGGGTCGTTGACCCTCACTGAGACAAGCCCAGCCCACTGCTCCTGGCTAAACTAATGGATCTATGCCACGGCCTCAAACGTATTTGTTTGCTCGATGCCATTGTGACTATCATGCCTAACGACTTAGTGTCACTGCCACACAAATACTTTAACGATCGGTGGCAGGGCATCAGGTATGACTGCTGGCTCACAGTCATTGCCTCGTGACTGCTGATTCGGTGCTTAAGTCACAGACACGCCTGTTGGCTCGGACCAGCTGCCTCAGTAATAACTGCTTATTCCTTGCCAAACTTGCTAGCTGGGTCCCGCTGCCTCAGATATAACCGCTGAGTCGCTGCCTTAACCACAGACTTGTCTGCTGGCTCGGTGCCTCTACCTGAGACATAACGGCAGAATCAGAGCCTAAGCCACAGATCTGCCTGCCGGCTTGGTGCCACGTCCACACGCATGCCTGCTTGCTCGGTTCCACTGCCTAAGAGATACCTGCAGGGTCGTTGTCACTGACTCAGTGCCACTGTCTAATTCTAAACTGACTGAAAGTGCCACTGCCTCAAACGTACATGGTTTCACTGCCACCCAAATACTTTATGGATCGATGGCAAGGCATCAGACATGTCTGCTGGAGGAAAGTCACTGCCCCGGGCAAGCCTGCTAGCTCGTTTCCACCACCTTCGAAATAACTGCTGATTCGGTGCAGTACAGACTTCGGATGAGTTTTTAAACCGAGGTTCCGTCTCCGTATGACCTAAGCTGTTGGTGGGACGTAAAACTAAAACTCACTCACTGATTCGGTGTAGTCGCCACCGAAGTGCCTGCTTGCTCGATGCTGCTGCCACACGCATAACTGCAGGGTCTTAACTACTGGTTAGGACATGCCCGCTGCCTCGGTTACACTGTCTCAGACATAACTGCTGATTCGGTGCCACAGTCATGCAGGCTGCCTCGCCGCCACTGACTCCGACATGCCTGCTGGTTCGGTTCAATTGCCTCAGACATACCTGTAGGAGCCTTGCCAATGGCTCAGGAATTCCCGCTGCTCAGTGCCACTCCCTCGGACAAAAAAAAAAACGATGGTTCAGTGCTTCTGGTTCAGACGTACCTGGTTGCTTGATGCTACTGCGACAGACATGCAAATAGACTTAGTGCCACTGCCACCAAAATACTTTATGGATCGGTGCAAAAGAATCAGACACGCATGCTGGCTCAAAGTCACTGCCTTAAACAGGCCTGCCGGCTCGGTGCCACAGCCTAAGACATAAATGCTGATTCGGTACCTACACCACAGACTTGCCTCCTGGTAAGGTGCAACTGCCTAAGGCATGCCTGCTGGCTCAGTTCAGGCATACCTCCAGTGTCGTTTCCAATGGCTCAGATATGCCTTTACTGCCTCAAACATAACTGATGGATCAGCGCCACTGCCTCATAATTCGCTGCCTCGGGCATTCCTGCTGGCTTGGAGCCACTGCCTTAGACATAACTGCTTATTCAGAGCCTAAACCATAGACGCCCTGGTCGGTCGGTGCCGCTGCCTTTGGTACATCTTCTGATTCGGTGCCTAAGCTAAAGAGATGTATGCTAGTCAGGTGCCACTGCCACAGACATGCCTGTCTGCACGGTTCCATTGCCTTAGACATACCTGCAGGCTCGTTGCTACTGGCTCATGCAGGCATGCGCGCTGGCTCAGTGCGACAGCTTCAGATATAACTGATGGATCAGTGCCAATGCCTCAGAGGTTCCCGGCTGCTCGATGCCATTGCGTTTGTCATGTCGCAAAAATAATCAATGGTTTGGTGCCATTACTGCTGATTCGGCGACTGATCCACAGACGCACCTGCTACATCTGTACCGTTGTCTCAGTCATAACTGCTAATTCCTTGCCTAAACCATAGACGCGCCTGCTGGCTCGGTCCCGCTTCCTCCAGTGCCTAAGAAATAGACATGCCTGCTGGCTCGGTTCCGCTGCCTCACATATAACTGATGATTCGGTGCCTAAGCCATAGACGTGCATGCTGGCTCGGTGCCGCTGCCTCCGTCATAACTGCTGATTCGGTGCCTTAGCCACAGACCTGCCTGCTGGCTCTGTGCCATTTCCAAAGGAATGTCTGAAGCAGTGGCGCCTAGCTAGCAGGCAAGTCAATGGCTTAGGCACCAAACAAACAGATATGCCTATGGCAGCGGCACCGATCCAGCAGGCGCATCTGTGGTTTAAGTTCCAAATCAGTTATTTTGTCCGAGGCAGGCATTTCCGAGGCAAAGACGTTGAGCTAGCAGACATGTATAACGTCTTGCCCAGCAGGCGTGTCTGTTGCTTAGGCACCGAATCAGCTGTTTTGTCTGTGGCAGTGGCTCCGAGCCAGCATGCATGTTTGAGGCAGTGACTTTGAGCAAGCACACATGTCTAATGCCTTGTCCAGTCAGCTCATCTGAGGCTTAGGCGCGTCTATAATTCCGTGCCGCTGCCTCAGACAGAACTGGTTATTCAGAGCCTAAACCACAGACGCGCCTGCTCGGTCGGTGCCGCTGCCTTTGGCACAGCTGATTCGGTGCCTAAGCTATAGAGATACATGCTAGATAGGTGCCACTGCCACAGACATGCCTTTCGGCACGGTTCCATTGCCTTAGACATACATGCAGGCTCGTTGCTACTGGTTCAGGCATGCGCGCTGGCTCAGTGTGACAGCTTGGCTTAGTGCCAATGCCACAGAGCTAACTGGCTGCTCGATGCAATTGCGTTTGTATTGTCACATAAATAAATAATGGTTTGGTGCCATTACTGCTGATTCGGAGCCTAAACTACAGACGCGCCTGCTGCCTCTGTACCGTTGTCTCAGTCATAACTGCTAATTCCTTTGACTTTGAGCAAGCAAACATGTCTAATGCCTTGTCGAGTCGGCCCATCTGAGGCTTAGGTGCTTCTATAATTCGGTGCCGCTGCCTCAGACAGAACTGGTTATTCAGAGCCTAAACCACAAATGCGCCTGCTCGGTCGGTGCCGCTGCCTTTGGCACAGCTGCTGATCTGGTGCCTAAGTTAACGTGATGCATGCTGGTAAAGTGCCTCTGCCACAGACATGCCTGTCGACACGGTTCCATTGCCTTAGACATACCTGCAGGCTCGTTGCTACGGGCTCATGCAGGCATGCGCGCTGGCTCAGTGCGACAGTTTCAGATATAACTGATGGATCAGTGCCGATGCCTCAGAGGTACCTGGCTACTCGATGCAATTGCGTTTGTCATGTCACATAAATAAACACTGGCTTGGTGCCATCACTTCTGATTCGGTGCCTAAACCACAGACGCGCCTATTGTCTCTATACCGTAGTCTCAGTCATAACTGCTAATTCCTTCCCTAAACCATTGACGCGCCTGCTGGCTCGGTCCCGCTTCCTCCAGTGCCTAAGCAATAGACATGCCTGCTAGCTCGGTTCCATTGCCTTACATATAACTGCTGATTCGGTGCCTATGCCATAGACGTGCATGCTGGCTCGGTGCCGCTGCCTCCGACATAATTGTTGATTCGGTGCCTGAGCCATAGATCTGTGCCACTTCCAAAGGAATGTCTGAAGCAGTGGCGCCCAGCTGTCAGGCATGACTATGGCTTAGGCACCAAATCAACAGATATGCCTGTCACAGTGGCAACGATCCAGCAGGCGCATCTGTGGTTTATGTTCCAAATTAGCTGTTTTGTATGAGGCAGGCATTTCCGAGGCAGTGACGTTGAGCCAGTAGACATGTATAACATCTTGCCCAGCAGGCGTGTCTGTGGCTTAGACACCTAATCAGCTGTTTTGTCTGTGGCAGTGGCTCCGAGCCAGAAGGCATGTATGAGGCAGTGACTATGAGCAAGCAAACATGTCTAATGCCTTGTCCAGTCCATCTGAGGCTTAGGCGCGTCTATAATTCGGCGCCGCTGCCTCAGACAGAACTGCTTATTTAGAGCCTAAACCACAGACGCGCCTGTTCGGTCGGTGTGTAACGAGATGGAATAGGAAACCTCTCTGGTGCTTATGCATATCTAAATTATTTTAGTAGATATATGGTAGGGCGGTGCGAGTGAAATATTTTAGGTGAAATATGGTAGGCAAAATGTGCTGCTCCATGCACAAGTCATGCACATATCATACGATGTATGCATGAGTGGTTTATGGAGATCTGTTTTTACAATACAGGGGGCCGCTTTAAGGCTGGGTTCTATAAAATTTGCCTAAAAATCGCCAACCGCCAAATTGTGCCATATATGATTTTCATTCCCGTCACGTGTTCTGTGGGTGTTCGTTTTGACAGGAGTCACGGCATTGATTTATAGGGTCGTTTCATCAATTTTTCCTATGGGAAATATACTATTTGAACGTAAATCCATTATCTACTCGATTTTTGCTATCTAGCTTCAATTGTGGACGGTATCTCCACCTCGCCACGATTTTAGCAAGCTACTATGAGTGTGCATGATTTTCCGGTAGTATTCATAGATATAAAAACCCTGAGAAAAACGAACACTTTAGCAGCAGGTCAAGTTGTAACGAGTATCCACAACATTGTGTCGGGAAAAAGAAAGTATATTGAAAGGTATGTTAAATCTATGTTTAGTATTATTTTTGTATGAACATGCTTGTAGGTTTTGGAGGGGTTTACTTCTAGTATACCCCAACTTTCTGAAGCCTATTCTGAATTCACTGTTGAGGCCTGTAGTGATTAGGCTACTAGCTTTGCCAGCTAGACGTCGCAGGATCGATCCCAGGCTTCTCCAGTAGTAGAATGAGTCTTTCTAAGTGAGCTCAGTTCTGATTCTGACCCTAGATGTTGGTGAGACGTAAAGTTTGGACACCCGCTCATTCTAGATTCATTTAGGCTTTTAGACCCCTTTTGTAGAATGTAATTAATAAACGCTGGGTCACTTGTTTGATCCATGACTTTTGACTAGCTGTGGTTAGAAAACCGTGGTCCCGTCTCTATATGATATTAGGTGTAGAGGGGACGTAAAATTAAGACGGGTTTAATCATAGCTTCATCATCAGGGCAAACCCTTACAAGAGCCTGTCGGGTTATCCGTGATGATGAACCGTAATGAATTTTATTTTACAAGCGTGTTCAGGTTGAGTAGAAATAATTTTGTTCAAGAAGAATTATAAGTTCATTTTGTAATGATGCCGTTTTTGTCTGACAACTCAGTTTGTGCATGTATGTACATATAAAGAACGTGATGATGATAAGTGGGAGTAATTGGTCGCCACACGTCATAACGGCCTGAGCGGCGGGGATGACGTCAACTGCGTCATCGGCGTCGCGAGGACGGTTATGACGGGGTGCCTACCAAATACAGAGAAAATTTACGGCAAACAGTGTTGGCCCTTATGAGACACTAACAGATGTTGTGGATTATAGATGAAATACTCTAACTGGTAGTCTAATATGACGTCATAAACTGACGACGTTTACAGTAAAATGCTACAATCCGAAGTTTCATCACATTACAAAACTCCGATCACAACAAGTCACCATTAATGTTTCTATTACGTCATACCTAACCTCAAGCCACAGCGTAAATATTAACGCTACCGTTATGTCAACGTCAGTAAATTGTTAACGTCACTACGTCAGAACAATGTGTGGTTAAGATCAATTAGTAACTCCAGTTTAACTTAGTAGAATGTCAGGGGAGCAGGAGAATTCTGTGGCAAACAACCATAGCTTAATAGCAATTTTAATAGCGAAAATTTGGGGGCAGACTACCTTAGTAGGTAATTTTTCGCACGGTTGTTGTGTAAATAGCTGTCTTGTTTAGATAGGTTCATCCTATTCCATCTCTGTACACAAAGAAAAAACATTTCTGATTGTTTTTTCTCCAAAAGGGGAAACCTTTGTTACGAGATGGAATAGGAAACCTCTCTGGTGCTTATGCATATCTAAATTATTTTAGTAGATATATGGTAGGGCGGTGCGAGTGAAATATTTTAGGTGAAATATTGTAGGCAAAATGTGCTGCTCCATGCACAAGTCATGCACATATCATACGATGTATGCATGAGTGGTTTATGGAGATCTGATTTTACAATACAGGGGGGCGCTATAAGGCTGAGTTCTATAAAATTTGCCTAAAAATCGCCAACCGCCAAATTGTGCCATATATGATTTTCATTCCCGTCACGTGTTGTGTGGGTGTTCGTTTTGACAGGAGTCCCGGCATTGATTTATAGGGTCGTTTCGTCAATTTTTCCTATGGGAAATATACTATTTGAACGCAAATCCGTTATCTACTCGATTTTTGCTATCTAGCTTCAATTGTGAACGGTATCTCCACCTCGCCACGATTTTAGCAAGCTAATATGAGTATGCATGATTTTACGGTAGTATTCATAGATATAAAAACCCTGAGAAAAACGAACACTTTAGCAGCAGGTCAAGTTGTAACGAGTAACCACAACATTGTGTCGGGAAAAAGAAAGTATATTGAAAGGTATGTTAAATCTATGTTTAGTATTATTTTTGTATGAACATGCTTGTAGGTTTTGGAGGGGTTTACTTCTAGTATACCCCAACTTTCTGAAGCCTATTCTGAATTCACTGTTGAGGCCTGTAGTGATTAGGCTACTAGCTTTGCCAGCTAGACGTCGCAGGATCGATCCCAGGCTTCTCCAGTAGTAGAAAGAGTCTTTCTAAGTGAGGTCCTGTCTCATTCTGACCCTAGATGTTGGTGAGACGTAAAGTTTGGACACCCGCTAATTCTAGATTCATTTAGGCTTTTAGACCCCTTTTGTAGAATGTAATTAATAAACGCTGGGTCACTTGTTTGATCCATGACTTTTGACTAGCTGTGGTTAGAAAACCGTGGTCCCGTCTCTATATGGTATTAGGTGTAGAGGGGACGTAAAATTAAGACGGGTTTAACCATATCTTCATCATCAGGGCAAACCCTTACAAGAGCCTGTCGGGTTATCCGTGATGATGAACCGTAATGAATTTTATTTTACAAGCGTGTTCTGGTTGAGTAGTAATAATTTTGTTCAAGAAGAATTATAAGTTCATTTTGTAATGATGCCGTTTTTGTCTGACAACTCAGTTTGTGCATGTATGTACATATAAAGAACGTGATGATGATAAGTGGGAGTAATTGGTCGCCACACGTCATAACGGCCTGAGCGGCGGGGTTGACGTCAGCCGCGTCATCGGCGTCGCGAGGACGGTTATGACAGGGTGCCTACCAAATACAGAGAGAATTTACGGCAAACAGTGTTGGCCCTTATGAGACACTAACAAATGTTGTGGATTATAAATGAAATAATCTAACTGGTAGTCTAATATGACGTCATAAACTGACGACGTTTTGCAGTAAAATGCTACAATCCGAAGTTTCATCACATTACAAAACTCCGATCACAACAAGTCACCATTAATGTTCCTATTACGTCATACCTAACCTCAAGCCACAGCCTAAATATTAACGCTACCGTTATGTCAACGTCAGTAAATTGTGACCGTCACTACGTCAGAACCATGTGTGGGTAAGATCAATTAGTAACTCCAGTTTAACTTAGTAGAATGTCAGGGGAGCAGGAGAATTCTGGGGCAAACCACCATAGCTTAATAGCAATTTTTATAGCGAAAATTTGGGGGCAGACTACCTTAGTAGGTAATTTTTCGCACGGTTGTTGTGTAAATAGCTGTCTTGTTTAGATAGGTTCATCCTATTCCATCTCTGTACACAAAGAAAAAACATTTCTGATTGTTTTTTCTCCAAAAGGGGAAACCTTTGTTACGAGATGGAATAGGAAACTTCTCTGGTGCTTATGCATATCTAAATTATTTTAGTAGATATATGGTAGGGCGGTGCGAGTGAAATATTTTAGGTGAAATATGGTAGGCAAAATGTGCTGCTCCATGCACAAGTCATGCACATATCATACGATGTATGCATGAGTGGTTTATGGAGATCTGTTTTTACAATACAGGGGGCCGCTATAAGGCTGAGTTCTATAAAATTTGCCTAAAAATCGCCAACCGCCAAATTGTGCCATATATGATTTTCATTCCCGTCACGTGTTGTGTGGGTGTTCGTTTTGACAGGAGTCACGGCATTGATTTATAGGGTCGTTTCATCAATTTTTCCTATGGGAAATATACTATTTGAACGCAAATCCATTATCTACTCGATTTTTGCTATCTAGCTTCAATTGTTGACGGTATCTCCACCTCGCCACGATTTTAGCAAGCTAATATGAGTATGCATGATTTTCCGGTGGTATTTATAGATATAAAAACCCTGAGAAAAACGAACACTTTAGCAGCAGGTCAAGTTGTAACGAGTATCCACAACATTGTGTCGGGAAAAAGAAAGTATATTGAAAGGCATGTTAAATCTATGTTTAGTATTATTTTTGTATGAACATGCCAACTCAGTTTGTGCATGTATGTACATATAAAGAACGTGATGATGATAAGTGTAATCAAATTTGTGCTCACTACATTATCACGAGTAAGAGGCAATTGAACAGACCACGCCTTTGCGCTACCTGGTCAGCCGCCAATTACAGGAAACATAACAATCTCTATTTCATATCCTTCTCCGCGACACGGCTCACAAATATAGCTATTCACAAATTCATTACATTAACAACAGATAGAAACTACAAACAGAAATATTTTCATCTATAATCCACAACATTTGTTAGTGTCTCATAAGGGCCAACACTGTTTGCCGTAAATTCTCTCTGTATTTGGTAGGCACCCCGTCATAACCGTTCTCGCGACGCCGATGACGCAGCTGACGTCATCCCCGCCGCTCAGGCCGTTATGACGTGTGGCGACCAATTACTCCCACTTATCATCATCACGTTCTTTATATGTACATACATGCACAAACTGAGTTGTCAGACGAAAACGGCATCATTACAAAATGAACTTATAATTCTTCTTGAACAAAATTATTTCTACTCAACCTGAACACGCTTGTAAAATAAAATTCATTACGATTCATCATCACGGATAACCCGACAGGCTCTTGTAAGGGTTTGCCCTGATGATGAAGATATGGTTAAACCCGTCTTAATTTTACGTCCCCTCTACACCTAATATCATATAGAGACGGGACCACGGTTTTCTAACCACAGCTAGTCAAAAGTCATGGATCAAACAAGTGACCCAGCGTTTATTAATTACATTCTACAAAAGGGGTCTAAAAGCCTAAATGAATCTAGAATGAGCGGGTGTCCAAACTTTACGTCTCACCAACATCTAGGGTCAGAATCAGAACTGAGCTCACTTAGAAAGACTCATTCTACTACTGGAGAAGCCTGGGATCGATCCTGCGACGTCTAGCTGGCAAAGCTAGTAGCCTAATCACTACAGGCCTCAACAGTGAATTCAGAATAGGCTTCAGAAAGTTGGGGTATACTAGAAGTAAACCCCTCCAAAACCTACAAGCATGTTCATACAAAAATAATACTAAACATAGATTTAACATACCTTTCAATATACTTTCTTTTTCCCGACACAATGTTGTGGATACTCGTTACAACTTGACCTGCTGCTAAAGTGTTCGTTTTTCTCAGGGTTTTTATATCTATGAATACTACCGGAAAATCATGCATACTCATATTAGCTTGCTAAAATCGTGGCGAGGTGGAGATACCGTCCACAATTGAAGCTAGATAGCAAAAATCGAGTAGATAATGGATTTGCGTTCAAATAGTATATTTCCCATAGGAAAAATTGATGAAACGACCCTATAAATCAATGCCGTGACTCCTGTCAAAACGAACACCCACACAACACGTGACGGGAATGAAAATCATATATGGCACAATTTGGCGGTTGGCGATTTTTATGCAAATTTTATAGAACTCAGCCTTATAGCGGCCCCCTGTATTGTAAAAACAGATCTCCATAAACCACTCATGCATACATCGTATGATATGTGCATGACTTGTGCATGGAGCAGCACCATTTGCCTACCATATTTCACCTAAAATATTTCACTCGCACCGCCCTACCATATATCTACTAAAATAATTTAGATATGCATAAGCACCAGAGAGGTTTCCTATTCCATCTCGTAACACGGTGCTCCTGCCTTTGGCACAGCTGCTGATCCGGTGCCTAAGCTAAAGAGATGCATGCTAGTAAGGTGCCACTGCCACAGACATGCCTGTCGGGACGGTTCCATTGCCTTAGACATACCTGAAGGCTCGATGCAACTGGCTCAGGCATGCGCGCTGGCCAAGTGCGACAGCTTCAGATATAACTGATGGATCAGTACGAATGCCTCAGAGGTACCTGGCTGCTCGATGCCATTGCGTTTGTCATGTCACATAAATAATCAATGGTTTGGTGCCATTACTGCTGATTCGGTGCCTAAACTACTGACGCGCCTGCTGCCTCTGTACCGTTGTCACAGTCATAACTGCAAATTCTTTGTCTAAACCATAGACGTGCCTGCTGGCTATGTCCCGCTTCCTCCAGTGCATAAACAATAGACAGGCCTGCTGGTTCGGTTCCGCTGCCTCAGATATAACTGCTGATTGGGTGCCTAAGCCATAGACGTGCATGCTGGCTCGGTGCCGCTGCCTCCGACATAACTGCTGATTCGGTGTCTAAGCCACAGACCTGCCTGCTGGCTCTGTGTCACTGCCAAAGGAATGTTTGAAGCAGTGGCGCTTAGCTAGCATACATGTCTATGGCTTAGGTACCAAATCAACAGATATGCCTGCGGCAGGGGTACCGATCCAGCAGGCGCATCTGTGGTTTAAGTTCCAAATCAGCTATTTTGTCTGAAGCAGGCATTTCCGAGGCAGTGACGTTGAGCAAGCAGACTTGATTAACGTCTTGCCCAGCAGGCGTGTCTGTGGCTTAGGCACCTAATCAGCTGTTATGTATGTGGCTTTGGCTCCGAGCCAGCACGCATGTTTGAGGCAGTGATTTTCAGCAACAGCTGCTGGTTCGGTGCCTAAGCTAAAGAGATGCATGCTAGTTAGTTGCCACTGCCACAGACATGCCTGTCGGGACGGTTCCTTTACCTTAGACATACCTGCAGGCTTGTTACTACTGGCTCAGGCTTCGCGCTGGCTAAGTGCGACAGCTTCAGGTATAACTGATGGATCACTGCCAATGCCTCAGAGGTACCGGGCTGCTCGGTGCAATTGCATTTGTCATGTCACATAAATAATCAATGGTTTGGTGCCATTACTGCTTATTCGGTGCCTAAACCAAAGACGCGACTGCTGCCTCTGTACCGTTGTCCCAGTCATAACTGCTAATTCCTTGCATAAACCATAGACGCGCCTTCTGGCTCGGTCCCGCTTCCTCCAGTGCCTAAGCAATAGACATGCCTGATGGCTCGGTTCCGCTGCCTCAGATAGAACTGCTGATTTGGCGCCTAAGCCATAGAAGTGCATGCTGGCACGGTGCCGCTGCCTCCGACATAACTGCTGATTCGTCGCCTAAGCCACAAACCTGCCTGCTGGCTCTGTGCCACTTCCAAAGGAATGTCTGAAGCAGTGGCGCCTAGCTAGTAGGCATGTCTATGGCTTAGGCACAAAATCAACAGATTTGCCTGCGGCAGCGGCACCAATCCAGCAGGCGAAATTGTGGTTTAAGTTCCAAATCAGCTGTTTTGTCGGAGGCAGGCATTCCCGAGGCAGTGACGTTGAGTAAGCAGACATCATAACGTCTTACCCACAGAATCAGCTGCTTTTTCTGTGGCAGTGGCTCCGAGCCAGCAGGCATGTTTGAGGCAGTGACATTGAGCAAGCAAACATGTCTAATGCCTTGTCCAGTCCGCCCATCTGAGGATTAGGTGCGTCGATAATTCGGTGCCGCTGCCTCAGACAGAACTGGTTATTCAGAGTAAAACCACAGCCGCATCTGCTCGGCCGGTGCCGCTGCCTTTGGTACAGCTGCTGATTCGGTGCCTAAGCTAAAGATATGCATGCTAGTTAGGTGCCACTGCCACAGTCATGCCTGTCGGGACGTTTGTCATGTCACATAAATAATCAATGGCTTGGTGCCATTACCGCTGATTCGGTGCCTAAACCACAGACGCGCCTGCTGCCTTTGTACCGTTGTCTCAGACATAACTTCTAATTCCTTGCCTTAACCATAGACCCGCCTGCTGGCTCGGTCCCGCTTCCTCCAGTGCCTAAGAAATAAACATGCCTGCTGGCACGGTTCCGCTGTCTCAGATATAACTGCTGATTCGGTACCTAAGCCATAGACGTGCATTCTGGCTCGGTGCCGCTGCCCTCGACATAACTGTTGATTCGGTGCCTAAGCCAAAGACCTGCCTGCTGGCTCTGTGCCAGTTCCAAAGGAATATCTGAAGTAGTGGCGCCTAGCTGCAGGCATGTCTATGGCTTAGGCACCAAATCAACAGATATGCCTGCGGCAGTGGCAACGATCCAGCAGGCGCATCTGTGGTTTAAGTTTCAAATCAGCTGTATTGAATGTGGCAAGCATTCCCGAGGCAGTGTCGTTGAGCAAGCAGACGAGCAAGCAGACATGTATAACGTCTTGCCCAGCAGGCGTGTCTGTGGCTTAGGCACCGAATCAGCTGTTTTGTCTGTGGCAGTGGCTCCGAGCCAGCAGGCATGCTTGAGACAGTGACTTTGAGCAAGCAAACATGTCTAATGCCTTGTCCAGTCGGCCCATATGAGGCTTAGGCGTGTCTATAATTCGTCGCCGCTGCCTCAGACAGAACTGCTTAGTCAGAGCCTAAACCACAGACGCGCCTATTCGGTCGATGCCGCTGCCTTTGACACAGCTGCTGATTCGGTGCATAAGCTAAAGAGATGCATGCTAGTTAGGTGCCACTGCCACAGACAAGCCTGTCGGGAGGTTCCATTGCCTTAGACATACCTGCAGGTTCGTTGCTACTGGCTCAGGCATGCACGCTGGCTCAGTGCGACAGCTTCAGATATAAAATATGGATCAGTACCAATGCCTCAGAGGTACCTTGCTGCTCGATGCCATTGCATTTGTCATGTCACATAAATAATCAATTGTTTGGTGCCGTTACTGCAGATTTGGTGCCTAAACCACAGACGGGCCTACTGGCTCGGTCCCGCTTCCTCCAGTGCCTAAACAATATACATGCCTGCTGGCTCGGTTTCGCTGCCTCAGATATAACTGCTGATGGGTGCCTAAGCCACAGACCTGCCTGCTGGCTCTGTGCCATTTCCAAAGGAATGTCTGAAGCAGTGGCGCCTAGCTAGCTGGCATATCTATGGTTTAGGCACCAAAGCAACAGATATGTCTGCGGCAGCGGCACCGATCCAGCAGGCGCATCTGTAGTTTCATTTCCAAATCAGCTGTTTTGTATGAGGCAGACATTTCCGAGGCAGTGACGTTGAGCAAGTAGACATGTATAACGACTTGCCCATCTGTGGCTTAGGCACCGAATCAGCTGTTTTGTCTGTGACTGTGGCTCCGAGCCAGTAGGCATGTTTGAGGCAGTGACTTTGAGCAAGCAAACATGTCTAATGCCTTTTCCAGTCGGCCTACTTGAGGCTTATGGGCGTCTATAATTCGGTGTCGCTGCCTCAGACAGAACTGCTTATTCAGAGCTTAAACCACAGACGCGCCTGGTCGGTCGGTGCCGCTGCCTTTGGCACAGCTGCTGATTCGGTGCCTTAGCTAAAGAGATGCATGCTAGTGAAGTGCAACTGCCACAGGCATGCCTGTCGGGACGGTTCCATTGCCTTAGACATACCTGAAGGCTCGTTGCTACTGTCCCAGGCATGCAAGCTGGCTCAGTGCGACAGCTTCAGATATAACTGATGGATCAGTACCAATGCCTCAGAGGTACCCGGCTGCTCGATGCCATTGCGTTTGTCATGTCACATAAATAGTCAATGGTTTGGTGCCATTACTGCTGATTCGGTGCCTAAACCACAGACTCGCCTGCTGCTTCTGTACCGTTTTCTCTCTCATAACTGCTAATTCCTTGCCTAAACCATAGACGCGCTTCCTCCAGTGCTTAAGTAATAGACATGACTGCTGGCTCGGTTCCGCTGCCTCAGATATAGCTGCTGATTCGGCGCTTCGGTGCCTAAACAATTGACGTGCATGCTGGCTCGGTGCCGCTGCCTCCGACATAACTGCTGACTCGGTGGCTAAGCCACAGACCTGCCTGATGGCTCTGTGCCCTTCCAAAGGAATGTCTGAAGCAGTGGCGCCTAGCTAGCAGGCACGTTTATGGCTTAGGCACCAAATCAACAGATATGCCTGCGGCAGCGGCACCGATCCAGCAGGCGCATCTGTGGTTGAAGTTATAAATCAGCTCTTTTATCTGAGGCAGGTATTCCCGAGGCAGTGACGTTGAGCAAGCAGACATGTATAACGTCTTGCCCAGCAGGCGTGTCTGTGGCTTAGGCACCGAATCAAGTGTTTTGTCTACGGCAGTGGCTCCGAGCCAGCGGGTATGTTTGAGGCAGTGACGTTGAGGAAGCAAACATGTCTATGCCTTGTCCAGTTGGCCCATCTGAGGCTAAGGTGCGTCTATAATTCGGTGCCACTACCTTAGACAGAACTGCAGACGCGCCTGCTCGGTCGGTGCCGCTGCCTTTGGCACAGCTGCTGATTCGATGCCTAAGCTGCAGAGATGCATGCTAGTTAGGTGCCACTGCCACAGACATGCCTGTCGACACGGTTCCATTGCCATAGATATACCTGCAGGCTCGTTGCTACTGGCTCAGGCATGCGAACTGGCTTAGTGCGACAGCTTCAGAAATAACTGATGGATCAGTACCAATGCCTCAGAGGTACCTGGCTGCTCGATGCCATTGCGTTTGTCATGCACATAAATAATCACTGGTTTGGTGCCATTACTGCTGATACAGACGCGCCTGCTGCCTCTGTCTACCGTTGCCTCAGTTATAACTGCTAATTCTTTGCCTAAACCATAGACAAGCCTGCTGGCTCGGCCCCGCTTCCTTCAGTGCCTAAATAATAGCTATCTGGCATATCTATGGCTTAGGCACCAAATCAACAGATATGCCTGCGGCAGCGGCACCGATCGAGCAGGCGCATCTGTTGTTTAAGTTGCAAACCAGCTGTTTTGTCTGAGGCAGGCATTTCCGAGGCAGTGGCGTTGAGCAAGCAGACATGTATAACGTCTTGCCCAGCAGGCGTGTCTGTGGCTTTGGCACCGAATCAGCTGTTTTGTCTCTGGCAGTGGCTCCGAACCAGCAGGCATGTTTGAGGCAGTGACTTTGAGCAAGCAAACATGTCTAATGCATTGTCCAGTCGGCCCATTTGAGGCTTAGGGGCGTCTATAATTCGGTGCCGCTGCCTCAGACAGAACTGCTTATTCAGAGCCTAAACCACAGACGCGCCTGCTTGGTCGGTGCAGATGCCCTTGGCACTGCTGCCGTTCCGGTGCCTTTGCTAAAGAGACGCATGCTAATTAGGTGCCACTGCCACAGGCATGCCTGTCGGCACGGTTCCGTTGCCTTAAACATACCTGCAGGCTCATTGCTACTGGCTCAGGCATGGGCTATAGCTCAGTGTGACAGCTTCAGATATAAATGATGGATCAGTGCCAATGCCTCAGAGGTACCTGGCTGCTCGATGCCATTGCGTTTGTCATGTCACATAAATAATCAATGGTTTGGTGCCATTACTGCTGAATCGATGCCTAAACCACAGACGCGCCTGCTGCCTCTGTACCGTAATCTCAGTCACAGCTGCTAATTCCTTGCCTAAACCATAGATGCGCCTGCTGGCTCGGTCCCTCTTCCTCCAGTGCCTAAGCAAAAGACATGCCTGCTGGCTCGGTTCCGCTGCCTCAGATATAACTGCTGATTCGGTGCCTAAGCCAGGGACGTGCATGCTGGCTCGGTGCCGCTGCCTCCGACATAACTGCTGATTCGGTGCCTAAGCCACAGTCATATAAAAAATCACTGGTTTGGTGCTATTACTGCCGATTCGGTGCCTGAACCACAGACGCGCCTGTTGCCTCTGTACCGTTGTCTCAGTCATAACTGCTAATTCCTTGCCTAAACCATAGACGCACCTGCTGGCTCAGTCTCGCTTCCTCCAGTGCCTAATCAATAGACATGCCTGCTGGCTCGGATCCGCTGCCTCAGATATAACTGCTGATTCGGTGCTTAAGCCATAGACATCCATGCTGGCTGGGTGCCGCTGCCTCCGATATAACTGCTGATTCGGTGTCTAAGCGACAGACCTGCCTGCTGGCTCTTTTCCACTTCCAAAGAAATGTCTGAAGCAGTGTCGCCAAAGGAATGTCTGAAGCAGTGGCGCCTAGCTAGCAGGCATGGCTATGGCTTAGGCACCAAATCAACAGATATGCCTGTGGCAGCGGCAACGATCAAGCAGGCGCAACTGTGGTTTAAGTTGCAAATCAGCTGTTTTGTCTGAGGCAGGCATTTCCGAGGCAGTGACGTTGACCAAGAAGACATGTATAACGTCTTGTCAAGCAGGCGTGTCTGTGGCTTAGGCACCGAATCAGCTGTTTTGTCTGTGGCAGTGGCTCCGAGCCAGCAGACATGTTTGAGGCAGTGACTTTGAGCAAGCAAACATGTCTAATGCCTTGTCCAGTCGGCCCATTTGAGGCGTAGGGGCTTCTATAATTCGGTGCCGCTGCCGCTTCAGATATAAATGATGGATCAGTGCCAATGCCTCAGAGGTACCTGGCTGCTCGATGCCATTGCGTTTGTCATGTCACATGAATAATCAATGGTTTGGTGCCATTACTGCAGATTCAATGCCTAAACTACTGACGCGCCTGCTGCCTCTGTACCGTTATCTCAGTCATAGCTGCTAATTCCTTACCTAAACCATAGATGCGCCTGCTGGCTCGGTCCGGATTCCTCCAGTGCTTAAGCAATAGACATGCCTGCTGGCTCGGTTCCGCTGCCTCAGATATAACTGCTGATTCGGTGCCTAAGTAAGAGACGTGCATGCTGTCTCGGTGCCGCTGCATCCGGCATAACTGCTGATTCGGTGCCTAAGCCACAGTCATATAAATAATCACTGGTTTGGTGCTATTTCCGCAGAATCGGTGCCTAAACCACAGACGCGCCTGCTGCCTCTGTACCGTTGTCTCAGTCATAACTGCTAATTCCTTGCCTAAACCATAGACGCGCCTGCTGGCTCGGTCCTGCTTCTTCCAGTTCCTAAACAATAGACATGCCTACTGGCTCGGATCCGCTGCCTCAGTTATTACTGCTGATTCGGTGCCTAAGCCATAGACGTCCATGCTGGCTCGGTGCCGCTGCCTCCGATATAACTGCTGATTCGGTGTCTAAGCCACATACCTGCCTGCTGGCTCTGTGCCACTTCCAAAGGAATGTCTGAAGCAGTATCGCAAAAGGAATGTCTGAAGCAGTATCGCAAAAGGAATGTCTGAAGCAGTGGAGACTAGCTAGCAGGCATGACTATGGGTTAGACATCAAATCAACAGATATGCCTGTGGCTGCGGCAACGATCCAGCAGGCGCATCTGTGGTTTAAGTTCGAAATTAGCGGTTTTGTATGAGGCAGGCATTTCCGAGGCAGTGACGTTGAGCAAGTAGACCTGTATAACATCTTGCCCAGCAGGCGTGTCCGTGGATTAGGCATCGAATCAGCTGTTTTGTCTATGGCAGTGGCTCCGATCCAGCAGGTATGTTTGAGGCAGTGACTTTGAGCAAGCAAACATGTTTAATGCCTTGTACAGTCGGCCCATCTGAGGTGCCGCTGCCTCAGATAGAACTGGTTATTCAGAGCCTAAACCACAGACGCGCCTGCTCGGTCGGTGCCTCTGCCTTTGACACAGCTGCTGATCCGGTACCTAAGCTAAAGAGATGCATGCTAATTAGGTGCCACTGCCACAGACATGCCTGTTGGCACGGTTCCATTGCCTTAGACATAACTACAGGCTCGTTGATACTGGCTCAGGCATGCGCGCTGGCTCAGTGTGACAGCTTCAGACATAATAACTGATGGATCAGTTTGTCTCAGTCATAACTATTTATTCCTTGCTTAAACCATAGACACGCCAGCTGGCTCGGTCCCGCTTCCTCCAGTTCTTAAGCAATAGACATGCCTGCTGGCTCGGATCCGATGCCTCAGATATAACTGCTGATTCGGCGCCTTAGCCACAGACCTTCCTGCTGGCTCTGTGCCACTTTCAAAAGAATGTCTGAAGCAGTAGCGCCTAGCTAGCAGGCATGGCTATGGCTTAGACACCAAATCAACAGATATGCCTGCGGTAGCGGCACCGATCCAGCAGGCGCATCTGTGCTTTTAGTTCCAAATCAGCTGTTTTGTCTGAGGCAGGCCTTCCCGAGGCAGTGACGTTGAGCAAGCAGACATGTATAACTTCTTACCCAGCAGGCATGGCTGTGACTTAGACACCGAACCAGCTGTTTTGTCTGTGGCAGTGGCTCCGAGCCAGCAGGCCTGTTTGAGGCAGTGACACTGAGCAAGCAAACATGTCTAATGCCTTGTCCAGTAGGCCCATCTGCGGCTGAGGCGCGTCTATAATTCGGTGCCGCTGCCTCAGACAAAATTGCTTATTCAGAGCCTAAGCCACAGACGCGCCTGTTCGGTCGATGCCGCTGCCTTTGGCACTGCTCCCGATCCGGTGCCTAAGCGAAAGAGACGCATGCTAATTAGGTGCCACTGCCACAGACATGCCAGTTGGCACGGTTCCATTGCCTTAGACATAACTGCAGGCTCGTTGAAACTGGCTCAGGCATGCGCGCTGGCTCAGTGTGACAGCTTCAGACATAACTGATGAATCAGTTTGTCTTAGTCATAACTATTTATTCCTTGCCTAAACCATAGACGCGCCAGCTGGCTCGGTCCCGCTTCCTCCAGTTCTTAAGCAATAGACATGCCTGTTGGCTCGGATCCGCTGCCTCAGATATAACTGCTGATTCGGTGCCTAAGCCTGAGACCTTCCTGCTGGCTCTGTGCCACTTTCAAAGGAATGTCTGAAGCAGTAGCGCCAAGCTAGCAGGCATGTCTATGGCTTAGGCACCAAATCAACAAATATGCCTGCGGCAGCGCACCGATCCAGCAGGCGCATCTGGGCTTTTAGTTCCAAATCAGCTGTTTTGTCTGAGGCAGGCCTTCTCGAGGCAGTGACGTTGAGCAAGCAGACATGTATAACGTCTTACCCAGCAGGCATGACTGTGACTTAGACACCGAATCAGCTGTATTGTCTGTGGCAGTGGCTCCGAGCCAGCAGGCATGTTTGAGGCAGTGACTTTGAGCAAGCAAACATGTCTAATGCCTTGTCCAGTTGGCCCATCTGAGGCTGAGGCGCGCGAATAATTCGGCGCCGCTGCCTGAGACAGAACTGCTTATTCAGAGCCTAAACCACAGGCGCGCCTGTTCGGGCGATGCCGCTGCCTTTGACACAGTTGCTGATTCGGTGCCTAATCTAAAGAGATGCATGCTAGTTCGGTGCCATTGCCACAGACATGTCTTTCGGGACGGGTCCATTGCCTTAGACATACCTGCAAGCTCGTTGCTACTGACTCAGGCATGCGTGCTGGCTTAGTGTGACAGCTTCAGATATAACTGATGGATCAGTGCCAATGCCTCAGAGGTACCGTGCTGCTCGATGCCATTGCGTTTGTTATGTCACATAAATAAGCAATGGTTTGGTGCCGTTACTGCAGATTCGGCGCCTAAACCACAGTCGCGCCCGCTGGCTCGGTCCCGCTTACTCCAGTGCCTAAACAATAGACATGCCTGCTGGCTCGGTTTCGCTGCCACAGATATAACTGCTGATTCGGTGCCTAAGCCAAAGACGTGCATGTTGGCTCGGTGCCGCTGCCTCCGACATAACTGCTGATTCGTTGCCTAAGCCACAGACCTGCCAGCTGGCTCTGTGCCACTTCAAAAGGAATGTCTGAAGCACTCGCGCCTAGCTAGCTGGCATATCTATGGCTTAGGCACCAAATCAACAGATATGCCTGCGGGAGCGGCACCGTCCAGCAGTCGCATCTGTAGTTTTATTTCCAAATCAGCTGTTTTGTATGAGGCAGGCATTTTTGAGGCATTGACGTTGAGCAAGTAGACATGTA
Organism: Lucinisca nassula; assembly: GCA_963580285.1. Classification (NCBI taxonomy): domain Eukaryota; kingdom Metazoa; phylum Mollusca; class Bivalvia; order Lucinida; family Lucinidae; genus Lucinisca; species Lucinisca nassula. The sequence continues at coordinate 914,179 of OY757017.1, forward strand.
TAACGTCTTGCCCAGCAGACGTATCTGTGGCTTAGGCACCGAATCAGTTCTTTTGTCTGTGACAGGGGCTCCGAGCCAGAAGGCATGTTTGAGGCAGTGACTTTGAGCAAGCAAACATGTCTAATGCCTTGTCCAGTCGGCCCACTTGAGGCTGATAGGCGTCTATAATTCGGTGTCGCTGCCTCAGACAGAACTGCTTATTCAGAGCTTTAACCACAGACGCGCGTGCTCGGTCGGTGCCGATGCCTTTGGCACATCTGCTGATTTGGTGCCTAAGCTAAAGAGATGCATGCTAGTTAGGTGCCACTGTCATAGACATGCCTGTCGGGACGGTTCCATTGCCTTAGACATACCTGAAGGCTCGTTGCTACTGGCTCAGGCATGCGCGCTGGCTCAGTGCGACAGCTTCAGATATTCTTGATGGATCAGTACCAATGCCTCAGAGGTACCTGGCTGCTCGATGCCATTGCGTTTGTCATGTCACATAAATAATCACTGGTTTGGTGCCATTACTGCTGATGTGGTGTCTAAACCACAGACTCGCCTGCTGCCTCTGTACCGTTTTCTCAGTCATAACTGCTAATTCCTTGCCTAAACCATAGACGCGCCATCTTGCTCGGTCCCGCTTCCTCCGGTGCCTAAGTAATAGACACGGTTCCGCTGCCGCAGATATAACTTCTGATTTGGCGCTTCGGTGCCTTAACAATTGCCGAGCATGCTGGCTCGGTGCCGCTGCCTCCGACATAACTGCTGATACGGTGGCTAAGCCACAGACCTGCCTTCTGGCTCTGTGCCCTTCCAATGGAATGTCTGAAGCAGTGGCGCCTAGCTAGCAGGCATGTCTATGGCTTAGGCACCAAATCAACAAATATGCCTGCCGCTGCGGCACCTGTCCAGCAGACGCATATGTGGTTTAAGTTCCAAATCAGCTCTTTTATCAGAGGCAGGTATTCCCGAGGCAGTGACGTTGAGCAAGCAGACATGTATAACGTCTTGCCCAGCAGGCGTGTCCGTGGCCTAGGCACCGAATCAAGTGTTTTGTCTGTGGCAGTGGCTCCGAGCCAGCAGGCATGTTTGAGGCAGTGACTTTGAGGAAGCAAACATGTCTAATGCCTTGTCCAGTCGGCCCATCTGAGGCTTAGGTGCGTGTATAATTCGGTGCCGCTGCCTTTGACAGAACTGGTTATTCAGAGCCTAAACCACAGACGCGCCTGGTCGGTCGGTGCCGATGCCTTTAGCACAGCTGCTGATTCGGTGCCTTATCTAAAGAGATGCATGCTAGTAAGGTGCCACTGCCACAGACATGCCTTTCGACACGGTTCCATTGCCTTAGATATACCTGCAGGCTCGTTGCTACTGGCTCAGGCATGCGAGCTGGCTCAGTGCGACAGCATCAGAAATAACTGATGGATCAGTACCAATGCCTCAGAGGTACATAGCTGCTCGATGCCATTGCGTTTGTCATGCCACATAAATAATCACTGGTTTGGTGCCATTACTGCTGATACAGACGCGACTGCTGCCTCTGTACCGTTGCCTCAATCATAACTGCTAATTCCTTGCCTTAACCATAGACGCGCCTGCTGGCTCGGCCTCGCTTCCTCCAGTGCCTAAATAATAGCTATCGGGCATGTATATGGCTTAGGCACCAAATCAACAGATATGCCTGCGGCAGCGGCAACGATTCAGCAGGCGCATCTGTGGTTTAAGTAGCAAATCAGCTGTTTTGTCTGAGGCAGGCATTTCCGAGGCAGTGACGTTGAGCAAGCAGACATGTAAAAACGCCTTGCCCAGCAGGCGTGTATGTGGCTTAGACACCGAATCAGCTGTTTTGACTCAGGCAGTGGCTCCGAACCAGCAGGCATGTTTGAGGCAGTGACTTTGAGGAAGCAAACATGTCTAATGCCTTGTCCAGTCGGCCCATTTGAGTCTTAGGGGCGTCTATAATTCGATGCCGCTGCCTCAGACAGAACTGTTTATTCAGAGCCTAAACCACAGACGCGCCTGCTTGGTCGGTGCCGCTGCCTTTGGCACAGCTGCCGATCCGGTGCCTATGCTAAAGAGATGCATGCTAATTAGGGGCCACTGCCACAGACATGCCTGTTGGCACGGTTCCGTTGCCTTAGACATACCTACAGGCTCGTTGCTACTGGCTCAGGCATTGGCGCTAGCTCAGTGTGACAGCTTCAGAAATAAATGATGGATCAGTGCCAATGCCTCAGAGGTACCTGGCTGCTCGATGCCATTGCGTTTGTCATGTCACATAAATAATCAATGATTTGGTCCCATTACTGCTGATTCGATACCTAAACCACAGACGCGCCTGCTGCCTCTGTGCCGTTATCTCAGTCATAGCTGCTAATTCCTTGCCTAAACCATAGATTCGCCTGCTGGCTTGGTCCCGGTTCCTCCATTGCCTAAGCAATAGACATGTATGCTGGCTCGGTTCCGCTGCCTCAGATATAACTGCTGATTCGGTGCCTAAGCCACAGACCTTCCTGCTGGCTCTGTGCCAGTTTCAATGGAATGTCTGAAGCAGTAGCGCCTAGGCAGCATGCATGTCTATGGCTTAGGCACCAAATCAACAGATATGCCTGCGGCAGCGGCACCGATCCAGCAGGCGCATCTGTGCTTAAAGTAACAAATCAGCTGTTTTGACTGAGGCAGGCCTTCCCGAGGCAGTGACACTGAGCAAGCAGACATGTATAGCTGGATCAGTTTGTCTCAGTCATAACTATTTATTCCTTGCCTTAACCAAAGACGCGCCAGCTGGCTCGGTCCCGCTTCCTCCAGTGCCTAAGCAATAGACATGCCTGCTGGCTCGGATCCGCTGCCTCAGATATAACTGCTTATTCGGTGCCTAAGCCACAGACCTTCCTGCTGGCTCTGTGCCACTTCCAAAGGAATGTCTGAAGCAGTATCGCCTAGCTAGCATACATGTTTATGGCTTAGGCACCAAATCAACAGATATGCCTGCGGCAGCGGCACCGATCGAGCAGGCGCATCTGTGCTTTAAGTTCCAAATCAGCTGTTTTGTCTGAGGCAGGCCTTCCCGAGGCAGTGACGTTGAGAAAGCAGACATGTATAACGTCTTACCCAGCAGGCATGACTGTGACTTAGACACCGAATCAGCTGTTTTGTCAGTGGCAGTGGCTACGAGCCAGCAGGCATGTTTGAGGCAGTGACTTTGAGAAGGCAAACATGTCAAATGCCTTGTCCAGTTGGCCCATCTGAGGCTTAGGCGCGTCTTTAATTCGGCGCTGCTGCCTGAGACAGAACTGCTTATTCAGAGCCTAAACCACAGACGCGCCTGCTTGGTAGGTGCCGCTGCCTTTGGCACAGCTGCTGATTCGGTGCCTTTGCTAAAGAGATGCATGCTAGTTAGGTGCCACTGCCTCAGACATGCCTTTCGGGACGGTTCCATTGCCATAGACATACATGCAGGCTCCTTGCTACTGGCTCAGGCATGCGCTCTGGCTCAGTGTGATAGCTTCAGATATAACTGATGGATCAGTGCCAATGCCTCAGAGGTACCTGGCTGCTCGATGCCATTGCTTTTGTCATGTCACATAAATAATCAATGGTTTGGTGTTATTACTGCTGATTCGGTGCCTAAACCACAGACGCGCCTGCTGCCTCTGTACCGTTGTCTCAGTCATATCTGCTAATTCCTTGCCTAACCATAGACGCGCCTTCTGGCTCGGTCCCGCTTCCTCCAGTGCCTAAGTAATAGACATGTCTGCTGGCTCGGTTCCGTTGCCTCAGATATAACTGCTGATTAGGCGCCTAAGCCACAGTCGTGTATGCTGGCTAGTGTCGATGCCTTGTCCAGTCGGCCCACTTGAAGCAGATGGGCGTCTATAATTCGGTGTCGCTGCCTCAGATAGAACTGCTTATTCAGAGCTTTAACCACAGACGCGCCTGCTCGGTCGGTGCCACTGCCTTTGGCACAGCTGCTGATTCGGTGCGTAAGCTAAAGAGATGCATGCTAGTTAGGTGCAACTGCCACGGACATGCCTGTCGGGACGGTTCCTTTGCCTTAGACATACATGTACCTGAAGGCTCGTTGCTACTGGCTCAGGCATGCGCGCTGGCTCAGTGCGACAGCTTCAGATATTCTTGATGGATCAGTACCAATGCCTCAGATGTACCTGGCTGCTCGGTGCCATTGCGTTTGTCATGTCACATAAATAATCACTGGTTTGGTGCCATTACTGCTGATTCGGGGCCTAAACCACAGACTCGCCTGCTGCCTCTGTACCGTTTTATCAGTCATATCTGCTAATTCCTTGCCTAAACCATAGACGCGCCATCTGGCTTGGTCCCGCTTCCTCCAGTGCCTCAGTAATAGACATGCCTGCTGGCTCGGTTCCGCTGCCGCAGATATAACTGCTGATTCGGCGCTTCGGTGCCTAAACAATTGACGTGCATGCTGGATCGGTGCCGCTGCCTCCGACATAACTGCTGATTCGGTGGCTAAGCCACAGACCTGCCTGCTGGCTCTGTGTCCTTCCAATGGAATGTCTGAAGCATTGGCGCCTAGCTAGCAGGCATGTCTATGGCTTAGGCACCAAATCAACAGATATGCCTGCGGCAGCGGCACCGATCCAGCAGGCGCATCTGTGGTTTAAGTTCCAAATCTTCTCTTTTATCAGAGGCAGGTATTCCCGAGGCAGTGACGTTGAGCAAGCAGACATGTATAACGTCTTGCCCAGCAGGCGTGTCTGTGGCTTAGGCATCGAATCAGCTGTTTTGTCTGTGGCAGTGGCTCCGAGCCAGCAGGCATGTTTGAGGCAGTGACTTTGAGCAAGCAAACATGTCTAATGCCTTGTCCAGTCGGCCCATCTGAGGCTTAGGTGCGTCTATAATTCGGTGCCGCTGCCTCAGACAGAACTGGTTATTCAGAGCCTAAACCACAGACGCGCCTGCTCGGTCGGTGCCGCTGCCTTTGGCACAGCTGCTGATTCGGTGCCTAAGCTAAAGAGATGCATGCTAGTAAGGTGCCACTGCCACAGACATGCCTGTCGACACGGTTCCATTACCTTAGATAGACCTGCAGGCTCGTTGCTACTGGCTCAGGCATGCGAGCTGGCTCAGTGCGACAGCTTCAGAAATAATTGATGGATCAGTACCAATGCCTCAGAGGTACCTGGCTGCTCGATGCCATTGCGTTTGTCATGCACATAAATAATCACTGGTTTGGTGCCATTACTGCTGATACAGACGCGCCTGCTGCCTCTGTCTACCATTGCCTCAGTCATAACTGCTAATTCCTTGCCTAAACCATAGACGCGCCTGCTGGCTCGTCCTCGCTTCCTCCAGTGCCTAAATAATAGCTATCTGGCATGTCTATGGCTTAGGCACCAAATCAACAGATATGCCTTCGGCAGCGGCAACGATCCAGCAGGCGCATCTGTGGTTTAAGTTGCAAATCAGCTGTTTTGTCTGAGGCAGGCATTTCCGAGGCAGTGACGTTGAACAAGCAGACATGTATAACGTCTTACCCAGCAGTCGTGTCTGTGGCTTAGGCACCGAATCAGCTGTTTTGTCTCTGGCAGTGGCTTCGAGCCAGCATGCATGTTTGAGGCAGTGACTTTGAGGAAGCAAACATGTCTAATGCCTTGTCCAGTCGGCCCATTTGAGGCTTACGGGCGTCTATAATTCGGTGCCGCTGCCTCAGACAGAACTGGTTATTCAGAGCCTAAACCACAGACGCGCCTGCTTGGTCGGTGCCGCTGCCTTTGGCACAGCTGCCAATCCGGTGCCTATGCTAGAAAGATGCATGCTAATTAGGGGCCACTGCCACAGACATGCATGTCGGCACGGTTCCGTTGCCTTAGACATACCTGCAGGCTCGTTGCTACTGGCTCAGGCATGGGCGCTAGCTCAGTGTGAAAGCTTCAGATATAAATGATGGATCAGTGCCAATGCCTCAGAGGTACCTGGCTGCTCGATGCCATTGCGTTTGTCATGTCACATAAATAATCAATGGTTTGGTCCAATTACTGCTGATTCGATACCTAAACCACAGACGCGCCTGCTGCCTCTGTGCCGTTATCACAGTCATAGCTGCTAATTCCTTGCATAAACCATAGACACGCCTGTTGGCTTGGTCCCGGTTCCTCCAGTGCCAGTGCCTGCTGGCTCGGTTCCGCTGCCTCAGATATAACTGCTGATTCGGTGCCTAAGCCAGAGACGTGCATGATGGCTCGGTGCCGCTGCCTCCGACATAACTGCTGATTCGGTGCCTAAGCCACAGTCATATAAATAATCACTGGTTTGGTGCTATTACTGCAGATTCGGTGTCTAAACCATAGACGTACCTGCTGCCTCTGTACGGTTGTCTCAGTCATAACTGCTAATTCCTTGCCTAAACCATAGACGCGCCTGCTGGCTCGGTCCCGCTACCTCCAGTGCATAAACAATAGACATGCCTGCTGGCTCGGATCCGCTGCCTCAGATATAACTGCTGATTCGGTGCCTAAGCCATAGACGTCCATGCTGGCTCGGTGCCGCTGCCTCCGATATAACTGCTGATTCGGTGTCTAAGCCACAGACCTGCCTGCTGGCTATGTGCCACTTCCAAAGGAATGTCTGAAGCAGTGTCGCAAAAGGAATGTCTGAAGCAGTTGCGCCTAGCTAGCAGGCATGACTATGAGTTAGGCATCAAATCAACAGATATGCCTGTGGCTGCGGCAACGATCCAGCAGGCGCATCTGTGGTTTAAGTTCCAAATTAGCTGTTTTGTATGAGGCAGGCATTTCCGAGGCAGTGACATTGAACAAGTAGACATGTATAACGTCTTGCCCAGCAGGCGTGTCTGTGGATTAGGCATCGAATATGCTGTTTTGTCTGTGGCAGTGGCTCCGAGCCAGCAGGCATGTTTGAGGCAGTGACTTTGAGCAAGCAAACATGTCTAATGCCTTGTCCAGTCGGCCCATCTGAGGCTTAGGCGCGTCTATAATTCGGCGCCGCTGCCTCAGACAGAACTGCTAATTCAGAGCCTAAACCACAGACACGGCTGTTCGGTTGGTGCCGCTGCCTTTGGCACAGCTGCTGATCCGGTGCCTAAGCTAAAGAGATGCATGCTAATTAGGTGCCACTGCCACAGACATGCCTGTTGGCACGGTTCCATTGCCTTAGACATACCTGCAGGCTCGTTGATACTGGCTCAGGCATGCGTGCTGGCTCAGTGTGACAGCTTCAGACATAACTGATGGATAAGTTTGTCTCAGTCATAACTATTTATTCATTGCCTTAACCAAAGACGTGCCAGCTGGCTAGGTCCCGCTTCCTCCAGTGCCTAAGCAATAGACATGCCTGCTGGCTCGGATCCGCTGTCTCAGATATAACTGCTGATTTGGTGCCTAAGCCACAGACCTTCCTGCTAGCTCTGTGCCACTTCCAAAAGAATGTCTGAAGCAGTAGCGCGTAGCTGGCATGCATGTCTATGGCTTAGGCACCAAATCAACAGATATGCCTGCGGCAGCGGCAGCGGCAGTGGCACCGGTCCAGCTGGCGCATATGTGCCTTTAGTTTTAAATCAGCTGTTTTGTCTGAGGCAGGCCTTCCCGAGGCAGTGGCGTTGAGCAAGCAGACATGTATAACGTCTTACCCAGCAGGCATGACTGTGACTTAGACACCGAATCAGCTGTTTTGGCTATGGCAGTGGCTACGAGCCAGCAGGCATGTTTGAGGCAGTGACTTTGAGGAAGCAAACATGTCTAATGGCTTGTCCAGTTGGCCCATCTGAGGCTTAGGCGCGTCTATAATTCGGCGCCGCTGCCTGAGACAGAACTGCTTGTTCAGAGCCTAAACCACAGACGCGCCTGTTCGGTCGGTGCCGTTGCCTTCGGCACAGCTGCTGATTCGGTGCCTAAGCTAAAGAGATGCATGCTAGTTAGGTGCCACTGCCACAGACATGCCTTTCGGGTCGGTTCCATTGCCTTAGACATACCTGCAGGCTCCTTGCTACTGACTCAGGCATGCTAGCTGGCTCAGGGTTACAGCTTCAGATATAACTGATGGATCAGTGCCAATGCCTCAGAGGTACCTGGCTGCTCGATGCCATTGCTTTTGTCATGTCACATAAATAAACAATGGTCGGTCCTGCTGCCTTTTGCACATCTGCTGATTCGGTGCCTAAGCTAAAGAGATGCATGCTAGTTAGGTGCCATTGCCACAGACATGCCTGTCGGCACGGTTCCATTGCCTTAGATATACCTGCAGGCTCGTTGCTACTGGCTCAGGCATACGAGCTGGCTCAGTGCGACAGCTTCATATTTATTACTGATGGATCAGTACCAATGCCTCAGAGGTACCTGGCTGCTCGATGTCATTTCTTTGTCATGCCACATAAATAAGCAATGGTTTTGTGTCATTACTGCTGATTCAGACCCGCCTGCTTCCTCTGTACCGTTGTCTCAGTCATATCTGCTAATTCCTTGCCTAAACCATAGACGTGACTACTGGCTCGGTCCCGCTTCCTCCAGTGCCTAAGCAATAGACAAGCCTGCTAGCTCGGTTTCGTTGCCTCAGATATAACTGCTGATTCGGCGCCTAAGCCACAGACGTGTATGCTGGCTGGATGTCGATGCCTCTGACATAACTGCTAATTCGGTGCCTATCCCACTTACATCCCTTCTGGTTTAAATTAATTTGGCCCAAGGGTACAGGAGTTGTCGTTTAAAGAATTTTCTATTTTTAGCTCTGGTAGCAATTTTGTTCACCGGAGTGGAACCGTTTTAGCTATTTTGGTAGAGAGTCACCTAAGCAACACTCCTATAAAGTTTGAATGAAATTGGTCTAAAGGTACAGGAGAAGTTGTCGTTTAAAGATGTTTCTATTTTTAGTTCTGGTGGCCATCTTGTTCAGCGGAACGGAATGATTTTAGCTATTTTTGTAGAGGGTCACCTAAGCAATATTCCTATAAAGTTTTATTGAAATTGGCTCAAGGGTTAAGGAGAAGTTAACATTTAAAGCAAAGTGTTGACGCCGCACGACACACGACGCACGACGAACGACGCACGACGGACGACGGACATTGACCGATCACAATAGCTGCTCATCGTGCTCAGGTGAGCTAATAAGCGATACATACACTCAAAGACAAGCCATAACAAAAATAAACCACGACAGAAGAACCGCCTTGGAACAGACTGCGTTCCAAGCAACGGGGCTGATGAAACCCAGTCCTTTGCACACAGAAAGGATATGAAGAAGTTCTTTGATGCACTTAAGACAGTTTATAGTCCCCTGAGTTCAGGATCCACTCCTCTCCTCAATGCAGATGTAAGTAGTCTTACGACTAACAAAGACGTCATCTTGAAAAATGGGCTGAGCACTTTGATAGTGTTCTTAATCGGCTATCCTCTATCACTGATGAGGCTATCAACAGACTACCACAGGTTGAATGTAATCTGCTGCTTGACAAGTTCCAAATCGTTACTGAAACAGTGAAAGCAATAGAACGTCTGCCATCTTGCAAGACCCCAGGACCAGATGCAATACCTGCTGAGATTTACAAAGCAGGAAGCACTCCAGTTGCAAAGAAGTTTGTATAGTTATTTCACACTATGTGGAGAAAAGAAACCATCCCCCAAGAAGTCAAGGATGTATCAATTATCCACCTATTCAAATGGAAAAGGAACCCTCAGATCGGTGACAATCACGGTGGCATCTCTTAATCGTCAATTGCTGGGAAAGGCCTTGTGGGAGTCCTACTTAACCGAGTGAATGAACACCTTGAACAATCAGTGGTTCTAACAGAAAGCCGATTTGGGTTTAGGAAAGACAGAGGAACAATTGACATGATTTTCACAGAAAGGCAGTTGAAAGAGAAATGCCAAGAACAGAACATGGACCTATGCATGACCTTTGTTGACCTCACCCAAGCATTTGACGCAGTCATTCGTTAGGGTTTTTGGAAGATCATGGTGACGTTTGAATGTCCTACCAAGTTCATAGCAATGGTGAGACAGTTCAACGATGGGCTGCTTGCACGGATCCAAAATGCTGGTGTTTTTTTTTTTTTTTTTTTTTTTTTTCGGATCCATTCCCTGTGACAAACGGTGCCCAGCAATGCTGTGTCTTAGCCCCAACACTGTTCAGCATGATGTTTTCTGCCATGCACAGAGATGCTTTCCAGGATGTTGACAATGACATACCTATTAGGTATCGCTTTGATGGGAAGCTTTTCAATCTCAGAATGTGGTTGCAAGCCAAATCCAAGGTGCAGACAGAGGTGCTAGATGAGTTCCTCTTTGCTGATAACATAGCAAAATGTGCTCCAACAGAAGAGGAGATGAAAAAATGTATAGATCAAGTATCCGACTCCTGTGACAGCTATGATCTTACAATCAAAAAGACTGAAGCAGTCTATCAGCCAGCACCCGGCAAACCTTACAAAGAGCCCACCATCGCAGTGAAGGTCAAATATTGCAATTGGTAGACAAGTTCACCAACCTCGGGAGCACAATGTCAAGAGCCCTGCACATTGATGATGAAATCAATGCCAGGATTGGCAGAACTAGTGCAGCATTTGACTGACTAAGGAATAAGGGGTGTACATGTACACTTCATATTTTCCAGTTCTGTGGTGTATTCCTTGCTTCCAAAGGATAAACCTTTTACATTACATATTGGAACGGTCAGTAAAACTACTAGTGGGTTTAAGTTAACTTTACGGGATCCCAGCCCTCACCCTCACTTTCACTGTGGTTCAACAAAGTATTTGTTTGGTTCGCGTGAAGGTTTTCTATCTCATCAGTGAATCAACTCTGTAAACAAAGAAATCACAATTAAAGCCAAGTTGACACAATTAAAGCCAAGTTGAGGATTCGACAGTGGAACGCGCTGAGTCATCCGACGCTGAACACAACGCCACAATAACACTAAGGTAACGTCCCTTCAGGGACTATAAAAGCAGGTCCGCCCATGTACATGCGTGGACAATAACAGCTATTCTACATACAAGGACTATAACAGCACGTCCGTCCAGGTTACATACCTAAAGGGACAATTATAGCAGGTCCTATCCAGTAATATTCCTAAAGGACCAGAACAGGCGGTCCGGACAGTTTATTTTCCTACCGGGACAATAAAAGAAGGTCAGCTCAGCTAACACAATGACAGGGGCCATAACAGCAGGGCATTTCCAGTTACATACCTACATCGAACTTAACAGCAGGTCCGCTCAAGTTATAAACCTACAGTGACCATAACAGCATATCCGCTTTGGTTACATTCCAACACGGACCTAAGGATCAAGTACCCTCAGCTAATACAATTACAATAGCAGCAGGCCCTGTCCAGTTACATACCTGAAGGTACCTAAACAGCAGATCTGCTCAAGTTACATACCAATAGGGACCATAACAGCAAATCCTATTCAGTTAAATACCTACAGTAACCATAACAGCAGGTTCTACCCAGTTACAAACGTACATGGACCATTACAGCAAGTCCTATCCAGTTACATACCTACAGAAACCATAACAGCAGGTCCACCAAGGTTACATACCTACAGGGACAATTACAACAGGTCCTATCCATTAACATATACCTACAGGGACACATAACAGCCGGCTTTCCAGCTACATACATACAGGGGCTATAACAGCATGACCGCCCAGAATACATACGCACAGGGACCATAGCAGCCAAGTCCTATCAAGTTACATACATACATGGACCATAACAGCAGGTCCACTCAGGTTACATTCCTACAGGGACAATAACAGCAGGTCCACTGAGGTAACATCCCTACAGGGACTTTGACAGCAGGTCCGCTCAAGTTACATATCTGGAGGGAGAATTACAGTAGGCCCTATCCAATTGGATATCTACAGGGAAAATAGCAGCAATTCATATCAAGTTACATACTTACAGGAACCATAACAGCAAGTCCTATCCTGTTACATACCTACAGGATCAATGACGACAATTCCTATCCAGTTACACACTTACGGGGACCATAACAGCAGGTCCTATCCAGTAACAAACCTAGAAGAAGAATAACAAAAGGTCTTACCTGTTACCCTGCTACAGGGACCATAATAGCAGGCACGCTAAGGTGACATTTCTACAGGGTCTCTTACAGCTTCTCGGCTTTAGATACATAAAAAACAGGGAGCATAACAGAAGGACCTATCCAGTTACCTCCGTACAGGGACCATAACACAGTTAGCTAAGTTTACATACCTACAGGGACAAAAACAGCCGGTCCTATCCAGTTACATCCTACAGGGACCATTACAGAAGGTCCGCTCAGTCCTATTCATTTAAATACTTACATGGGCAATAGCAGTAAGTCCTATCCAATTTCATTCCTCAAGGGACCTTAACAGCGGTCCTAACAGGTCACATACCTACAGGGACAATAACAGCAGATACGCCCAGGTGACATTCTGCAGGGGCCATAACAGCATTGCCGTTCAGGTTACATACCTACAGGTACCAAATAGCAAGTCCGCCCAGCTTATATAATTAACAGCAGGTCCTATCCAGTTAAATACCTACAGGGAACATAACAGCAGATCCTCTCGGGTTACATACCTACAGGACGATAACAGCAATTCCTATTCAGTTATACACCTACAGGAACCTAAATAGCAGTTCCATACCTAACGGAACAATAACAACAAGTCCTATCTAGTAACATACCTACAGGGACAATAAAAGCTGGTCTTAACCAGTTTCATACCTACAGGGACTGTAACAGCAGGTTCAATCCAGTTACACACCTGGACCCTAACGGCAGGTCTACTTAGGTTACATACATACAGTGATCTTAACACCATGTCCGCTCCGGTTACATACATACAGGGACAAAATGGGACAGGTCCGCTCAGCTTATATTATTATAGGGACCATAACAGCAGGTCTTATCTACTTACATACATAAGGGTGTCATTACAGCAGGCCTGCCAAGGTCACACCTACAGGGGCCATAAAAGCAAGTCCTATTCAGTAAAATACCTACAGGGACCATAACAACAGGTCATATCCAGTTACATACCTACGGGGACAACAACAGCAAGTCCTATCCAACAACATACATACAGGGACCATATCAGCATGTCCTATCCAGTTACATAACTAGAGTGAACATAACAGCGGGTCCGCTCAGGATACATACCTTCAGGGACCATAAAAGCAAGTCCTATTCAGTAAAATACCTGTAGGGTCTATAACAACAGGTCATATCCAATTACATACTTACAGGGTCCATAACCGCTAGACCGTTCAGACTATACACCTACAGGGACCATGGCAGCATGTACTTTCCAGTTACGTAGCTATAGGGACCATAACAGCAGGGCCGCTCAGGTTACATATGTACAGGGACCAAATCAGCAGTTCCTATCCAGTTATATACATACAGGAACCATAACAGCAGGTTACATACCTGCAGGAACATACCATCAACTCATATCCAGTTATATAACTACATAGAACATAACACCAAGTCCTATCTTATAACAGGGACCATACCCCAGCACTCAGGTTAAATACCTATACGGACCATAACAGAAGGTCCGCTCAGGAGTTATACATTCGGGGACAGTTACAGCAGGTCCTATCCAGTAACATTCGTAAAGGGACCATAACAGGCGGTCCGCTCAGATTACATATCTACAAAGAGAATAACAATACTATCCAATTACATTTTAGACAATAACAGCAAGTCATATCCTGTTTCATACCTACAGGGAACGGTACTCCAAGTCCTATCCAGTTACATACCTGCAGGGACATAACATCAAGTCCTATCCAGTTGTAACCTATATGGAACATAACAGCAAGTCCTGTCTAATAACATACCTAAAGGGACCATATCCCAAGTCCGCTCATGTTAAATGCCTATAGGGACCATAATAGCAGGTCCGCTCAGGAGTCGTACAGGGACAATTATAGCAGGACTATCCAGTAACATTCCTAAAGAAACCATAACAGGCGGTCCGCTCAGTTTACATATCTACAAGGAGAATAACAGTATTATCCGATAACATATCTACAGGGACCGTAACAATCGGAAACAACAAGTCCGCTCAGATTTCCTACCAACAGGGACCATAACAGCAGTTTCTAACCAGTTATATAACTTCGGATACAATAACAGGAAATCCTATCCAGTGAAATAGCTAATGGGACCATCCGAGCAGGTCCAATCCAGTTGCCTACCTACAGGGACGATAATATCATATACTATCCTGTTACACTGCTACAGCGACTATAACAGCAAGTCCGCTAAGGTAACATTCCTACAGGGACAGTAACAGCCGCCCCGCTCAGGTTACATACCTACAGGGAGAATAACAGCAGGTCCTGTCCAGTTACATACAAACAGGGATAATAAATTCAGGTCCGCTCAGGTTATACAGGGTTCATAACAGCCGGTCATATTCAATTACATACCTATATGGACCATAAAAGTAGGTCCTTTCCACTTACTTACCTACAGGGAGAATAACAGAAAGGTCTATCCTGTTTCATACCTACAGGGAACAAAACAGCAAGTCCTATCCAGTTATATACCTGCAGGGACATAGCATCAAGTCCTATCCAGTTGTATACATACAGGAAACATAACAGCAAGTCCTATCTAAAAACATACATGCAGGGACTATAACCCATGTCCGCTAAGGTAACATACGTACAATGACCATAACAGCTGGTCCGCTTAGGTTACATACCTTTAGGGACCATGACAGCATGTCCACTTAGGTTACATACCCACAGGGACAACAGTAGATCCGCTGAGCTTACATCATTGCAGGTACCATAACAACCGGTCCTATTCAGTTTCATACCTAATGGGACCATAACAGCAGGTGCGTTAATGTAACGTCCGTACGGATACAATAACAGCATGTCCGCTCAGATTCTATACCTACAAGGACCAAAACAGCAGATCCACTCATGTTATATACCTGCAGCAACAATGACTGCAAGTCTACTTACAGAAACCATAACAGCAGTTTCGCCCAGGATACATACGTACAGTTCCAATTAGAGCAAGGCCTGTACAGTCACGCGCCCCCGCCCATCGAGGTTTGAAGAAATAGATTGGCTGCATGGTGCTTCCTCGCAGAGCTGAAACCGACCAAGCACGAGTACTGGTAAACCGCTTAGAGGATCTAAACCTGCCCAGGCAAAGCGGTTTGAGACGGACCGTCCATTCTTATAAACCCTATTGGTTTCATTGGGCGACAAGGCTTGAGATGTCATTTCTTCTCAATGTCGGGTCAAAGTCCCACAGAATTCGAAGCAACGTCTCCAAAATGGCCTCTACAGTGTTGACGGGGATGTTAAACCTCAAATCAAACTAAACCAAACCTGTACAGTAAGATTCCTAAAGGGGCCATACCAGGCGGTCTAAACAGGTTACACAATGAAAGGAACCATAACATCGGGTCCTATCAAGTAACATACCTACAGGGAACAGTTCCGCTCAGGAAACATACCTACCCAAACCATAACAGCATGTCCACTCAGGTTACATTACTGCTGGGACCAAATCAGCAGGTCAACCCAGCTTACATAATTACAGGGACCATAACAAAAGGTCCTATCCAGTAACATACCTACAGGGACCAAAACAGCTGGCCAGCTCAGGCTACATACCTCCAGCGACTATGACAGTCAGCGCTATCTAGTTACAGACCCACAGGTCCGCTCAGGTTAAAAAAAGGACTATAACAGCAGGTCCTATCCAGTTACATATCTACATGGACCATAACAGCAGTCCCTATCCAGTTTCATATCTACAATGACAATTACAACAAGTCCTATCCAGCTACATACCTATAAAGGCCATAACATCAGGTCCACTCACGATACATACCTACAGTAACAATTACAGCAGGTCCTATCCAGTACAATACCTAAAGGGACCATAACAGGCGGTACGAATAGGTGACATACCTAAAGGGACCATTACAGCATGTCCAGTAAAAAACCTACAGGAACCATGCCAGCAAGACCTATGCCTCTACAATTATACAGGAACCATACTGCAGATCCACTCAGGTTGCATACTAACAGGGAGCATAACATTTGGCCGAGTTACATACCTACAGTGACAGTAACAACAGGTTCGCTCAGGTAATCTACTTACATGGCCAATCATAGCAAGTCCTATCGTATAATCAACCTACAGGGACCATAACATCAAGTTCTATCCTCTAACATATAACAGCAATTCCTATCCCGTTACATACCTACAGGGACCATAACAGCAAGTCCTATCCCGATACAAACCTACAGGGAACATAACAGCATGTCCAATCCACTTCTATAACTACAGGGACGACAACAGCATATCCGATCCAGCTACACTGCTACAGGGACCATAGCAGCAGGTCCGCTTAGGTAACATTACAAGGAGAACTGTAACAGCAGTTCTGGTAGGCTTAAATACCTGCAGGGAGCATAACAGCTGTTCCTATCCAGTTACATACGCACAGGGACCACAACAATAGGTCGTCTCCAGTAACATACCTACATAGACCATTACAGCAAGTCCTATTTAGTTACATAATACAGGGACCATAACATCCGGTCTGCCTCGGTAACATACATACAGCAGGCCCTATCCAGTAACATACCTAAAGGAACCGTAACAGACGGTCCGAACATGTTACATACCTACAGGACCATAACAGCAGGGCAGGTCCGGTCATCTTACATAATGACATGAACCATAATAGCAGGGTCTATCCAGTTACCTACAGGGATCATAACAGCAGATCCACTCAGGTTACATACCTACAGGGACCATAAGAGCATGTCCGCTTAGGATACATATCTCCAGGGACCAAACCAGCAAGTCCGCTCAGAATATACTTAACAACAGGCCCTATCCAGTTTACAACCTACGGGGATCAAAACAGACGATCCGCTCAGGTAACATGCTTACAGGGACCATAACAGTCTGTCCTATTCATAAACATACCTAGAGGGACCATATCAGCAGGTCCTATTTACCTACATACCTAAAGTGACAATAACAGCAAGTCCTATCCTGTAACGTACCTTCAGGGACCACAACAGCAAGTCCTATTCAGTTCAATACCTGCATCACAACAACAAGTCTTATTCAGTATCAAACCTACATAGGCCATAACACAACGTCCGCTTAGGATACATATCTACAGGGACCAAACTAACAAGTCCGCTCAAAATATACTTAACACCAGGTCCTATCCAGTTTAAAACCTACGGGGATCAAAACAGACGGTCCGGTCAGCTAACATGCCTACAGGGACAATAACAGCAAGTCATATCCTGTTACGTACCTTCAGGGACCACAAAAAGTCCTATTCAGTTCAATACCTGCGCCACAACAACAAGTCCTATCCAGTTTCATACCTAGAGGGGCCATAACACAACGTTCTCTCTGCTTAAATACCTACAGGGACCATAAAAGCAGGTCCGCTCAGGTTATATAAATACAAGGATCATAACAGCATATCCGCTCAGTTTACATACCTAATGGGACAAAAACAGCGTACATAATTATAGTTACCATAACAGCAATTCCTATCCAGTCACATAACTACAGGGACTAAGACAACATGTCCCCTCAGGTTACATACCTACCGGGACCATACCAGCATGTGCAATAAAGTATTTACTTACAGGAGCCAACCCGCAGGTCCTATCCAGTTGCATACCTACGGGGACAATAACAGCAAGTCCTATCCATTTACATACCTACAGGGACTATAACAGCAGGTCCAATCAAGTTAAACACCTACAGGGACCAAAACGGCAAGTCCGGCCAGGTTACATACCTTCAGCGACAATAACAGAATGTCCGTGAGGTTCCATACCTACAGGGATAAAAGGTGGAGGTCCGCTCAGCTTATATAATCACAGGAACCATAACAGCAGGTCATATCAAGATACATACCTAGAGGGACCATAATTGCAGGTCCGCTCAGGTAAATTCCTACAGGGAACATAACAGCAAGTCCTATACAGTAAAATACCTACAGGTACCATAACAGCAGGTCCTATCCATTTACATATCAACTGGGAAAATAACAGCAAGTTCTATCCAGGAAAATACCTGCAAGGAATACACCAGCAAGACCTCTAAGACGTATCCCTACAGGGACTTAACAGCAGGTTCGCTCAGGATACATATCTACAGCGAAAAAAAAACAGCAGGTCTCGTCCAGTTACACATCCGGTTACATATATGCAAGGACCATAACAGCAGGTCCTTTCAGGTAACATATCTACAGGGACCATAACAGCAGGTCCTCTAAGGAAAATCCCTACAGGGACTTAACAGCAGGTTGGCTCAGGTTACATATCTACAGCGAGGATAACAGTAGGTCTTATCAAGATAATACCTACAGAGACAGTAACAGCAGGTCCTCTCAGGTTTCCTTCCTACAGGGAGCATTACAGCAAATCATATCCGGTTAAATACCTACAGGGAACATAGCAGCAATTCCTATCCTGTCACGGGTACTAGAACAGCAAGTCCTATCAAGTAACATACCTACAGGGACCATAACAGCAGGTCCTCTAAGGAATATCCCTGCCGGGACTGTAACAGCAAGTTCGCACAGGTTACATATCAAAAGCGAGGATAACTGTAGGTCCTATCAAGACATATACCTACAGAAAGCGTAACAGCAGGTCCTCTCAGGTTTCCTACCTACAGGGAACATAACAGCAAGTCCTTTCCTGTGTATACACACAGGGACCTTAGCAGCCTATCCAGTTACATACTACAGACGCCATAACAGCAATTACCATCCAGTTAAATAGCTACCGGGACCATACGAGCATGTCCAATCCGGTTTCATAGCTACAGGGACTATAACAGCAGTTCCTATCCAGGTACACTCCTACAGGGACCATAACAGCAGGCCCGCTAAGGCTACATTCCTACAGGGACTGAAACAGACGGTCCGCTTAGGTTACATACCTACAGGGAGACTAACAGAAAGTCCCATCCAGTCACATGCGTTTAGGGATTATCAAAGCGGGTCTGCAAAGATTACATACCTACAGGGACCATAACAGCCAGTCCTACTCAGTTTCATATCTACAGGGACCTTAATAGCTGGTCCTATTCACTTACATTCCTAAAGGGACAATAACAGCAAGTTCTATCCAGTTACATACCTGCAGGGACAATAACACCAAGTCCTATCCAATTACATACTTACAGGAACATAACAGCAAGTCATATCCAGTCACCTACCTACAGGGAACATAACAGCAAGTCATATCCAGTTACATGTCTACATGAAGAATACCCCAGGTCCGCTAATATTAAATACCTTCAGGTACCTTAACAGCAGGTCCGCTCCGGTTACATATCTACAGAGAAAACAACAGCAGGTCCGCTGAGCTTACATTATTACACGGGCCATAACAGCAGTTCTTATCCGGTATATAGCTACAGGGACCACAACAGCAGGTCCGGGACCGCAACAGCAGGTCCCCTAAGAAATATCCCTACAGGGACTTAACAGAAGGTGCGCTCAGGTTACAGCGAGGATAACAGTAGGTCTAATCCAGTAACATACCTACAGGAACGGTAAAAACATATCCGCTCAGGTTTACTTTCTACAGGGACCATAACAGCAATTCCTTTCCAGTTACATACTTCAGATACCATAACAGCAACTCTTATCCAGTTAAATAGCTACATGGACCGACCATAAGAGCAGTCCAATCTAATTTCATACCTACGAGGAAGATAACAGTAGGTCCTATCCAGTTACACTACTACAGGGACCATAACAGCAGGTCCGCTAAGGTAACCTTCCTACGGGGACTGTAACAGCCGGTCTGCTAAGGTAACATACCTACAGGGAGAATAACAGCAGGTCATACAGGGCCCATAACAGCCGTTCCTATTCAGTTACATACCTACAGGGACCTTAACAGCAGGTCCTATTCACTTACATATCTTCAGGGACAATAACAGCAAGTCATATCAAGTACATACCTACAGGAACATAACAGTATCCAATTACATTCACACATAGATTATAACAGCAAGTCCTGTGCTGTTTCATACCTACAGGGAACATAACAGCAAGTTCTATTCAGTTATGTTGCTGCTAGGACAATAACAGCAAGTCCTATCCAGTTATATACCTACAGGAACATAACAGCATGTTATACCCAGTTACATACATGCAACATAGAAGTGGAGGCAATGATCAGGAATCGATACCATTAACCCACAGCTACCATCAGAGACACCAAAGAGAAAGAAACACAAACATGAATCAACAGACACCAATGGAAACCTCAACAGCAGAGAGCCAAAAGGACAGTTACTTTTCCACAAAATGGCCAATAGGCTAAGAACATAACAACAAGTCCGATACAGTTACATGCTTACAGAAACCAAACCCCAGGTTCGCTCAGGTTAAATACCCTCAGGGACCATAATAACAGGTCCGTGAAGGTTAAAAACCTACCGGGACAATAACAGCATGACCGCACATGTTACATACCTACTGGGGCAACAACAGCAGGTCCACTGAACTGACATCATTACCGGGACCATAACAGCAGGTCCTATCCAGTTACATACGTATAGGGAAGATAACAGCAGGTACGCCAATGTTACGTTTCTGCACGGACTATAACGGCATTTCGGTTCAGATTACATGCCTTCAGGGACCAAAACAGAAGGTCCGCTTTTGTTACATACATACAGCAGCAATGGCAGCCAGTTTTCCTTCTGGGATCATAACAACAGGTTCGCCCAGGCTACATACCTACAGGGACAATTACAGTAGGTCCTATCCCGTAACATTCCTAAAGGGGCCAAACTGGCGTTCCGAACAGGTTACATACCTACAGGGAGCATCACAGCAGGTCCGTTCAGCTTTCATAATGAAAGGAACAATAACAGCTGGTCCTATCAAGTAACATAACTACAGGGACAATAACAACAGGTCCGTTCAGGTAACAAACCCAGCCGTACCTTAACAACATGTCCGCCCAGGTTACAAACCTGCGGGTACAATAACAACAGGTCCTATCCAGTTACATACCTACAGCGACCATCACATCAAGTCATATACAGTAATATACCTACAGGGACCATAACAGCAGGTCCGCTCGGGTTATAAACGAACAGGGACCAGGTCCTATCCAGTTACACACCTACAATTACCATTAGAGTAAGTACTTTCCAGTTACATACCTACAAGGACTGTAACAGCAGGTCCGCCCAGGCTACATACCTACAAAGACAATTACAGTAGGTACTATCCAGTAATATACATAAAGGGACCATAACAGGTGATCTGAAAAGGTTACATCTACAGGGACCACTGCAACAGACCCTATCCATTTACATACTTACAGGGACCATAACAGCCGGTACTTCCCTATATCATTCAAACAGGGACAATAACAGGAGGTCGGCTCCGGTTACATACTTACAGGGACCAAAGCGGCAAGTCCTAACCAGTAACATACCTACACGGGCCATAACAGCAGGTCCAGTTACAAACCCGAGGGGACAGTAACAGCTGGTTCACTCTGTTTATCTACCTACAAGGACCATAACAGCAAGTCCTATCGTGTTATCTAGCTACAGGGACCATAACAGCAAGTTCTATTCTGTTACATATGACAGCAATTCCTAACCCGTTACATACCTACAGGGACGATAACAGCAGGTCCGATCCAGTTACACTGCTACAGGGACCATAACAGCAGGTCCGCTTAGATACCATTACCAGAGGAACTGTAACAACAGGCCCGCTAAGGTTACAATAACAGCAGGTCGTATCCAGTCACATGCGTACAGGGAACATAACAGCAGGTCGGTCATATCCCGTTACATACCCACAGTGACCATTATAGCAAGTCCTATCCTATTACATACCAACATGGACCCTAACAACAGGTCCGCGTAGAGTACATACCTACAGGAACTTAACAGCAAGTCCTACCCAGTTACATACCTGCAGGGAACAAAACAGCAGTCCTAGCCAGTTACATACCTACAGGGACTATAACAGCAGGTCCGCTCAGGTTACATACCTACAGGGACCGTAAAAAGCATGTCCGCTCATGTTATGTACCTTCAAGGGCCACAGCAACACGTCCGCTTATATCATTACAGGGACCGTAACAGTAGGTCCTATGCGGCCATATACCTACAGGGACCATAAAAGCAGATACGCTAAGGTAACGCCCCTACAGAGACTATAACAGCATGTCCGCTCAGATTACATACCTATAGGGACCAAAACAGCATGTCATACATACGGCAGTGACAATGACAGCAAGTCTATACACAGGGACCATAACAGCAGGTCCGCTCAGGTTACACACCTACAGAGACAATTACAGCAGGTCCTATCCAGAAACATACCTATAGGGATCATAACAGGTGGTCCGAAGAGGTAACATACCTACAGGGAGCATATCAGCAGTTCCGATCAGCTTACATAAAGAAATGAACCATAACAGCGGGTCCCATCCAGTTACATACCTACCCGGACCATAACAGCAGGTCCGTTCATGCAACATAACTCCAGGGACCAAACCAGCAGGTCCGCTCAGCCTACTTAATTACAGAGACCATAAGAGCAGGTCCTATCCAGATACATACTAACAGGAACCTCAACAGCAGGGCAGCTCAAGCTACACACTTACAGGGACGATGGCAGCAAGTCCTTTCCAGTGACAGACCTACAGGGACCGTAACGGTATGTCCGCTTAGGTTGGAAACGAACAGGGACCATACCACAGCTCCTATCCAGTTACAAATTCACAGGGACCATTACAACAGTTCATATCCAGTTACATACATACAATTACCATTACAACAAGTCCTATCAAGTTACATACCTACAAGGACCATAACAGCAGGTCCGCCGAGGTGACATCCTACAGGGACAATGACAGCAGGTTCTACCCAGTAACATACTTTAAAGGACTATAACAGGCGGCCCGAATAGGTTAAATACCTACAGGGATCATTTCAGCAGGTCCTATCCAGTAACATACCTACAGGGACAATAACAGCCGGTTCTGTCCTGCTACAACCATACGGTACTATCACAGCAAGTCCGCTCCCGTTACATACCTACAGGGACCATAACGGCAAGTCCTAGCCAGTAACATACCTACATGGATCATCACCTAAAGAGAACATACCTAAAGGGAGCATAACAGCAGGTCCAATCCAGATACACTGCTATAGGGACCAAACCAGCCGAGTTGCTAAGGCTATATTACTAGAGGGACTGTAACAGAAGTTACGCTAAGGTTACATACCTACAGGGAGAACAACAACAGATCCTATTCAGTTACATACCTTCAGCGACCATTACATCAAGTCCTGTCCAGTTACATACCAGCAAGGACCATAACGGCAGGTCCGCCCAGGTTATACTCCTACAGGGACAATTACAGAGGTCCTAGCCAGTAACGTTCCTAAAGGGACCGTAACAGGCAAACTGACAATGTAACACACCTACAAGTAATATAACAGCAGATCCGGCCAGCTTACATAATGACAGGAATCATAACAGAAGATCCGCTCAGGTTACATACCTACATGGACCATAACAGCTGGTCCTATTCTGTTACATACCTAAAATGACAATAACAGCGAGTCCTATCCTGTTAAATACCTTCAGGACCAATAACAACAAGTCCTATCCGTTTATATTTCTGCACAATAACAGCAAGTCCTATCCAGTTACATACCTACAGGGACCGAAACACCAGGTCCGCTCTGGTTAAATACCTTCAGGGACCACAACAGCTGGTCCGCTCAGGTTATTTACCTGCAGGGACCAAAACAACATGTGCGCTCAGGTTAAATGCCTACAGAAACAGAAAAAGCGGGTCCGCTCGGCTTACTCAATTACAGGTACCATAACAGCAGGTCCTATACACTTACATACCTACAAGTACCAGGTCCGCTCAGGGTACATACCTACCGGAACCATAACAGCAAGTCCTATCCTGTTAAATAGTTACTGGGAGCATAACAGCAGGTCCTGTCCAGTTACATACCTACCGGGACAACAACAGCGGGTCCTTTCCAGTACCATACGTACAGGGAGCATAACAGCATTTTTTTTTCGTCTCATATAGCAGGGAACATATCAGAAAGTCTTATCCAGTTAGATACCTACGAGACTACAACAACAGGTCCTATCCAATTAAATACCAACACGTACCATAACAGCTCATGCTTTATACCTACAGGGAACATGACAGCAAGTTCTATCCAGTAACACACCTACAGGGACCAATACAGCAGGTCCGCTCAGGTTACATACCTACAGGGACCATAACAGCAAGTCTTATCCAGTAACAGGCGGTACGAACAAGGACAATCATGCTAGATACCTTCTTGGACCATGGTAGCAAGTTCCAGTTACATACCTTAAGGAACCATAACAGCAGGTCCGCTAAGGGTACATAAGTACAGGGACCACAACAGCATGTCCTGTCCATTTACGTACCTACAGGGACCATAACGGCAGGTCCTATCTAGTAAGAGACCTACAGTAACCATAACAGCAGATCCACCCAGGTTACATACCTACATGGATAATTACAGCAGTTCCTACCGCCCCGCCAATCGAGGCTTGAAGAAATCGATTAGACTGCATACAACTTCCACCCAGAGCTGAAAGCCACCGCAGATGAGTAAAAGTAAACCGGTAAACCGCTTAGATGGTGTTAGCCGGCCAAAGAAAAATGGAGCAAGTCGGACATACAACCTTATAAACCCTATTGGTTTCATTAGGCGGCAGGGCTTGAAATGTCATTTCATCTCAATGTCGGGTATTCGTCCCACAAAAATTGGAAGCAATGTCTCCAAAATGACCTATAAAGTGTTGTCGAGGACGTTTAACCTGAAATCAAACAAACAAACAGCAGGTCCTATCCAGTAACACACTTGAAGGGACCATGATTAGCGGTCCGAGCAAGCTCCATGCCTATAGGGACCATAAATACAGGACCTATCCAGTTACATACCAACAGGGACCATGACAGCCGGTCCGATTCAGCTACATACATTAAGGACCCATTACAGCAGGTCCGCTCCGGTGACATACCGACAGGGACCTAAACAGCAAGCATACCAGTTACATACCTACAGTGACCATAACAGCAGGTCAACTCATGTTAGATGCCTACTGTGAGAATAACAGCAGGTCGTATTCGGTCACATACCTACAGGGACCGTAACAACAGTTCCGCTCAGGTTACCTAACTATAGGACATTTACAGTGAGTCCTATCCCTTTGAGGTCAGCTCATGTCACATACCTGCACGGAGAATAACAGCAGGTGCTATCCAGTAACATATGTACACGGACAATCACAGCATATCAGCTCAGACTGCATACCTACAGGGACCATAACAGCCGGTCCTATTAAGTAACATATCTACAGGGACCTTAACAGCAGGTCCTATTCAATTAAATACCTACAGGGACAATAACAGCAAGTTCTGTCCTGTTTCATACCTACAGGGAACATAACAGCAAGTTCTATCCAGTTACATACCTGAAGGGAAATGCTTACAGAGAACATAACAGCAAGCCCTATCCAGTTAGATGCCTATAGTGACCATACCCCAGGTCAGCTCAGGTTAAATACCTACAGGGACTATAACACCAGGTCCGCAAAGGTTACATACGTACAGGGACAATAACAGCATGGCCGCTCAGGTTACATACCTACAGGGAGAACATAAGAAGGTCCGCTGAGTTTACATCAATACCGGGACCATAACAGCAGATGCTGTCCAGCTACACCTGAATCCGACCGCACACGGGAACTGGTAAGCCGCTTAGAGGATCTAAGCTCGCCCAGGCAAAGCGGCGCAAGTCGGACCGCTCATGCGTATAAACCCTATTGGTTTCATTGGCGAGTCATTTCATCTCAATGTCGGGTAAACGTCCCATAAAATTGGAAGCAACGTCTCCAAAATGACCTATACAGTGGTGATGAGGACGTTAAACCCCAATCAAACAAACAAGCTATCCAGTTACATACCAATAGGGAAAATTACAACAGGTACGCTAAGGCTACGTCTCTGCAGGGACTAGAAGCCTCCGTGGTGTAGCGGTTAAGCTACTCGCCTTGTAAACCAGGGATCGCAGGATCGATCGCGTGCTTCTCCAGACTTTCGGATGAGTCTTTAAACCGAGGTACCGTCTTCGTATGACCTTAGCTGTTGGTGGGACGTAAAACTCAAACACTCACTCACTCACTCCCTGCAGGGACTATAAAAGCATTTCGGTTCAGATTACATACCTACAGGGACCAAAATAGCTGGTCCGCTTTTGTTACTTACATACGGCCGCAATGGCAGCCAGTCCAGGTTACATACCCACGGGGACAACTACAGCAAGTCCTAATCAGTAACATTCCTAAAGGGACCATAAAGGCGGTCCGAACAGTTTACATACCTACAAGGAGCATAACAGCAGGTCTGCTCAGCTTACATAATGAAAGGAATCATAACAGCTGGTCCTATCAAGTACATACCTACAGGGGCCATAACAGCAGATCCGTTCAGGTCAATACCTACCCGGACCATAACAAAATATTCGCTCAGGATACAAATCTACGGGTACTATAACAGCAGGTCCTATCCAGTAACATACATAAAGGGACCACAACAGCAGAACAGCTCCGGCTACATACCTACAGCGACCATGACAGCAAGACAGTAATAGACCTACAGCGACCCCAACAGCAGGTCCTGTCAGGTTATAAAATAAAAGGGACAAGGTCTTATCCAGTTAGATACCTTCAATGGCCAGTAGAGTAAGTCCTTTCCAGTTACACACCTTCAAGTACCATAACAGCAGGTCCGCCCAGGATACATACCTATAGGGCCAATTACAGCAGATACTATCCAGTAGCATACCTAAAGGGATCATATCAGGCGATCTGAACATGTTACATATCTGCAGGAACCGTTACCGCAGGACCCATCCATATACATACCTACAGGGGCCGTAACTGCCGGTACTTTCCTGCATCATCCAAACAGGGACCATAATAGCAGGTCGGCTCCGGTTACATACTAACAGGGACTATTTCGACAAGTCCTAACCAGTCACATACAGGGGCCATAACAACAGGTCAACTCATGTAACTTACCTACTAGGACAAGTTACATACCTGAGGGGACAGTAACAGCTGGTTCACTCAGGTTTTCTATCTACAAGGACCATAACAGCAAGTCCTGTCGTGTTATCTACCTACAGGGACCATAACAGCAAGTTCTATCCTGTTACATATGTTAGCAAATTCTATCCCGTTATATACCTAGAGGGACAATAACAGAGGCAATGACCAGAAATCGATACAATTAACCCACAGCTCCAATCAGAGACACCAAAGTGAAAGAAGCACAAACATGAAACAACTAAACCCTAATGGAAAAATCAATATCAGAGAGCCAAGTTACTTTCCCACAAAATGGTCAATTGGCTATCCAAAACAAAATAATACAAGCGATACACACACTCAAAGACAAACTATAACAAAAATAAACCGCGACAGGAGAACCGCCTTGGAACGGTCATTGCAACGAATTCCACTTGGAGGTGTGTGTGTGTGTGTGGGGGGGGGGGGGGTCCTTATTTCCGTCAAGATTCAGACAATAATTTCCGTGAATAAAAAAAATCAAACAACCACAGAGATGAAACAACAGTGAGGACTCGACAGCAAAAAAACACTGAAATGCTGGACTAAAAGAATACCAACAGTTAGACTACCAGAGACATAGCATCAGGCACCAACCAGCATTGCATAAAATTAGATAAGCTCTAATCCTCAGTAAGCCTTTACGCTGGAAATGTCGTAGAATCTGAGGCCTGACACACCGGCGTGCAATTAAAGAGGGAAGCAAAGTTGTCAATCGTGATTGGGTTAACTATCATGCATGCAGTCTGTCGTATAGCATTTATGTTGTACCCTATCTTTTTATATCGAAGAATGATTTTACGAAACTGGGTAAAGTCATTGCATTTATATATTTTTCTGGATTTATATACCAAGACACCATAAAATTCGGATTCCAATAGACCTTGTTGCAGACGAGATTTAAGTCCAACTTTGAATTTTCAATGACGTCTATAAAATTTTGAAAAGGCTTTGCATAGTTACACTGCTACAGGGATCATAACAGCAGGCCCGCTAAGGTACCATTACTAGAGAGACTGTAACATCAGGTCCGCTAAGGTTACATACCTGCAGGGATAATAATAGTAGGTCATATCCAATCACATACGAACAGGGAACATAACAGCAGGTCATATCAAAGTAGAAGTAAAACAAAGATCAGGAATTGATACAATTAACTTACTCCACCCATAAAAGACACCAAAGGGAAAGAAATACAAACATTAAGCGACCAGACCATAATGGAAACCTAAACAAAGGAAGGCCATAAGGCCATAAGTTACATTACCACAGTGACCATTATAGCCAGTCCAATCCAATCACATACCTACAGGGACCCTAATAGCGGGTCCGCCCAGGTTACATAACTACAGGGACATAACGACAGGTCCTATCCAGTAACATACCTGCAGGTTACAAAACAGCAAGTCCTAGCCAGTTACATACCTACATGGACCACAACAGAAAGTCCGCTCAGGTTACATACCTACAGGGACCATAAAAGCCTGTCCGCCCATGTTACATACCTACAGGGACCACAACAGCAGGTCCGCTGAGCCAAACATCATTACAGGGACCGTAACAGCAGGTCCTATATAGCCACACACATACAGGGACCATTAAAGCAGGTACGCTAAAGTAACGTCCCTACAGAGTCTATAACAGCATGTCCGCTCAGATTACATACCTACAAGTATCAAAACGGCAGGTACGCTCATGATACATACCTACAGCAACAATAACAGGAAAAATAGAATTTGGGGCAATGATCCGGAATTGATACAATCAACCCACAGCTCCCATCAGAGACACCAAAGGGAAAGAAACACAAACATGAAACAACAGACCTAATGGAAATATCAATAGCGGAAAGCCAAAGGACAGTCACTTTCCCACAAAATGGCCAATATGCTATCCAAAATAAAAAATATGAGCTACACAAACACCCAAAGACAAACAATAACTAAAATAAACAGCGACAGAAGAACCGCCTTGGAACGGTCAGTGGAAACGAATTCCACTGGGGGGCTTAAATTGATTTTACGTGGCCACAATCCTCGCCCTTACTTCCGTCGCGATTTAGACAAATAATTTGTTCAGTCCGCATGAAGGCCTCCTATCTCATCAGTGCAACATCTCCGTGAACATAAATAATAAAAAAAATCACAGAAATGAAACAACAGTGAAGACTCGACAGCAAGAAACCACTAAAATGCTGGAGCAAAAGAAAACGAACAGTTAGACTCCGATGGGCCCGACCAAAGATAGAGCATCAGGAACCAACAAATATTACCGTGAATTAGATCTCTCCAATTATCAATAAGCCTTTACGTTGGAACCGTCATAGAATCTGAGGCCTGACCCACCGGCGTGCAATTAAGAGGGGAGCAAATTTGTCAACCGTGATTGGGTTAACTACCATGCATGCAGTCTGTCGTATAACATTTATGTTGTACCCAATCTTTTAATATCGAAGAATGATTTTACGAAATTGGGTGCTGAAGTCATTGCAGTTATATATTTTTCTGAATTTAGACAGCAAACAGAGACCATAATAGCTGATCCGCTCAGGTTACATACCTACAGGGACAATTACAGCAGGTCCTATCCATTAACATACCTAAAGGACCATAACAGGTGGTCCGAACAGGTGACATACCTAATGGGTCCGCTCAGCTAACATAAAGGAATGAACCATAACAGTGGGTCCTATCCAGTTTCATACCTACGGGGACAACAACAGCAAGACCTATCCAGTTACATACGTACAGGGAGCATAATAGCAGTTTTTTAGTCACATATAGCAGGGAACATATCATAATATCCAGTTAGATAGCTATTGGACTTTAACAAAGGTCCTATCCAATTGTATACCTACAGGTACCATAAAAGCAAAACCGCTTAGGCTAAATACCTCCAGGGAACATGATAGCAAGTTCTATCCAGCTACATACCTACAAGGGCCAATGCAACAGGTCCACTCAGGTTACATACGTACAGAAACCATAATTGCAGGTCCTATCCAGTTACAAACCAACAGGGACCATAACAGCAGGTCCTACCAGTAACATACCTACAGGGGCCATAACGGCAGGTCCTATTTACATACAAGGACCATAACAGCAGATCCATCCATGTCACATACCTATAGGGGACATAACAGCAGGTTCAATCCAGTTACATTGCTAAGGAACCATAACAGCAGGTGTGCAAGAGTAACATTACTAGAGGGCCTGTAACAGCAGGTCCGCTAAGGTAACATACGTACAGGGAGAATAACAGCAGGTTCTATTCAGTTACATACGTACAGGGTTCATAACAGCACGTCCTATTCATTTAAATACCTACAGCGACCATTACAGCAAGTCCTATCCAGCAACATGCCTACAGGGATCATAACAGCAGGTCCGCCCAGGATACACACCTACAGAGACAATTACCGTAGGTCCTATCCAGTAACGTACCTAAAGGGAACGTAACGGGCGGTCCGAGCATGTTAATACCAACAGGGACCATAACAGCATGTCCGGCGAGCTTACATAATGGCAGGGACCATAATAGCAGGTACCATAATAGCAGGGTCTATGAAGTTACTTACCCACAGGGACATGAAACTTAAGATCCGCTCAGGTTGCATACCTAAAGTACCATAAAAGCATGTCCCCTCAGGTTAGATACATACAGGGACCAAACCAGCAAGTTCGATCAGCTTATTTAATAAGCCGCAGGTCCTATCCAGCTAAATATCTACCGGGATCATAGCAGCATGGCCGCTCAGGTTACATACCTACAGGGACCATAACATCTGGTCCTATACTGTAACATACCTACAGCGACAATTACAGCAGGTCCTATTGACTTACATACCTAAAAGGACCATAACAGCATTCCTATCATATTACATACCTTAAGGACCATAACAGCAAGTCCTATCAAGTTACATTGCTGCACCATAACAGCAAGTTCTATTCAGTTACATTTACATACCTACATGGGGCCATAACACCAGGTCCGCTCTGGTTAAATACCAACAATAACAGCTGGTCCGCTCAGGTTATATACCTACAGGGACCATAACAGCATGCCCGCTCAGGTTACATACTTACAGAGACAGAAAAAGCGGGTCGGTTCAGCTTATATAATTTCAGGTACCATAACAGCAGGTCCTATCTAGTTACATGCCTACGGGTACCAGAACAGCAGGTCTGCTCAGGTATCATGCCTAAAGGGTCAGTAACAGCAAGTCGTGTCCAGTTAAATACATACAGGGACCATGCCAGCTCGTCCTATCCAGTTACATACCTACGGGGACAACAACAGCAAGCCCTATCCAGTAACATACGTACAGGGGCATTAAAGCAGGTCTTGTCCAGTCATATATAGCAGGGAACATATCAGAATGTCTTATCCGGCCAGATACATGTACCTACGGGACTATCACAACAGGTACTATCCACTTACTTACCTACAGGTACCATAACAGCAAGATCGCTCAGGCTACATACCCACAGGCAACATGACAGCGAGTTCTATCCAGTTTCACACCTACATGGACCAATAATGCAGGTCCGCTAAGATTACTTACGTACAGTAACCAGATCCTATCCAGTTTAATAACTACCGGAATCATAACAGCAGGGGGTACGCTCAGGTTACATACCTACGGGGACCATAACAGCTGGTCCTATACTGTAACATACCTACAGCGACAATTACAGCAGGTCCTATTGACTTACATACCTAAAAGAACAATAACAGCAAGTTCTATTCTGTTGCATCCCTTCGGGACCATAACAGTAAGTCCTATCCAGTTACATTTTTGCACCATAACAACAAGGCCTATCCAGTTACATACTTCAGAGGCCATAACACCAGTTCCGCTCTGGTTAAATTTCAACAAGGCCATAACAGCTGGTCCGTTCAGGTTATATACCTAAAGGGACATAACAGCATGTCCACTCAGGATACAAGCTTACAGGGACACAAAAAGCGGGTCCGTTCAGCTTACATAATTTCAGGTACCATAACAGCAGGTCCTATCCAGATACATACCTACGGGAACAAAACAGCAGGTCCGCTCAGGTAACATACCTACAGGGATATTGACAGCAAGTCATATCCAGTTAAATACCTCCAGGGACCATACCAGCAGGTCTTATCCAGTTACATACCTACGGGGAGAACAACGGCAAACCCTATCCAGTCACATACGAACAGCGAGCATAACAATAGGTCTTTTCCAGTCATATATAGCAGGGAACATATCAGAATGTCTTATCCAGTCAGATACATGTACCTACGGGACTATAACAACAGGTTCTATCCACTGACATACCTACAGGTACCATAACAGCTAGACCGCTCAGGCTACACACCCAAAGGCAACATGACAGCAAGTTCTATCCTTTTGCATACCTACAGGGACAAATAAAGCAGGTCCGCTCAGATTACATACGTAAAGGGACCATAATAGCAGGTCATATCCATTTAATTACCTACAAGGACCATAACAACAGATCCTATCCAGTTACATACCAACAGGGACCATAACAGCAGGTCCTATCCCGTTACATACCTATAGGGACCCTAACGTCAGGGTCTATCTACCTATAGGGACCCTGACAGCAGGTCTGTCTAGGATACATACCTACAGGGACAATAAAATGTCTTATTCAGATACATTCCCACGGGAAACATAACAGAAGGGCCAATCCAGTTAAAATGGTACAGGGGCATTAACAGCAGGTTTGCAAAGGTAACATTACTAGAGGTTCTGTAACAGCAGGTTTGCATAGGTTACATACCTGCAAGGAGAATAACAGCGATTCTATTCAGTTACATAAGTACAGGGATCATAACAGAATGTCCTTTCCCGTTACATACATACTGGGACCATAACAGCAGGTTCGCCGGGGTTATATACCTACAGGGACAATTACAGCAGGTCCGATCCAGTAACGTACCTAAAGGGACCGTAACAGGCGGTCCGAACATGTTAAAACCAATAGGCAGCATAACTGTATGTCCGGCCAGCTAACATAATTGTAAGAACCATAATAGCAGGGTCTATGCAGTTACATACCCACAGGGACCTGAAAACTTAAGATTCGCTCATGTTGCATACCTACAGATACCATAACAGCATGCCCCTCAGGTTACATATCTTCAGGGACCAAACCAGCGAGTTAGACCAGCTTATATAATTATCAACAGATCCTGTCCAGTTTAATATCTACCGGGATCATAACTGCAGGTCCGCTCAGGTTACATACCTACGGGGACCATAACAGCTGGTACTATACTGCAACATACCTACAGTGACAATTACAGCAGGTCCTATTGACTTACATACCTAAAAGAACAATAACGGCAAGTTCTATTCTGTTACATACCTTCGGGACCATAACAGTAAGTCCTATCCAGTTACATTTCTGCACCATAACAACAAGTCCTATCCAGTTACATACCTTCAGGGGCCATAATACCAGGTCCGCTCTGGTTAAATTTCAACAAGGCCATAACAGCTGGTCCGATCAGGTTATATACCTACAGGGACATAACAGCATGTCAACCCAGGATATATACTTACGGGGACAGCTTACATAATTTCAGGTACCATAACAGCAGGTCCTATCCAGTTACATACCTACGGGTACAAGAACAGCAGGTCCGCTCAGGTAACATACCTACTGGGATATTAACAGCAAGTCATATCCAGTTAAATACCTTGAGAGACCATACCAGCAGGTCCTATCCAGCTACATACTTACGGGGACAACAACAGCAAGCCCTATCCAGTAACAAACGTACAGGGAGCATAACAATAGATCTTTTCTAGTCATATATAGCAGGGAACATATCAGAATTTCTTATCAAGTCAGACACATGTACCTGCAGGACTATAACAACAGGTTCTATCCACTGACATACATACAGGTACCATAACAGCTAGACCGCTCAGGCTACATACCAACAGGCAACATGACAGCAAATTTTATCCTTTGCATCCCTACAGGGACGAAAAAGCAGGTCCGCTCAGATTACATAGTTACAGGGACCATATTAGCAGGTCCTATCCACTTAATTACCTACAAGGACAATAACAGCAGATCCTATCCAGTTACATACCAACAGGGACCATAACAGCTGGTCCTATCCAGTTACATACCTATAGGGACCATAACGTCAGGGTCTATTTACCTATAGGGACCATGACAGTAGGTCTGTACAGGATACATACCTACAGGGACAATAAAAACGTCTTACACAGGGAACATAACAGCAGGGCCAATCCAGTTAAAATGCTACAGGGACATTAACAGCAGGTTTGCAAAGGTAACATTACTAGAGGGACTGTAACAGCAAGTCTCCATAGGTTACATACCTGCAGGGAGAATAACAGTAGGTTCTATTCAGTTACATAAGTACAGTGATCACAACAGAATGTCCTTTCCCGTTACATACATACAGGGACCATAACAGCAGGTTCGCCGGGGTTACATACCTACAGGGACAATTTCAGCAGGTCCTATCCAGTAACGTACCTAAATGTATATATGTTTATGTATATACATGTTTTCTTGACCAGATTAGTTTCGGACAATTAGGCCTCATCAATGACACTCAAATATGTTCAAAATTCAGAAATGGAATCAATGACCCCAAGCGACAAGAAAATCTGAACTACACTATGATGTAGGGAAGGGAGACTTTTTACGACTCCACACATTCCCAGACACCAACAGTAGTGACATTAAATATATTCATGGTTATCCTTTGGAAGCAAAGAATACACCACAGAACTGAAAAATATGGCGTGTACATGTAAGCCTGCCCAGGCAAAGTGGTGCAAGTCGGGCCGTTCATTCTTATAAAACCTTTGGGTGTCCTTGGGTGGCAGGGCTTAGGATGGCATTTCATCTCAATGTCGGGTAAAAGTCCCACAAAATTGGAAGCAACGTCTCCAAAATGACCTATATATTGGTACGTTAAACCTCAAATCAAACAAATAAACAGCAGGTCCTTTCCTTAAAGGGATCATAACAGGCGGTCCGATTAGGTTACATACCTATAGGGACCATACCAGCAGGTCCTATCCAGTTACATAACTTCAGGAACCATGCCAACCGGTCTTATCCAGCTACATACATACACGGACCATACCAGTTGGTACGCTTAGGTTACATACCTACAGGGACCGCAACAGCAAGTCCTATCCAGTTACATACCTACAGGGACCATAACAGCAGGTCCACTCAGGTTACATACTTACAGGGAGAATAACTGCCGGTCCAATTAAGTTACATACCTACATAGACTGTAACAACAGTTTGCTCAGGTTACTTACCTATAGGAGAATAACAGCAAGCCCTATCCTATTACATACCTACAGGGACCATAGCAGCAATTCCTATCCGGTTACATACCAGCAGTTACCTAAACAACACGTCCTATCAGGTTGCATACCTACAGGGATCATAACAGCAGGACCACTCGAGTTACATATCATCAGTGTCGATAACAGCAGTTCCGATCAAGATACACTGCTACAGGGACCATAACAGCAGGTACGCTTTGATAACATTCTCACAGTTACTGTAACAAGAGGTCCGCTCAGATTACATACCTGCAGGGAGAAAAACAGCGGATGCTATCCAGTTACATACGTACAGGGCCCATTACAGCAGCTCCGCTCAGGTTACATACCCACAGGGACCATAACAGCCGGTCATATCCAATTACATATCTACAGGGACCGCAACAGCAGGTCCTTTTCAGTACATACATGCAGGCAGAATAACAGCAAATCGTATCCTGTTACATACGTACAGCAAGTCCTATCTATTTGCATCCCTGGAGGGACGATCACAGCAAGCTCTATCCAGTTACATACCTACAGGGACCATAAAAGCAAGTCCTATCCAGTTACATTTTGTTTGAATTGATGTTTAACATCCGCGTTAATGCTATTAAGGTCATTTTGGAGACACTGCTTCCAATTTTGTGGGACTTTTAACCGACATTGAGATGAAATGACATCTCAAGCCCTGTCGCCCAATGAAACCAAAATGAGTATATGCATTGCGCGGTCTGAGTCACACCGCTTTGCCTGCGTTCCCCTTGTGGCTGATCTGTTCTTGTTTTGTTATGAAAGAGGCTTCATGATATTCCTATCCGTTGAAAAACAAAGCCTTAAGCTTGACTTCTAGATATTTGGATTATGTATTCAATGTTGAGAATACCTATTTCGATGGTTTGATCAGTCAAATTAACCCCCCTACCCAGAACTTCAATTAAATAAAGAAATTTCCTCTGATACCAAGCCCCGTTTCGGGATTTACATCTATCGTAGACGAGTTCGTTTCCTGCAAAATTTATGATAAACGCGATGAATTTGAGATTATATATCTTCCTTTCTTGGATGGTGTTCCTCGTGCGGCATCCTTTGGCGTTTAAATTTCGCAATTAATTAAATTTGCCAGGGTGTCTAGTCATGTAACTGACTTCAACACTCGTAATAAATTGTACACTGCTAAACTTCTAAATCAGGGTTATCGGTATCTTAAACTACGCAAAACCTTTTCTTAATTTTATAGATGTCATACCGATTAAATTTCTAATTTCAATGTTGCACTTATATCTATTCTGCAACAAGGTCTATCGGAACCCGAATTTTATGGTGGCTTAGTATATAAATTCAGAGATTCACCCAATTTCTTAAAATCATTATTCGATATAAAAAGATCGCGATTGGGTACAACATAAATATTATACGAGGAATGTTCAAATATGAATGCAACTAAGCACATAAAAATGATTCCGTGATAGATTTCGATGAAAAAATTATTTTGTCCCCTCAAAGTTTTCCCCTTTAACAGATATACAAACTTTCAGTCTTCTGATCCAATCATTGAATGCATTTTGGTAGTCTTTTCGAGGTATACTATGAAGGCACTGGAATATTGCAGAACCGAGGTGTTTGCGCTGTACAAATTTTCGACCAGAAAGGTTGTTTTTTTTCAGCCGCGGGAACAAAAAAAAAGTCACACGGGGCAAGGTCAGGGGAATACGCGTGGTGAGGGAGTTCAACAATTTTTTCCTGTTTCAGATAGTCTTGCACAATGAACGCCTTGTGCGATGACGCATTGTCATGTAGCAATCTGACATTGGCCAAACCAGTTGCGGGTCTTTGTTCTTTGAAATATTTCTTCAATTTTCGAAGAATTTTATTCTTGTAAAACTTCGCATTTACAGATTTGCCTTTAGGCACAGCAACCTGAATAGCAGGGCCCTGATTTGAAAAGAATATGGCACACATTACCTTCTTGACGCTCATGGTCCGCTTTGCAATGCATGGGCTTTTGCAATACTTTATTGCCCTTATTTTGTTCTGAATCTTTCGTTTTGGCTCAAAAAAGTGAACCCATGTCTCGTCACCTATGACGACATTAGCGAAAGATCGTGCATTGTAATTATGAAACAATTTTAAGCAACTTCTTGGCGCACTGAACGCGTGTCTTTTTCTGCTCATCTGTCAACAGATGGGGAGTCCATCTAGCACAGATCTTTCTCATTTTCAAATCTCGTTTCAGAATTGTATGAGCTGCTCCTAATGAGATGCCAACCATACTAGCTATTTGCCTAGTGGTGTATCGTGCATCGGTAGCAACTATTTCTTTCACTCTAGCAACCATCTTGGCAGATGTTGCTCTTTTCGGCCGACGATCACGAGGCGCATCTTCTGTTGAGCCTAGCCCACAGCTGAATTTCTTACACCAACAAAAACTGTCGGAAAAGACATTTCATTATGCCCATAAACCGCACATATTTCATCAAAAATGTCTTTGCACCGTATACCAAGAATACAACGATTCTTAATATAGGACCGTATTTCAACGGCGTACTCTGACCTTCTCCCAACCATGTTTTGTATTAGTATACAAGAGTAGACAGTGTTTATCGAACGATATACATGGCTAAAGTGCACGGATTTTAACAGGTTTGGTATTAATGTATAGGTAAAATATTTTTCTACGCTGGGGATTTTCAAATTAGTGCATGAGAAAACGTTCTACTTCGATCATATTTGAACAGTCCTCGTACGATCATAAGATCGCTGAAACATGTAAGGAAATTAAGGAGAAAGGAGAATAAAAGTGGATAGATTTCATAGCATTCCCTCATACCTTACCCCGCTGCAAGGACAACAGGCCTTTTCAAATATTGTTTGGGACCTCTTTAATGTAGAAAGCTACACGACACATCTGCCTCTCCCAGCAGACTCAGGATATGTTATAACCAACACATGCAAACTGTGTTTGAAGAAGAAAAAGCTCCATTTCAACTACAACTGAAGAAATCATGATTTTCCTAAATCGTACATATAAGCTAACATATTTGGATTCCTTAATACTGAAATTTCAAACAAGCAGATGTATTGCTTTGACAGCCTTGTATAAAGTGTATGTTCAAGAGTGCGACGATGCTTCTGTAAAGATAACTAGTGTGGTATATAATGAGAAGATTTTTCAAATTTCCGATAAAAAACAACCCTATCGTGATAGTTTTTAAACCAAGCTTTAAGAGGTTAAAGTTGTACGTACATAAAATATCAAAGGCCTGGACATTCCAGTTTTACTCATGAGTCTTTGTAAAGCATCCTAGGGACAAGGGCATTTTGACCTCAGGGCCATGATTGATAAAAAATCGTTCAGATCAACTAGATAAACCTATATTTCATTGTCTGTTTGTTTGTATTGGGGTTTAACGGCCCAGCCAACACTATTTAGGTCATTTTAGCCGGTCTGTTTACCTATTCACACTTATCCTGGACAGGCTATACGTAAGCGGTTAACCAGTACAGTGCACATTCTTTCGACAGAAACTGACAACTGCCCTTCTTGAATCAGCGGAAGGGATAGAATGACCGCATAAAAAATTTCATGATCAATCTTCACGAAAGAATGTTGTCGACCCCGGCAGGTATCGAACCCGCGTCCTCCTGGTCACCAATCAGACGCGCATCCGATTGAGCTACCGAGTCCGGCACCTATATTTCATACATGACGGACCCGAGCCAGGTTCACAAAGGAAAGAAAGAAGAAAGAAAGAAAGAAAGAAAGAAAGAAAGAAAGAAAGAAAGAAAGAAAGAAAGAGAGACGTTAAATTATACCATTTATGGCTAGCGGCTCAAAATGGGACATTCACAGTGAAGATCCTGATCAGACTCTGCGTATGATCAGGTCCTTTACTGTTTGCTTAAACGGTAGGGAAACTGGTGTAAAACTTACATTAAATAGAAATATCTTGACATTCCTTAAATTGTGTATGTATATGTCCAAAGCTATAAGATGGATGGTTCCATGGTATGGGGCGCCGTTTTACTATTTAATCCGTATTTATAGATATCCGTGAATCGAATTATGGATATCCATAATTCGATTTATGGATATTCATAAATCAGCCGAATAATGGATATCCATAATTCGAATTATGGATATCCATAAATCGAACTATGGATATCCATAATTCGATTAATGGATATCATAAATTCAGATCGATTTATGGATATCCATAATTCGATTTATGGATATCCATTATTCTTCTAATTTATGGATATCCATAATTCGAATTACGGATATCCATAAATCGATTTATGGATATCCATAATTCAGATCGATTCATGGATATCCATAATTCGAATTATGGATATCCATAAATCACCGCCAAAGCTTTTGGTTTAATGATTTCTCCCTAAAACACGTGATTGTTTATGTAAAAAATGCTGGAAGATGAGTCGGTCAAAGGGACCTTTTCAGTCCGTAAGGCTTCCAAAGCAACGGACGGCATAGCTGAACGCCCGTCATGTGTGCAGTTAATTATCGTAACTAGCCGTAAAATCTGTAAATTCCGGCCAAAGCACCGATCCCTCTGGAATCAACTCTATGAGGACTGCGCACCTAAGGACACTGAAAGTCGGGCGTAAGATTATAATGATCCAAACAGGCAATCCGTGCATGCTTTCTTGAGAAAAATGCACATGGTCGTTATATATAGTATTAATATATATCCATATAATACTCTACTTGACCGCCCCCGCGTGTCGGGGCTTGAAGAAATAGATGGGCTGCATGATGTTTCCACGCAGAGCTGAAACCGACCCGCACACGAGTACTGGTAAACCGCTTAGAGGATCTTAGTCTGCCCAGGCAAAGCGGTGCGAATAGGCCCGTCCATGTTAACAAACCCTATTGGTTCATTAGGCGACAGGGCTTGAGCTGTCATTTCATCTCAAGTTCGGGTAAAAGTCCCACAAAATTGGAAGCAGCGTCTCCAAAATGATCTTTACAGGGTTAAACGTTACAGTGGGACGTTAAACCTCAAATCAAACAAACAAATACTTTACTTAATACTCTACTTGAGATGTATGGAGTACAAGGCAGATTCAGATACATCTCCTGGCCCCACGTCCATTGGGGCTTGGAGAAACAGATTTGGCTGCATGAGCTAAGAGTAATGGTAAACCGTTTATAAGGTCTAAGCCTGTCCAAACAAAGTCGTGCGAGTCAATGGGCGACAGGGATTGAGATGTTTGATTGTTTGTTTGTATTTGAGTTTAACGGCCCAGTCAACACTAATTTAGATTATTTTTGAGCCGGTCAGTTTACCTATCCACTCTTTTTCTTGGCAGGCTTATACATAGGCACTGCCCTTCTTGAATCAGCGGAAGGGGGGGGGGGGGAGATGACCGTAGAAAAGATTTCATGATCAATCTCCACGAAAGAATGTTGCCGACCCCCGGCAGGTATCCGCTTCTTCCTGATCAACAGTCAGACGCGCATCCGACTGAGCTACCGAAGCCGGCGGGATCGAGATGTTATTAAATCTCATTGAAGACTTAATGCCCTGCATAATTGGAAGCAACGTTTCCAAAATGACCTACATAGTATTGAAGGGGACGTTAAACCATAAATCAAACAAAACATATCTCTCACACACCATAGGCCACCACTAAGCCTACCCTACATTACTTCCACCTCCATCCCGGCTTTTATTACACACCATTCCGGCATTAATTACACACCTAAATCTGACGCGAATAGTCGAGTTTTTTTTTTTTTTATCATTATTCATTAGGTTTATTTGAAGAGGAGAATTATGGATATCCATAATTCGACTAATGGATATCAATAAATCGAATAATGGATATCTATTTTTCGATTTATGGATATCATTAATTCAGTTCGAATAATGGATATCCATATTTCGATCTAAATTAATGATATCCATGAATCGATTTATGGATAGCCATAATTCGATTTATGGATATCCATAATTTGATTTATGGATATTTATAAATCAGCCGAATAATGGATATCCATAATTCGATTTATGGATATTATTAAATCGAATAATGGATATCCATTTTTCGATTTATGGATATCATTAATTCGGTTCGATTTATGGATATCCATAATTCGAATTATGGATATCCATAATTCGAATTATGGATATCCATAAATAATTATGGATATCCACAAATAATAATGGATATCAATAATTCGAATTCATGATATCCATAAATAATTATGAATATCCATATATACGGATTAAATAGTAAAACGGCGCCCTTTACTCTGGTGGTTCAATTGGTCACTGACGGGTTAAGACTGTTGAGCATTGTACAAAAAAAAACAACAAACGAAGCATGTTTTTTTTGCTGTTATTTTTTTAGTTATACGTCCATTTCAATTATTTCGAGCCGATCGTTAATAAGATGTGGGCCAAAACCGCAGTACCCATAGAAAAACACAACTGACCTTCCGTTGCAGAAACTGGCGTGTTAGTACAAATTAAGTATCACTTGAACAATTATTTTCTCAGACGCTTAACTCATGTAACTTGGCTTTGATGCTTCGTTGCACAGGAGTCAAACCAAGAGCCCCCGCCTATCGGAGCTTGGAGGAATAGATTAAGTTGCATGGTGCTTCCCCGCAGAGCTGAAATTGACCGCATATGAGTACTGGTTAACCGCTTAGACGGATTAAGCCTGCCCAGGCAAGTCAGACCGTTTGGATAAGCCCTATTGGTATCATTGGGCAGCACGGCTTGAGATGTCATTTCATCTCAATGTCAGGGAAAAGTCCCACCAAATTGGAAGCAACATCTCCAAAATGTATTAAATAGTGTTGACGGGGGCGTTAAACCACAATCAAACAAACAAACAAAGAAGACATACTCAGTTATATTAGCAATTATCAGCAAAAGGCCCCAGTTGCAGGTCAGAATGCAAATTTAAAATGTAACTGGGGCCAGTATTTAACATTGAAAAGAATCGGTCCGGAAAGGACTTTCAAGTAAATAAATCGGTCTAGTCATGTACGGATTACTGAATGTAATAAAGAATGTTTCTGTTATGACACATTTGTTAACAGTTTTACCTTCTCTTGATAAACGGCCCCCGCCCATCGGGGCTTGAAGAAATAGATGGGCTGTATGATGCTTCCACGCAGAGTTGAAACCGGGTCGGTTTCAACTCTGCGTGGAAGCATCATACAGCCCATCGAGCACACGAGTACTGGTAAACCGCTTAGAGGATCTAAGCCTGCCGAGGCAAAGCGTTGCGAGTCGGACAAGTCCATGCTTATAAACCCTATTGGTTTCATGGGCGGCAGGGCTTGAGATGTCATTTCATCTCAATGTCGAGTAAAAGTCCAACAGAATTTGAAGCAACGTCTCCAAAATGCCCTTTACAGTGTTGACGGGGATGTTAAACCTCAAATCAAACACGGGCCTCCGCGGCCTAGTAGGTAAGAGCGCCGACTCTTAATCATTAGGTCTCTCACCGCTGTGGTTCGAGCCTGGCTCGGGTCACATGCGAGACGCCAAGTTCTGCAACGGAATGTCAGGTGGTCTTTCTCCGGGTACCTCGGGTTTCGCCGACCTATGATTAACGATCAGCTCGATATGTGGGAAATAATCTTGAAAGGGCCGTAACCACCCCCCCCCCCTTCAAAAAAAAAAATCATATCAAACTAACAAATCCAATTATGCAACTAAGTCGGTCGTAATCCGAGAAACATGCACGGTTAAACACCGTGAAGTACGATTTTAGGCAACTCTTAACAAAATATCTATAACTGCAACTGCTGGCACCATATCAGCAGGAAGGCACCATATCAGCAGCAAGGCACCATATCAGCAGGAAGGAATTGAGCCTCACTCGAATGAATTGTTAAATATAAACGCCATAGGATGGCGCACGAGGAACATCTCCATCCAAAAAAGGAAAATTTACAATCTCAAAATCAAAGTCATCGCGTTTATCGTGAATTTTACAAGAAACAAACCCATCTACAATAGACAGATGTAAATCCAAAAACGGGGCCTCGGTGTCAGAAGAATTTATTTTATTTAACATAGTCCTGGGGTGGGGTGGTAAATTTGACTGATCAAACCATCGAAATAGGTATTGTCAATATTTAATAAATCATCCAAATATCTAGAAGTCGAGCTAAAGGCTTCAATGATTTCAGATTGGTTTAC
Source organism: Lucinisca nassula (assembly GCA_963580285.1). Lineage (NCBI taxonomy): Eukaryota > Metazoa > Mollusca > Bivalvia > Lucinida > Lucinidae > Lucinisca > Lucinisca nassula. Next base: position 957,900 of record OY757017.1, read on the forward strand.
AGCAGAAAACCAATCAAAGCTTTTTCACGAAATTATGTACATTGTTGCAAAGTTTTCTAAAGATTTCTTTGTAGCGAACTTATATAGGTGTCAGAAAAAATATATATTTGTAATGACATCAGTATCCAATTTCGTAAAATCATTCTTCGATATAAATAGATTGTGTACAACATAAATATTATACGACTGACTAATTGCATTCACGGTTGATAACTTTGCATCCCTCTTTAATTGCACGCCGGTGGGTCAGCCGTCAGAATCTATGACGGTTCCAGCGTAAAGGCATACTTATGTAATGTTGGTTGGTACCTGATGCTCTGTCTCTGGTTGGGCCCATCGTAGTCTAACGGTTGGTTTTCTTTTGCTCCAGCATTTCAGTGGTTTCTTGCTGTCGAGGCCTTACTATCTGTGTGTGAGTGTTTATAATTATTATTATTATTATTATTATTATTATTATTATTATTATTTGTTTTCTCGGAGATATTGCACTGATGAGTTCATGCGGATTGAACAAAGTATTCGCCTAAATCGCGACGGAATCAAGGGCGAGGATTGCGGCCGTGTAAAATCGATAAAAGCCCATCAACGATTTTTTCACTGACAGTTCAAAGGCGGTTCTTCAGTCGCGGTTTTTTTTTTTTTTGTTTTGTTATGGTTTGTCTTTGAGTGTGTGCATCGCTAATATATTTTTTTGTTTTGTTTTGTTTTGGATATCCTATTGGCCATTTTGTGGGAAAGTAACCGTACTTTTGGCTTTCCGCTATTGATGTGTCCATTTGGGCTTTAATGATTGTGTTTTCTCTGATGAGCGTTGTGGGTTAATTGTATCGATTCCTGATCATTGCATTTACTTCTATTTTCATGTACACGTGTGCGATCTATTTCAGCTTTGTGTGATATTTCGGCAAATTGATGGAATTTGTTTCTGACTTTATACTAAACAAATATGTGGTGGCTACTCATTAGAATCGCCTCGATGAGGCGATTCTAATGAGTACATACAACATACCTTTATTTTATAGAAAATAGAAAATATATCATTATGCGTTATGACTTGGTGCTATGATTTACCCTCAGTAGCTCAAACTACCGCTATTTAGAACAAAGTTCATGATCCCAATTATTACGCAAACACGCCTATACAAATACATTGCCACTTTTATCGCCGAAAAAAAAGAAAATTTTAAGATGAAAAATTGTTATATTTTTCTTATTTCTGCTCAAAATATAGATTGTGGGCACTCGTTAGAACCACCTCATCGAGGCGGTTCTAACGAGTACCCACAATCTATATTTTAGAGCAGAAATAAGTTAAATAAGGTATACCCCCTGAAACCCCAGTTTTACTATATAGAGGTGAGGTTCAAGGGGGTCAAAATTATATGGGCATGTTTTCCTGATGAAGTTTTCAAAGTTCGGTTCGACTGTTTGTAGTAAATCTCAGTTTAAAATGACACAGCTCAGTATGTTTGAGTACGCCAATGAGAAATAGGTACTTATTACAAAGGAAAACAGTAATCGCTCCAGCAACTATATGCAGTCGCGCTATCCTCAGTCTCGCTATGCAGAGTCTCCCTCTGTCCAGTCTCGCTATGATCAGTCTCAGTCTGCCTAGTCCGCTATGCCCAGGCTTGCTATGCACTGTCTAGCTATGCCCAGTCTCGCTCTGCCCAGTCTCCCTATACCCGGTCTCGGTATGCACTGTCTCGCTATACCCAGTCTCGCTCTGCCAAATCTAGCTATGCTCAGTCTCGCAATACCAAGTCTAGCTATTCCCAGTCTCACTATGCCCAGTCTCGGTCTCCCGAATATCGCTCTGCCCAGTCTCGGTCTGCCCCATCTCGCAGTGCCTAGTCTAGCTCTGCCAGTCTTACAATCCCCAGTCTCGGAATGCCCAGTCTCACTATGCCCAGTCTCGGTCTCCCGAATATCGCTCTGCCCAGTCTCGGTCTGCCCCATCTCGCAGTGCCTAGTCTAGTTCTGCCAGTCTTACAATCCCCAGTCTCGGAATGCCCAGTCTCGCTATGCCCAGTCTCGCTACGCCAAGTCTAGCTATGCCCAGTCTCGCTATGCCCAGTCTCGCAATACCAAGTCTAGCTATGCCCAGTCTCGCTATGCTCAGTCTCGCAATACCAAGTCTAGCTATTCCCAGTCTCACTATGCCCAGTCTCGGTCTCCCGAATATCGCTCTGCCCAGTCTCGGTCTGCCCCATCTCGCTATGCCTAGTCTAGCTCTGCCAGTCTTACAATCCCCAGTCTCGGAATGCCCAGTCTCGCTATGCCCAGTCTCGCTACGCCAAGTCTAGCTATGCCCAGTCTCACTCTGACCAGCCTAGCTATGCCCAGTCTCGCTCTGCCCAGTCTAGCAATGCTCAGTCTCGCTCTGCCCAGTCTAGCTATGCCGTGTTTCGCTAGGCCCAGTCTTTCTGTTCAGTCTCGCTATGCCCAGTCTCGTTCTGGCAAGTCTAGCTATGCCCAGTCTCGCTCTGCTCAGCCTCACTATTCCCAGTCTCGCTATGCCCAGTCTAGCTATGCCCACTCACGCTAGGTCCAGTGTCACTATGCCTGAGTATAGTCTCGCTATACTCAGTCTCGCTATGTCCAGTCTAGCTATGCATAGTCCCGCTATGCCCATTCTCGCTATTTCCAGTCTCGCTTTGTCCAGTCTAGCTATGCATAGTTTCGCTATACCCTGTCTCGCTATTCCCATTCTCGCTATCAGTCTAGCTATACGTGGTCTCGCTATACCATGTTTCGCTTTTTCCAGTCTCGCTATGCCATATCTAGCAATGCACAGTCTCGCTATACACAGTCCTGCTATACCCAGTCTCGCTATACCCAGTCTCGCTATAACCAGTCTCACTATACCCAGTCCTGCTATACTCAATCTTGCTATGCCCAGTTTTGCTATGCAGGGTCCTCGGTATTCCAAGTCTCGCTATGCCCAATCTGTCTATGCACCGTCTCGCTATACAGTCTCGCTATACCGAGTGTCGCTAATCCCAATCTCGTTATACCCAGTCTCGCTTTACCCAGTCTCGCTACGCCCAATCTCGTTTTAGAGACTTAGCTGCTTACAAAGATGTAAATAGTACATGTATATGTAATGGAGGTCCTGATGTCCCAACAGGCACACATCGGTATCAGAAGAATTTGCTTTATTTAACTGAAGTCCTGTGGTGGGGGTGGTAAATTTGACTGATCAAACCATCGAAATACGTATTGTCAATATATAATAAATCATCCAATTATCTAGAAGTCGAGCTAAAGGCTTCAAGCAGAAAACCAATCAAAAAAATGCAATGACATCAGTATCCAATTTTGTAAAAGCATACTTCGAAATAAAAAGATTGTGTACAACATAAATATTATACGACAGACTACTTGCATTCACGGTTGATAACTTTGCTTCCCTCTTGCAAGCCGGTGGGTCAGCTGTCAGATTCTATGACGTTTCCAGCGTAAAGGCATACTTATGTAATGTTGGTTGGTACCTGATGCTCTGTCTCTGGTTGGGCCAATCGTAGTCTCACGGTTGGTTTTCTTTTGCTCCAGCATTTCAGTGATTTCTTGCTGTCGAGTCCTTACCATCTCTGTGGGTTTTATTGTTATTATTATTTATTATTATTATTATTATTATTATTATTATTATTATTATTATTATTATTATTATAATTTGTTTTCTCAGAGATGTTGCACTGGTGATTTAGGAAGAGTTCATGCGGACTGAACGAAGTATTTGCCTAAATCGCGACGGAATCAAGGGCGAGGATTGCGGCCCTGTAAAATCGATTTAAGCTCAACAACGATTTTTTTTACTGACCGTTCAAAGGCGGTTCTTCAGTCGCGGTTTATTTTTAGTATGGTTTGTCTTTGAGTGTGTGCATCTCTTATATGTTTTGTTTTGGACTATTGGCCATTTTGTGAGAAAGTAACCGTCCTTTTGGCTTTCCGCTATTGATGTGTCCATTAGGGTCTACTTACATTATTTAATGCTTGTGTTTTCTCTGATGAGCGCTGTAGGTTAATTGTATCAATTCCTGATCATTGCATTTACTTCTATTTTCATGTACACGCGTGCGATCTGTTTATTTCGTCAAATTGATGGAATTTGTTTCTAACTTTATACTAAACAAATATGTGGTGGCTACTCATTAGAATCGCCTCGATTAGGCGATTCTAATGAGTACACACAGCATACCTTTATTTTATAGAAAATAGAAAATAAATCAGTATGCGTTATGACTTGGTGCTATGATAAACCCTCAATAGCTCGAACTACCGTTATTGAGAACAAAGTTCATGATCCCCAAGGTATTCGAGTTTTCAAAGTTCGGTTCGACTGTATGTAGTAAATCCCAGTTTAAAATGACACAGCTCAGTATGTTTGAGTACGCCAATGAGAAATAGGTACTTATTACAAAGGAAAACAGTAATCGCTCCAGCAACTATATGCAGTCGCGCTATCCTCAGTCTCGCTATGCAGAGTCTCCCTCTGTCCAGTCTCGCTATGATCAGTCTCAGTCTGCCTAGTCCGCTATGCCCAGGCTCGCTATGCACTGTCTAGCTATGCCCAGTCTCGCTCTGCCAAATCTAGGTATGCTCAGTCTCGCAATACCAAGTCTAGCTATGCCCAGTCTCGCTATGCTCAGTCTCGCAATACCAAGTCTAGCTATGCCCAGTCTCGCTATGCCCAGTCTCGCAATACCAAGTCTAGCTATGCCCAGTCTCGCTATGCTCAGTCTCGCAATACCAAGTCTAGCTATGCCCAGTCTCGCTATGCCCAGTCTCGCAATACCAAGTCTAGCTATGCCCAGTCTAGCTATGCTCAGTCTCGCAATACCAAGTCTAGCTATTCCCAGTCTAGCTATGCTCAGTCTCGCAATACCAAGTCTAGCTATTCCCAGTCTCACTATGCCCAGTCTCGGTCTCCCGAATATCGCTCTGCCCAGTCTCGGTCTGCCCCATATCGCAGTGCCTAGTCTAGCTCTGCCAGTCTTACAATCCCCAGTCTCGGAATGCCCAGTCTCACTATGCCCAGTCTCGGTCTCCCGAATATCGCTCTGCCCAGTCTCGGTCTGCCCCATCTCGCAGTGCCTAGTCTAGTTCTGCCAGTCTTACAATCCCCAGTCTCGGAATGCCCAGTCTCGCTATGCCCAGTCTCGCTACGCCAAGTCTAGCTATGCCCAGTCTCGCTATGCCCAGTCTCGCAATACCAAGTCTAGCTATGCCCAGTCTCGCTATGCTCAGTCTCGCAATACCAAGTCTAGCTATTCCCAGTCTCGCTATGCCCAGTCTCGGTCTCCCGAATATCGCTCTGCCCAGTCTCGGTCTGCCCCATCTCGCAGTGCCTAGTCTAGCTCTGCCAGTCTTACAATCCCCAGTCTCGGAATGCCCAGTCTCACTATGCCCAGTCTCGCTACGCCAAGTCTAGCTATGCCCAGTCTCACTCTGACCAGCCTAGCTATGCCCAGTCTCGCTCTGCCCAGTCTAGCAATGCTCAGTCTCGCTCTGCCCAGTCTCGGTCTGCCCCATCTCGCTATGCCTAGTCTAGCTCTGCCAGTCTCGGAATGCCCAGTCTCGGAATGCCCAGTCTCGCTATGCCCAGTCTCGCTACGCCCAGTCTAACTATGCCCAGTCTCGCTCTGCCCAGCCTATTTATGCCCAGTCTCGCTCTGCCCAGCCTAGTTGTGCCCAGCCTCGGTCTGCCCAGTCTAGCAATGCTCAGTCTCGCTCTGCCAAGTCTAGCTATGCCCAATCTTGCTATGCCGTGTCTCGCTATGCCAAGTCTTTCTGTCCAGTCTCGCTATGCCCAATCTCGTTCTGACCAGTCTAGCTAAGCCCAGTCTCGCTCTGCTCAGCCTCGCTATTCCCAGTCTAGCTATGCCAGGTCTAGCTATGCCAGGTCTAGCTATGCCCACTCACGCTAGGTCCTGTAACACTATGCCCAGTCTCGCTATGCCCAGTCTCGCTCTGCTCAGTCTCGCTGTGCCCAGTCTCGCTATGCCCAGTCTCGCTATGCCCAGTCTCGCTGTGCCTAGTCTTCTGTCCAGTCTCGCTCTGCCCAGTCTCGCTGTGCCCAGTCTTGCTATGCCCAGTCTCTCTATGCCCAGTCTCGCTCTGCCCAGTCTCGCTGTGCCCAGTCTTGCTATGCCCAGTCTCGCTCTGCCCAGTCTCGCTATGCCCAGTCTCGGTCTGACCAGTCTCGCTGTGCCCAGTCTTGCTATGCCCAGTCTCGCTGGGCCCAGTCTTGCTATGCCCAGTCTCGGTCTGACCAGTCTCGCTGTGCCCAGTCTTGCTATGCCCAGTCTCTCTATGCCCAGTCTCGCTCTGCCCAGTCTCGCTGTGCCCAGTCTTGCTATGCCCAGTCTCGGTCTGACCAGTCTCGCTGTGCCCAGTCTTGCTATGCCCAGTCTCTCTATGCCCAGTCTCGCTCTGCCCAGTCTTGCTGTGCCCAGTCTTGCTATGCCCAGTCTCGCTGGGCCCAGTCTTGCTATGCCCAGTCTCGGTCTGACCAGTCTCGCTGTGCCCAGTCTTGCTATGCCCAGTCTCTCTATGCCCAGTCTCGCTCTGCCCAGTCTCGCTGTGCCCAGTCTTGCTATGCCCAGTCTCGCTATGCCCAGTCTCGCTGTGCCCAGTCTTGCTATGCCCAGTCTCGGTCTGACCAGTCTCGCTATGCTCAGTTTCGGTCTGCCCAATCTACCTATTTACAGTATCGCTATGCCCAGTCCCGCTAGCTTAGTCTCGCTTTGCCCAGTCTTTCTGTCCAGTCTAGCTATATATGTACAACCTCGCTATGCCCAGTCTGGCTATGCCAAATCTCGTTCGGCCCAGTCTCGCTATGAAGTCTTTCTTTGCTCAGTCTAGCTATGCCCCGTCTCGTTTTGCCCAGTCTCGCTCTGCTCAATCTCGATATGCCCAATCTCGCTTTATTCAGTCTCTCTGTACCCAGTCTCGCTATACCCAGTCTCACTCTGCCCAGTATCGCTCTGCCCAGTCTCGATATGCCCGGTGTCGGTCTGCCCAATCTCGCAATGCTTAGTCTTGTTATATCGTCTCTCTACCCAGCCTCGCTATGCTCAGTCTTACTCTACCCAATTTAGCTACACCCAGTCTTGCTCAGCCAACTCTCGCTCAGCCCAATCTCGCTATGCCCAGTCTCGTAATGTCCAGTTTCGCTACGCCCAGTCTAGCTATGTTCAGTGTCTTGCTACGCCCAGTCTTGCTATGCTCAGGCTCCCTTTGCCCAGTCTCGCTATGTCCGGTCTAGCTATGCCCAGCCTCACCTTTTCCAGTTTCGCTTTCCCAGTCTCGCTATTCCCAGCCTCGCTATGTCCAGTCTAGCTATAATAGTCTCGCTATTCTCAGTCTCGCTATGTCCAGTCTAGCTATGCATAGTTTCGCTATGCCCACTCTCGCTATTCCCAGTCTCGCTTTCCCAGTCTAGCTATGTATGGTTTCGCTATACCCTGTCTCGCTATTCTCATTCTCGCTATACCCAGACTAGCTATACATGATCTCGCTATACCATGTCTCGCTTTTCCCAGTCTCGCTATGCCATATCTAGCTGTGCATAGTCTCGCTATACCCAGTCCTGCTATACTCAGTCTCACTATACCCAGTCTCGCTATAAACAGTCTCGCTATACCCAGTCCTGCTATACTCAATCTCGCTATGCCCAGTTTTGCTATGCACGGTCCTCGGTATTCCAAGTCTCGCTATGCCCAGTCTGTCTATGCACCGTCTCGCTATACAGTCTCGCTATACCGAGTCTCGCTAATCCCAATCTCGTTATACCCAGTCTCGCTATAACCAGTCTCGCTATACCCAGTCCTGCTATACTCAATCTCGCTATGCCCAGTTTTGCTATGCACGGTCCTCGGTATTCCAAGTCTCGCTATGCCCAGTCTGTCTATGCACCGTCTCGCTATACAGTCTCGCTTTACCCAGTCTCGCTATGCCCAATCTCGTTATGCCCAGTCTCGTCAGAGCCTTAGCTGCTTACAAAGATGTAAATAGTACATGTATATGTAATGGAGGTCCTGATGTCCAAACAGGCATACGTCACTAGGACAACGTCACATCAACGTCGGTGCAACGTCATGACGTTGCACACACGTAGATGTGACGTTGACTGCACACATGCATTTTCAGAATGATGATCTAAAAACGCAATTGAGCCAGCGCATGAAAATACCTACAATAACACGTGTGCGCCCAACAAAGATTCAGATCAGCCTGCACATCTGCGCAGTCTGATCAGCGTCTTCGTTGTGAGCTCCAAGGATAGCTAAGGTCCCACTGCTCCTTCATGCAGCAAGAGAAGTCTCTGGTTAAACTATATTGAAGCGCAGGCTAATTTGAGTCTTCGTTGTGCGCTCCAAGGATAGCTAAGGTCCCACTGCTCCTTCATGCAGCAAGAGAAGTCACTGGTCAGACTATATGGATGCGCAGGCTAATCTGGGTCTTCGTTGTGCGCTCTAAGGATAGCTAAGGTCCCACTGCTCCTTCATGCAGCAAGAGAATTCTCTGGTTAGACTATATAGATGCGCAGTCTAATCAGAGCCTTCGTTTGCGCTCTATGGATAGCCCACTCATGCAGCAAGAGAAGTCATTGGTTAGACTATATGGATGCACAGGCTGATCTGATCTCGATGGGCGCACATGTCTTTATTGTAGGTTTTGTCATGCGCCGGCTCACTTAACTCTTAACCTACTGTTCACGACAAGCCCTATCTTTGGAAAAAGTGTAGATCCAGATCAGATGGCTTCTGAAGAAGCCATCTGATCAGGATCTACACTGTTTTGACATTCAGTTTGTGAATTTGTAGGAATACATTACAGCAGATAATCTGATTGGTTCAAAGTCAGAAATGGGTGTGGCTAAACTGAATATTCAGCAAAATAAGGGTTGGGCTTACCGTTTATAAGACCGAGGTGCACTGAGGTGGAACATCAAACACGTGACGATCTCTAATACCAGCGGTGTAGTTGGTAAATCCCACGTTCATCAATTTTCCAGCTGTAAGAACATGTAGCAGCAAATTATCGGGTTCAGTAACAATGATTTGGGCCCCGTCAAGCGATTTTGGTACTTGTCGCCTTTGCGAGCAGCGAAGGTTTAGGCGAGCCTGCGCATCCGCGCAGTCTCGCCAGAACCTTCGCTGCTCGTTCATACAAGCAGTGAATCAAGAGGAACCTTCAGACAGAAAGCCATATACCTGGCCCGTCTGAATGGCTGGGCATGCGCAGTTAAAATTTGTCATGACTGAATGCTCGAAGGCACAATTTCGCTTGACGGGGCTCATTTGATATAACAAGTATTCCCTTATTTTTTTCCGACTAAACATGAAAGTGCTGTGTAGCTTTCAGTTCCGGGTTTCGCTTCAGTAGGACAAGGGCCTGTTGTGCTTGCAAAAGGTGCGTGTTTTTTTTTTTTTTTTTTTTTTTTTTGGTTTTAGTGTTGTGTTTTTTGTTAGTTATTTATTTGTTCTACTCTGTTCTATATGTCCTCACTCTAATGCCCCACCTCTTGGGAGACAGGAAGCAGTGAAAAGGTTTGCGATCGGTTTCAGCTCCGCGTCGAAGTACCATGCAGCCAATCAAACTCAAGACCGAAGCCTAATGCTCACTCAAACTCAAGACCGAAGCCTAATGCTCACTCAAACTCCAGACCGAAGTCTTGTGCTCACTCAAACTCCAGACCGAAGCCTAGTGCTCACTCAAACTCAAGACCGAAGCCAAATGCTCACTTAAACTCAAGACCGAAGCCCAGTGCTCACTCAAACTCAAGATCGAAGCCTAGTGCTCACTCAAACTCAAGACCGAAGCCTAGCGGTCATTTAAACTCCAAACCGAAGCCTAGTGCTCACTCAAACTCCAGACCGAAGCCTAGTGCTCACTCAAACCCAAGACCGAAGCCTAGCTCTCACTCAAACTCCAGACCGAAGCCTAATGCTCACTCAAACTCCAGACCGAAGACTCGTGCTCACTCAAACTCAAGACCGAAGCCTAATGCTCACCCAAACTCCATACCGAAGCCTAGTGCTCACTCAAACTCAAGACCGAAGCCTAGTGCTCACTCAAACTCCAGACCGAAGCCTAGCGTTCATTTAAACTCCAGACCGAAGCCTAGAGCTCACTCAAACTCAAGACCGAAGCCTAGTCCTCACTCAAACTCAAGACCGAAGCCTAGTCCTCACTCAAACTCAAGACCGAAGCCTAGAGGTCATTTAAACTTCAGACCGACCACACAATAACATAATGATAGATTAGCCTTCTTCCTTTCCCGAAGACTTTTAGCCCTTCTCTTGCTGAATATTCAGATTAGCCACACCAATTACTGACTTTGAACCAATCAGATTATTTACTTGATGTTACATGTGGGTTTACGGCGTCCCGCAAACCCCCATGCGGACAAGACAACCGAGCGTGATCTCTGACAGGTGTACGGGCAGCTGTGGGGTAAGGCACAAGAAAGATGTTAAATGAATGACATGAATTATTTACAATATCTACATACAACACTTACTAACACAAAACATCACAAATTGTTGCTTCTGTAGCCAACTCACGACGTCCGCTCCGAAGGCAAAACACTGTTCTGTGCTCGGAACGGGTGACGTGAATACTTACAGAAGCAAACAACAAAAACAACAAGAAAAACAAAAAAAAAAGAATCAACACAAGACGCGACTGGCCAGTTTATAACTTAGGGTGAATCCCCCACTCGCGTGACACTTCCTCTCGCGAACTAGTAAAACTAGTCTATCAACATAGTTGATAATCCTAGGATTAGCGATCACGTTTGCTGATCAGGCGTTTAGTGATCGTCCAAATAAGGTAAGTCGACCTCTTCCATGATCACATTTGTTTACAACGAACAATGATTTAGAAGAATCTGCTTCTATCCTGGTAGGCGCTGATTACGGCGGTCTGTCCGCCCTTGCTGGACCCTAACGCCTAGCGTCGTACCAGTACCTGCTGCTATGAAGCAGGGAGCAGCAGGTCACACATTGTTATGCCTGCAAATTACGATAACGGGACTAGAAACGAGTCACAAAACATACATGCTATATCATGATCCCCCTCCCGGAGAAGTAAGAATATGTTCATGCATATACCGTTATTGCGCATGCGCCGACCAGACATACAGGCTGATTAGTGCATGCGACAAATAACCGTACAGCAGAACTCAACTTGACTGTGCATCAAATTATCAGCACCCAGCGCTTGACACAATAATACTCAAAGTTCATGTTTCCCTACTGAGCACTACAGAAATCAATTAACGCTCACTACTACTGAGCATAATACTCATCAAATTTGTGCTCACTACATTATCACAAGTAAGAGGCAATTGAACAGACCACGCCTTTGCGCTACCTGGTCAGCTGCCAATTACAGGAAACATAATCTCTATTTCATATCCTTCTCCGCGACACGGCTCACAAATATAGCTATTCACAAATTCAATACATTAATAACAGATAGAAACTACAACAGAAGATTTTCATCTATAATCTACAACATTTGTTAGTGTCTCATATGGGCCAACACTGTTTGCCGTAAATTCTCTCTATTTGGTAGGCACCCCGTCACAACAGTCCTCGCGACGCCGATGACGCAGCTGACGTCATCCCCGCCGCTCAGGCCGTTATGACGCGTGGCGACCAAATACTCCCACTTATCATCATCACGTTCTTTATATGTACATACATGCACAAACTGAGTTATCAGACAAAAACGGCATCATTACAAAATGAACTCGTAATTCTTCTTGAATAAAATTATTTCTAATCAACGTGAACATGCTTGTAAAATAAAATTCATTACGGTTCATCATCACGGATAACCCAACAGGCTCTTGTAAGAGTTTGCCCTGATGATGAAGATATGGTTAAACCCGTCTTAAGTTTACGTCCCCTCTACACCTAATATCATATTGGGACGGCACCACGGTTTTCTAACCACAGCTAGTCACAAGTCATAGATCAAACAAGTGACCCGGCGTTTATTAATTACATTCTACAAAAGGGGTCTAAAAGCCTAAATGAATCCAGAATGAGCGGGTGTCCCAACTTTACGTCTCACCAACATCTAGGGTCAGCATGAGACAGGACCTCACTTAGAAAGACTCATTCTACTACTGGAGAAGCCTGGGATCGATCCTGCGACGTTTAGCTGGCAAAGCTAGTAGCCTAATCACTACAGGCCACAACAGTGAATTCAGAATAGGCTTCAGAAAGTTGGGGTATACTAGAAGTAAACCCCTCCAAAACCTACAAGCATGTTCATACAAAAATAATACTAAACATAGATTTAACATACCTTTCAATATACTTTCTATTTCCCCGTCACAATGTTGTGTTAACTCTTTACAACTTGACCTGCTGCTAAAGTGTCCGCTTTTTTTCAGGGTTTATATATCTATGAATACTACCGGAAAATCATGCCTACTCGTATTACCTTGCTCAATTCGTGGCGAGGTGGAGATACCGGCCACAAACAAAGCCAGATAGCAAAAATCGAGTAGATAATGGATTTGCGTTCAAATAGTATATTTCCCATAGGAAAAATTGATGAAACGACCCTATAAATCAATGCCATGACTCCTGTTAAAACGAACACCCTCACAACACGTGACGGGAATAAAAATCATATATGGCACAATTTGGTGGTTGGCGATTTTTAGGCAAATTCTATAAGACTCGGCCTTTTAGCGGCCCCCTGTATTGTAAAAACAGCTCTCTATAAACCACTCATGCATACATCGTATGATATGTGCATGACTTGTTCATGGAGCCGCACAATTTGCGTACCATATTTCACCTAAAATATTTCACTCGCACCGCCCTACCATATATCTACTAAAATAATTTAGATGTGCATAAGCACCAGAGAGGTTTCCTATTCCATCTCGTAACAAAGGTTTCCCCTTTTGGAGAAAAAACAATCAGAAATGTTTTTTCTTTGTGTATAGAGATGGAATAGGATGAACCTATCTAAACAAGACAGCTATTTACACAACAACCGTGCGAAGAATTACCTACTAAGGTAGTCTGCCCCCAAATTTTCTTGGCCCCGAATTGCAACAATCCGAAATCTATACGGCTGTAGTTTCATTGCCCAACGCATAATTCGAGGATTGAGAACTTTTGCTGTTTGCATATAAGACAAGGGTTTGTGGTCTGTCTCAAGCAGGAATTCTACTCCGTAAAGATACTTGCGAAATTTCTCAACACCCCAGATAATAGCCAAACATTCCTTCTCTATTACAGAATAGTTTTTCTCACGAGGCAAAAGTTTCTTGCTGGCATAAGCAATGGGAAGTCGTCCTTCCCCTTCAAATTCTTGGAGCAAAACGGCTCCTATACCAACATCAGAAGCGTCCGTCCGGAGTATGAACGGATTCCCATCATGAAAGATAGGAAGACGAAGAATAGGACTAGACGTGAGTCTATTCTTCAGGGTCTGAAAAGCCTTTTCATGATGGTCCTGCCAGTCTGTGATCTTGTTTGGTCTACTTTTCTTAGTTAAATCTGTCAAAGGGGAAGCAATAGATGAGAAATTTGGAATGAAACGGCGGTAGAAACCAGCCAACCCAAGAAATGACTTTATTTGTCTCTTAGTAGAAGGTCGAGGAGCATCCTTTATAGCTTGTATCTTGTCTTCTTGCGGTCTAACTGACTGAGCAGCTACACTGTGACCAAGACATTCGATACTGCTATACCCAATCATACACTTGGAAGGTTTTGCCGTCAACTTGGCTGTCCTGAGTCTATCTAAAACTTCACGTAATGACGTCAAGTGGTCTTTCCAAGTTTCGGTAAAGATCCACATATCATCGACGAAGCTATCAACGTTAGAAAGTTCGGACAGAATCTTTCTCATCAACCTGCAAAATGTTGCTCCTGAGTTTACCAAACCGAAGGGCATAGTTTTGAATTGAAACAAGCCTTTGGGGGTTTCGAACGCAGTTAGGGGTTTTGCCTTAGACGTCATTTTTACCTGCCAATAACCTTTTGACAAATCTAATTTGCTAAAGTATTTGTGCCCCGACATTCTATTTATAACCTCCTCCTTATTTGGCATTGGTTCTGCATCGAACTCCGTCACTTTATTAAGTTTACGGAAGTCAATGCAGAACCGCACCGAACCATCTTTTTTAGGGACAAGTACTACAGGGGATGAATATGGAGATATTGATGGCTCAATAACTCCTAAATCTAACATATCTTGAATTTCCTTTTCCATTACATCCCGTACTTTATATGGTATGGCATAACCTTTTGACCTCACTGGTTCCGTCGTCAGCAACTTTATGTCGTGTTCTATTTGGTCAGTTCGTCCTGGTACACTGGACAGTACGTCCGGGTATTCTTTTATCAACGTCTCTATTTCTTTACGCTGATCCTGCGTTAACATTTCTGAAATATTGACGTCTTTAAACGTCTCTGGTTGCTTTGCAGTAGGAAAAGCGCAATCTTCCAATGAGAATTCGTCAGCGTCATCATTTTCAGTTGACGGAGTGGACTCTACAGAAAGCAAGCAATGTGACGTCACATTTTGACGTTCCACATATTGCTTCAGTATGTTAGCGTGATATGTGTTAACATTTCCATTGACGTCAATCTTATAATCCATTCTGTTCACTACCTCAACAACTTCATAAGGACCTTTCCATTGAAGCAATAATTTATTACTGTCTGTCGGTAGTAACAACAGTACTTTGTCGCCGACGTCAAATTTACGCGACCTCGCGCCTTTATCATAATAAGCTTTCTGCTTAATCTGAACCTTCTTTAAATTATCACGCGCTAATTTGCATGTCTGCTCTAACCGTTCCCTAAGCTCAATAACGTATTGATACGTCGAAAGAACTTGCTCATCGCGTACCTCCTCAGCCCATAATTCTCTTAATATTGCCATTGGACCTCTGACGTTACGTCCATATAACAACTCAAAAGGGGAGTATCCTAAAGACTCTTGTGGGACTTCCCTTACCGCAAATAATAAGGCTGGAAGATATTTATCCCAATCTTTTGGACGTTCAGCACACATGCGACGTAACATCTGCTTTAACGTAGCGTGGAAACGCTCTATCAGTCCGTTGCAAATTGGGTGTCTCGGACTACACGTTAACTGTTGAAGAGAAAGAAGTCTGCTGACTTCCTTCATTACCTCAGCAGTAAACTGTGATCCACAATCAGTCAACATTTCATCAGGAATGCCAACCCTACTAAACATTTCAATAAGCGCTTCCGCGACACGTTCCGTCTCAATACTCGGTAAAGCTATCGCCTCTGGATACCTTGTCGCGTAATCTATCATGGTTAAAATATACCGAGATTTCCTATCAGATCGAGGCTCAATTGGACCAACTATGTCCACTGCCACCCTCTTAAATGGCGTATCAATCAATGGCATTTTTCCTAGAGGTACTTTAGTGACCCGACCTTTCTGAATAGTTCTCTGACAAATATCACAAGATTTACAAAATCTAGCGACATCACCGCAAATACCGGGCCAGTAAAACTCAGTTACAACTCTATCCAATGTCTTCCTAATACCCATATGTCCAGACATAAGCGTTTCATGAGCCAGTTTCAACACCTTTCCTCGGAAACTTTGAGGGACCACAAGTTGGAAAGAGACTTTGTTACCCTTGGTGAACTCCCTATATGCCAAACCTTTTTTCTCAATAAACCTAGTTTCACCTCGGTTTAAACCACGACTCACAGTCTTGTTCCGAGATACAACCCTTTTCCTGATGTTTTCCAAAGTTGGATCATCAACCTGAGCTTGCTTGAAAGCCTCCTTGTCATCGTTAATGATCTGATCGGGAACCTTAAGTTTTCTGTAAGGCTTCTCATCCTGCCTAGTTTGAGACCTAGTTACAGCCGCGGCTGAGAAATGAGACATATCAGGAAGTTTTGATCCATCAATGTTACCGATAACCAAATCGTACAACGTATCATCCATACACAAAGCTTCAGTTTTCCCAGTGAAAAAAGGACAATCAATGTCAATCATTGCCAAAGGATACCTTTGTGTGGATTCATCAATCAACGTAACATTTGATTCCTTCCCTATTAACTGACTATCCGAAACCAAACTTCTCCGAACGACACAGCCTGTACACCCAGTATCTCTTAATACAACCACCTTTTTATTATTAACCAATCCTTGTGCCGTCGGTAACCTTGCCTTTAAGAAGTAACAGACACCTTCCCTAGTTTCCTTACTACACTCTTCCCTATCCGAAATCAAAGGATCACCAATCTTATTTTCAAAAATACTTCCAATCTCATCACCTTTCCTAGTTACTTCCGTTTGACAAAAACTAACTTGGTGTGCTGCGCCACGTGGTGTGCTATTATTCTTACCGCGTCCGCGAAAAGACCCTCTAAAATTACCACGACCACGTGTATAACCACGACCTACATTCTGCGTATTCTCATTCTTAACCTGAGAACCTTGAGTCTCTACGCGCGTGTTAAAATTTTCCTTAACACCGCTATCCCCAACTCCAGTTGCTCCTACCTCTGCGCTATACAATTGTTTCCTGTCGGGGTTCTTAAAACATTTAATTGTTAAATGCCCCTTACCGCATATGCTACACTTGATATCCGGTCTACCACTCGGTTTGTTCGAGTCAACTTTGTCCTGTTTACCCTGCGCTGCGCCTCTATTATCGCGTTGCCCCTTATTAATGCAACTATATACGCCCCCGCGCGCTTCTGCAAACAAATCTGCCTCCCTAGCCATTTCATCTAAATTACCAAACTGTTTTGGCTTCAGATGTACATACAGTTCTCTATTACATGACTCCAGGAACTGATCCCTTGCCATGAAATCACAGACAGCCGGAAAAGATTTTTCTATCTTTGCCATATTAAGCCATTTTTCTAAATAACTTCTCAGTCTACTACTGAACTGTATGAACGTTTCTGATTTCTCGGGCCTACTATAACGAAACTGCTTCCTAAATCCGCGCTCTGTCATGTCAAAATTCTTTAATAAAGCGTCCTTTAACTTTTCATAATCCGCCGCATCCTCATTTGACAACCGGTCATATACATCAAGTGCGCGCCCTTTGAGCAATGCACTTAAATACGCGGCCCAAACACTCTTATCCCATTTATTAGCCGTAGCATATTTCTCAAACCTAGATAAATAACTATCCATTTTATCTTTACCCTCTTCAAAATAAGGTAACTTAGGATCCCGGGCATGAGCCACCTTCTCAGCTTTTTGCCTTTCAAATTCTAGCTCGAGCTTCGCTCTCTGCATTTCTAACTGATTCCTTAATTCTTGGTGCTGTAGCTCAAACCCATGTTTTATTTGTTCTAAATGGGCCTCACTAATCTCTTTTGCCTCCCTTTCAGTCTTAATGCGTGCCATTTCAAGTTCATGTGCCCTTTCCTTTTCCTTTTCTTCTACTTCTAACTTAGCTAGTTCATGTACCCTTTCCTTTTCCTTTTCTTCAGACCTTAACCTTTCTAAATCCCTTTGCTCTTGCCTTTCTGCCCGCTCAATATCTTGCTGCTCTTTAACAAAACCTTGTAACTCCTTCCCCTCATAACCTAAGTCCTTTCCCATTTGCATTAAACGCTCCATTATTGATAACGTAAATCTCACGTTACTATCAAAACCACTATAAACTGATCAGTTATGATCAGTTATGATTGAATGGGCTTAACTAAAACGTTAAGATATGTGTTATACGCGTTAATCTAACTAAAACGTTAGTTATTAAAGCACACGCGATTTGAAATGTCAAATGCTTTTAGCAAAGTATGACGTTGCGTACTGGTAGTCTAATATGACGTCATAAACTGACGACGTTTACAGTAAAATGCTACAATCCGAAGTTTCATCACATTACAAAACTCCGATCATAACAAGTCACCATTAATGTTTCTATTACGTCATACCTAACCTCAAGCCACAGCGTAAATATTAACGCTAACGTTATGTCAACGTCAGTAAATTGTTAACGTCACTACGTCAGAACCATGTGTGGGTAAGATCAATTAGAACCTCCAGTTTAACTTAGTAGAATGTCGGGTAACACAATTAAGTGGGGTCTACTTAAGTTTTTCGTTACCAAGAAAAAGTGGGGTTTGCCTTGCCTTCCTGCTCAGAAATTATCGACTTGTCAGTATCCATTCAGTTGAATACATTGGTTTCGCACTTCATCAACGCAGGAAGGAAGATTTAAGTTAATTTCTAAATGTGGCTGTCAATGCATTTTTTTTATTTTTTTTTTAAAGTTGATGATTCAGAGTATCAATGTGCTGTTCCACAGCCGGGAACACCAGCCAGAGATCAAATCCTCACTTCACTGACACCAAATGTTACATGTGGGTTTACGGCGTCCCGCAAACCCCCATGCGGACAAGACAACCGAGCGTGATCTCTGACAGGTGTACGGGCAGCTGTGGGGTAAGGCACAAGAAAGATGTTAAATGAATGACATGAATTATTTACAATATCTACATACAACACTTACTAACACAAAACATCACAAATTGTTGCTTCTGTAGCCAACTCACGACGTCCGCTCCGAAGGCAAAACACTGTTCTGTGCTCGGAACGGGTGACGTGAATACTTACAGAAGCAAACAACAAAAACAACAAGAAAAACAAAAAAAAAAGAATCAACACAAGACGCGACTGGCCAGTTTATAACTTAGGGTGAATCCCCCACTCGCGTGACACTTCCTCTCGCGAACTAGTAAAACTAGTCTATCAACATAGTTGATAATCCTAGGATTAGCGATCACGTTTGCTGATCAGGCGTTTAGTGATCGTCCAAATAAGGTAAGTCGACCTCTTCCATGATCACATTTGTTTACAACGAACAATGATTTAGAAGAATCTGCTTCTATCCTGGTAGGCGCTGATTACGGCGGTCTGTCCGCCCTTGCTGGACCCTAACGCCTAGCGTCGTACCAGTACCTGCTGCTATGAAGCAGGGAGCAGCAGGTCACACATTGTTATGCCTGCAAATTACGATAACGGGACTAGAAACGAGTCACAAAACATACATGCTATATCATGATCCCCCTCCCGGAGAAGTAAGAATATGTTCATGCATATACCGTTATTGCGCATGCGCCGACCAGACATACAGGCTGATTAGTGCATGCGACAAATAACCGTACAGCAGAACTCAACTTGACTGTGCATCAAATTATCAGCACCCAGCGCTTGACACAATAATACTCAAAGTTCATGTTTCCCTACTGAGCACTACAGAAATCAATTAACGCTCACTACTACTGAGCATAATACTCATCAAATTTGTGCTCACTACATTATCACAAGTAAGAGGCAATTGAACAGACCACGCCTTTGCGCTACCTGGTCAGCTGCCAATTACAGGAAACATAATCTCTATTTCATATCCTTCTCCGCGACACGGCTCACAAATATAGCTATTCACAAATTCAATACATTAATAACAGATAGAAACTACAACAGAAGATTTTCATCTATAATCTACAACATTTGTTAGTGTCTCATATGGGCCAACACTGTTTGCCGTAAATTCTCTCTATTTGGTAGGCACCCCGTCACAACAGTCCTCGCGACGCCGATGACGCAGCTGACGTCATCCCCGCCGCTCAGGCCGTTATGACGCGTGGCGACCAAATACTCCCACTTATCATCATCACGTTCTTTATATGTACATACATGCACAAACTGAGTTATCAGACAAAAACGGCATCATTACAAAATGAACTCGTAATTCTTCTTGAATAAAATTATTTCTAATCAACGTGAACATGCTTGTAAAATAAAATTCATTACGGTTCATCATCACGGATAACCCAACAGGCTCTTGTAAGAGTTTGCCCTGATGATGAAGATATGGTTAAACCCGTCTTAAGTTTACGTCCCCTCTACACCTAATATCATATTGGGACGGCACCACGGTTTTCTAACCACAGCTAGTCACAAGTCATAGATCAAACAAGTGACCCGGCGTTTATTAATTACATTCTACAAAAGGGGTCTAAAAGCCTAAATGAATCCAGAATGAGCGGGTGTCCCAACTTTACGTCTCACCAACATCTAGGGTCAGCATGAGACAGGACCTCACTTAGAAAGACTCATTCTACTACTGGAGAAGCCTGGGATCGATCCTGCGACGTTTAGCTGGCAAAGCTAGTAGCCTAATCACTACAGGCCACAACAGTGAATTCAGAATAGGCTTCAGAAAGTTGGGGTATACTAGAAGTAAACCCCTCCAAAACCTACAAGCATGTTCATACAAAAATAATACTAAACATAGATTTAACATACCTTTCAATATACTTTCTATTTCCCCGTCACAATGTTGTGTTAACTCTTTACAACTTGACCTGCTGCTAAAGTGTCCGCTTTTTTTCAGGGTTTATATATCTATGAATACTACCGGAAAATCATGCCTACTCGTATTACCTTGCTCAATTCGTGGCGAGGTGGAGATACCGGCCACAAACAAAGCCAGATAGCAAAAATCGAGTAGATAATGGATTTGCGTTCAAATAGTATATTTCCCATAGGAAAAATTGATGAAACGACCCTATAAATCAATGCCATGACTCCTGTTAAAACGAACACCCTCACAACACGTGACGGGAATAAAAATCATATATGGCACAATTTGGTGGTTGGCGATTTTTAGGCAAATTCTATAAGACTCGGCCTTTTAGCGGCCCCCTGTATTGTAAAAACAGCTCTCTATAAACCACTCATGCATACATCGTATGATATGTGCATGACTTGTTCATGGAGCCGCACAATTTGCGTACCATATTTCACCTAAAATATTTCACTCGCACCGCCCTACCATATATCTACTAAAATAATTTAGATGTGCATAAGCACCAGAGAGGTTTCCTATTCCATCTCGTAACACTTGATGTAATTTATTCCTACAAATTCATGAATTGAATGTCAAACAGTGTAGATCCTGATCAGATGGCTTCTGAAGAAGCCATCTGATCTGGATCTACACTGTTTCCAAAGATAGGGTGTGTCGTGAACAGCATGATAAGAGTTAGAATAGCCTACTTTATGATTCCCCTGTCCCTTGTAGAAGCCTCCGCGGTGCAGTGGTTAAGCTACTCGCCTTGTAAACAAGGGGTCGCAGGATCGATCCCGGGCTTCTCCAGACTTTCGGATGAGTCTTTAAACCGAGGTCCCGTCTCCGTATGGCCTTATCTGTTGGTGGGACGTAAAACTCAAACACTCACTCACTCACTGTCCCTGGTGCCGTACGAAACATTTGTGGCCCTTATTTAGCCCAGTGCCTACAATCACATGAAGCGCTCCTCTTCAGTTGAAGAAAAATATCTAATACTCGTAGTTTACAGTCAGCACAAATGTCTTCTACTATGGCATCAGGGGACAGTTAATCGCAGCACGTTTTTGTCCACGCCACATCAAGTTGTCGAATCGTTATCGGCAACTCCGGGAGAAAGGGATAACTTCTGTTTTGGTTTCAAAGTGCTCCACACATGCATGAAATCAAAACAGAATACCAAAGAAACACTTCTCTGCATAGGCTGACAGCAGCATCATTTCACTTACACCACCCACTATTTTTACATACAAAAAAAACATGACGCCACCTCACTTTGACAGATTCTGTGAATTTACTCCCAAAACACAAGTACTTAGCACCTGTTGAAATGTTATGTATACTCAGTCACGTGCAAAGAAATAGGCAGAAAAGTATACCACAACCAGTAAACTTTCTCAGGAATCCTCTTTGAAAAAGAGCCACTTTTTTGTGCCAAAGCTACCTTCGCAAATTCAGATATGCCGCTGCACCTTGAACTTGCACAACATCCAGACAGCTGAAGTGTTAGTTTCGTATTCCATTTCATAAAAGTACAGATACTCAGCAAATAAGCCCCAGTTGCAAAAATATCCACATATCACAATTTCTATGAGCAACCATGCCATTATTGACCCTCCTACTATAATATTTTGAAAAACGTCCACCCTCAAATACGAAACTGTCCCCTGATGCCTATAGTCTTTCAAGACGCAGTCAGACGTGACTGCACTTTTAATTTTGAACTAGTCCGTGTTTTAGGTGAGTCGCCTTCAGATGGGATTTTATATTTGGAGGTATAGTTTTACTGAGATTCGTACTGCATCATACTAACCACTTGACCACGGCGTCTACATAATGGCATTATCAAAGAACTTATTTATAATTTCTAAAACCTGTGAAAAAATGAAATCCGAAACCTGCATCCCCTAAAACATGGAAAAGTCTTGCAACGCTTGAACGTTGAAATCTCAAAGGTTGTTGATAAACTATAACACCGTAGGCCTATGCAAAGATACACGTTGTATTACTAGAACAAAATACGTGGACTGCTCGATTAAGATTGCTTTCCAAGAGCAACACTGGGGTTATAAGAATCTGATATGGGGTTCTGTTGTAGATGTGCATTCCCAACCCGAGGGATGACCGTGCTGAGCGGAACCGAAGTTCCGCTCAGCATGGTCATCCCGAGGGTTGGAAACGCCCATCTACAACAGAATCCCATACTGGATTCTTTCAGGGAAAGTTGTCAATTACGCCGGGAGAAGTGGTCATCAGTGGCATCTGTGAAAGTTGTCAATGGCGCTGGGAGAGGTGGTCATCAGTGGCATCTGTGAAAGTTGTCAATGGTGCTGGGAGAAGTGATCATCAGTGGCATTTGGGAAAGTTGTCAATGACGCCGGGAGAAGTGATTATCAGTGACACCAGGGAAAGTTGTCAATGACGCCGGTAGAAGTGATCATCAGTGGATTCTGGGAAAGTTGTCATTGACGCCGGGAGAAGTCATCAGTGGCATCTAGGAATGTTGTAAATGGTGCTGGGAGCAGTCATCAGTGACATCTGGAAAGTTGTCAATTGTGCTGGGAGAAGTCATCATGGCATCAGGGAAAGTTGTCAATGACGCCGGGAGAAGTCATCAGTAGCATCTGGGAAAATTTTAAATGGTGCTTGGAGAAGTCATCAGTGGCATCTGGAAAAGTTGTCAATTGTGCTGGGAGAAGTGATCATCAGTGACACCAGGGAAAGTTGTCAATGGCGCCGGGAGAAGTGATCAACATTGCCAACTGGGAAAGTTGTCAATGGTGCTGGTAGAAGTGACCATCAGTGACATCAGGGAAAGTGGTCAATGACGCCGGGAGAAGGGATTATCAGAAGCAAAAGAGAAAGTGATCAATGACGTCGGGAGAATTGATTATCTGAGCCGGGGAAGTGATCAATGATGCCGTAGATACCAGGGGTAGTTATCAATGATGACGGGAAGTGGTCAGTTACAGCGGTGAGGTGTTCAGTGACGCCCGGTTATGTGAGAAATGATGTAGGGGAATGGCCACGGATTGTCTTGTAGTATCATACAGTAAACATATGCAAGGCTTACATTTAGGGCTGGCTAATCGGAGCTGAAAAATAATCTATTATCAGTTCGGTCATTGCGATCGATAATTGATTAGTAATCGCTGAGGTTTTTGTCATAATTTTACCTATCTGGCTTTCTGTCTGAGCCTGATTCTTACCATATGTTCCGCTTTACCACATGTGTATTTGAACAGACATGCCTGAGCAAACAGTGTAGACCCAGATGAGACGCCGCAGTATGCGGCGTCTCATCAGGGTCAGCACTGTATGCCACTCATCCAGCTATTTTAGGCATAACTTTGGGTAGTAAATTGTACCTATCAAGTAATCGATTAAAAGCAAATCAGATATGATAATCATTTTTGTGGAATTTAAATATCGATTAATCGATTATACGATTAATCGTGTCAGCCTTACTTACATTATCATAAAGGTTCTTACTGGCAAGTTACTAGTAGACTTACTTGATCCTACTGTGCCATAGAACACTTGTCCCAGGGGCACACATTCCTTCTCGGTTCGATCTCCCAAAGGAATGACTGACATTATCATGTCCATTCCGAACAGTTGTGCCTGGTACACGTCAACGTTGATCGGACTGCTGGGGAGGCCATAGTATGCACTCGGTAACTTCGTTGCATTGGCTACAATTATAATATCAAAACTATGTTCTTGCATAAATACCTATGCGCATGGCTGTTTGAAGCCATGGTCAAATGGAACCAAAGCCGTGCTCAAAGAACAAAAACCATGTTCAAAACATGTAATTCGCGTGCTGTTTGAATGTGGATTTTGATATTTGATATCGCAAGACGGCCTTGCTTTTTTTACGTTAAGTTAAGCGACGTACTGTTATCGCCCTGAACGTAGCGTTTTGGGGTTCTGTGATGACGTCACTGCATAACAACGTCATTGTAAACAACATTCTGAACTGGCCGCCATTTTGGTTTGCCTGTCGCATTTGAAGCGTTTATATGGAATTTATATGGAGCTTTTGGGCGTTTTAGTCAAAAATTGGTGTCGGATTCGTAAGTTATGCAAGAACAACGATCATCCATGGTTATTTCATTGCATTAACATAAATTGCCGGATCTCTCGGAGG
The DNA here is from genome assembly GCA_963580285.1 of Lucinisca nassula. Classification (NCBI taxonomy): domain Eukaryota; kingdom Metazoa; phylum Mollusca; class Bivalvia; order Lucinida; family Lucinidae; genus Lucinisca; species Lucinisca nassula. The sequence continues at coordinate 982,412 of OY757017.1, forward strand.
ATATCTGCACATTCGGCCTAGCGGCCGCATGGCTGTTTGAAGCCATTGTTAAATGGACTGAAAGCCGTGCTCAAACAGCAAAAACCATGTTCAAATCATGAAAATTGCTTGCTGTTTGAACATGGATTTTGAGCTTTTGATATCACAAGAAGAGCCTTGCTTTGTTTACCTTACGTTGAGCGACGTAACGTTATCGCCCTGAACGTAGCGTTTTAGGGTTCTATGATGACTTCAGATGGTTACTGCATAACAACGTCATTGTAAACAACATTCTGAACTGGCCGCCATGTTGGTTCGCCGGTCGCATTTGCAGAGTTTATATGGAGGGTATATGGAGCTTTTGAGCGTTTTAGTTAAAATTTGCTGTCGGAATCGTAAGTTATGCAAGAACAACGATCATCCATGGTTATTTCATTGCATTAACATTTGCCGGATCCCTCGGAAGATATTTGAACATTCGGCCTGGCGGCCTCATGTTCAAACAGCTTTCTCGGGACCCGGCTAATGTTAATGCATGAAACACCATGGTTGATCCCTATAGTGTATAGAATTGTTTTATTGCCCCCTATGGTATACTGTCTCTAGCAGATCTTAGGGTGATAAGTATCCCTTGTTGAATGCCCTGGCTGAGGCATTTAAGGGGAAAATCAATAATGTACACTAGTCAATAGTTAGTAAACTATTGATTTTCCCCTAGGAGGCCCCTTACTTGTTGAAGACAGAGTACTTCTCTTCAGTCAGTACTGAGGGCTACATGATATAATGTTATTAATCAAGTAATTTCATATTGGCCCAGGTGCAGGTCCGAGGTCTGCTGAATTGGCCCGAGGCCAATTCAGCTGACCGGAGACCTGTGACTGATGAATGACAATTTTATTAATTGAAACTATTAAAAAAATACATGATTATTGATTTTTTTGACCTCACTTGGCCTCAGTTAATATTGGATGACCTGGTGTAAATACGGTTGACCTCCGATCAATACAGGATAGTCAATTAATAATATTATTTATCAATTGGCTATCCTGTATTTCACCAGGTCAACCAATATTTGACCAAAGGTCAAAATCTTAAATCGTGTTTTTAACTGCGTCAATTATTAAAATTGTCATTAATCAAGTAATTTTGTATTGGCCAAGTTACAGGTCCTCGGTCAGCTGTATTGGCCTCGGCCCTCGGCCTCGGGCCAATACAGCAGACATAGGACCTGTAACTGGACCAATACGAAATTACTTGATTAGTATAGTAATAACAGTATTATAGTAAAAAAATGATAGTCCTCAATAATCAAGAATAAATGCCTTTAATGACTTATGTATAAACTTACCAGGGACACAGGCTGGTATAAATGTGTACGGTACAGGAGTCGTTGCACAGTTCTTGCCCATCACTGAATACTGTTTACCCTGGAAGCAGTCATTAAAATGTGGACAATAAATGTAAACGTCAAGATATTCTCTCTCTCTCTCTCTCTCTCTCTCTCTCTCTCTCTCTCTCTCTCTCTCTCTCTCTCTCTCTCTCTCTCTCTCTCTCTCTCTCTCTCTCTCTCTCTGAAGACACCAAATGGAATTATTTGTTTGTTTGATTTGAGGTTTCTTTCTTCTTTCTTATGAATGTTTTCATCGCTCTTAAAGGCACTCATTTTTTATTTTTATTTGCCTTCACTGCAGCTGGTGTTGTGCCGTGTGGCGGCCGTAAAACGTCTCCCCGTACATCAACCATAGTGCAGTTTATATTTTACTTTTGGTCCTTTGAGATCAGCGTGAATATTCTGAGAATTCAGAAATAAATTATTTGTTTAGACTCATATTCTAGACAGGTTTTTAATTATTTGTACCCCATTTTGATTTATATCAGTCTTTGTATCGACTGCCTATTCGAAATTCGCAAAATTGCAGTATGTTTCCTCTGGCTTTCTTTGCCGGATCATTACAGGGTCACTGATGAGGCTTTATTAGCCGAAACTACGTAGAATGACCCATCTTCTTTCTTATGAATGTTTTCATTGCTCTTAAAGGCACTCATTTTTTATTTTTATTTGCCTTCACTGCAGCTGGTGTTGTGCCTTTTGGCGGCCGTAAAACGTCTCGCTGTACATCAACCATAGTGCAGTTTATATTTTACTTTTGGTCCTTTGAGATCAGCGTGAATATTCTGAGAATTCAGAAATAAATTATTGGTTTAGACTCATATTCTAGACAGGTTTTTAATTATTTGTACCCCATTTTGATTTATATCAGTCTTTGTATCGACTGCCTATTCGAAATCGCAAAATTGCAGTATGTTTCCTCTGGCTTTCTTTGCCGGATCATTACAGGGTCACTGATGAGGCTTTATTAGCCGAAACTACGTAGTATGACCCATCTTCTTTCTTATGAATGTTTTCATTGCTCTTAAAGGCACTCATTTTTTATTTTTATTAAAGCCCCAATCAACACTGTAAAGGTCATTTTGGAAACGTTGCGTCCAATTTTGTTGGCATTTTACCCGACATTGAGATGAAATGACATCTCAAGCCCTGCCACCCAATGAAAACAATAGGGTTGATAAGCATGAACGGGCCGACTCGCACCGCTTTGCCCAAAATGGAATTAAGGACACACATTATAAAACGAGTCAGCGCTCAACAACACCTAAAATAAGAAGTGTGCACACACGAGTACTGCTAAACCGCTTAGAGGATCTAAGCCTGTCCAGGAACCGCGGTGCGAGTGTCGGACCGTCCATGCTTATAAACCCTAATGGTTTCATTGGGCGACAGGGCTTGAGATGTCATTTTATCTCAATGTCGAGTAAAAGTCCCACAAAATTGAAAGCAACGTCTCCAAAATGACCTTTACGGTGATGATTGGGACGTTAAACCTCAAATCAAACAAAAACAAACAAAACCGCGATCTTCAGATTGTCATGGTGATTCTTACAAATGTCTATAACATTTGTTTCTTGGAGTAATGATGTGGAAAAGACCTTTTGTAACCTAAAACACTCCTGAATGGGATTCTTAATATCGGCAAATTCATTTTATTATATGACGTCGCGTCTGAGAGTGTAATAACGCCATGTAATATTTTCGATAATCCACTTGTGGATTAAATATGCAAATTAGCTAGATACGTCCCGTAACGTTACATGTATGACGTCCTTAACGACGTCGCGTTTACTAATCGCGAAAGATTGACATTTTTGTAAAACAATCGTGAATAAAATGCGTTTAAATGTCATATGATAAACAGAATCTTGCATGCGTGCTCATGTAGTATTGAATTTATTAAACTCAATGAGGAAAAGAGATAAAATGCACGGCAAAACCTCGCGTTTTATCCCTTTTCCTCAACTCGTTTAATAAATTCAATAATACATGAACACTCATGTAAGATCCTCTATATAACGGCACAATAAAAGGGAACAAATACTGTCGTTATAACGCGGGTCCTCGGTATTAAGGATTTTACTGACCAAATTATAGTTTGTGAAAGAAGTGTGCATAATTTAAGTGATCAATCTGTATCGAATACTATAAAGGGCAAAAGATTGAGGTTTGAGTCTTCAAAAGGTAATCTGCTGAATAAGTCGAATAATCTGTCATTTAAATAGACAACAAATTGTTTGCCGCTATTGATGTTTCAATATTTCATGTTTGTGTTTCTTTCCCTTTGGTGTCTATGGTGGGAGGTGTGGATTGATTGTATCGATTCCTGATCATTGCCTTCACTTCTATTAAATTTTGGTCAACTGACATATACCAATATGTAATGGACTGTGTTCTTGTGCTGTTAGAATTGCTTTAACCCTTATCTTGCTGAATATTCACACCCATTTCTGACTTTGAACCAATCAGATTACTTCATATAATTTATTCGCACAAATCATCAAACTTCATGTCAAACAATGTAGATCCTGATCAGATGGCTTCTTCAGAAGCCATCTGATCTGGATCTACACTGTTTCCAAAGATAGGGGTTGTCGTGAAACGCATGATAAGAGTTAAGTTCTGAATTGCACGACCCGCAGAAAAAAGCGACCGACTGAAGTCGGTTGATTTTCTAAGAGTGCCCTAAAATCACCTTGTCATTCTGTCATTCGGTCAATCGGTCATTCTGTCAGTCTGTCTGTCCGTCCGTAACCCGTTTGTGAAAATTGGTGATAGTGACTTAACCGCTTGAAATATTCAAACAATTTTTGGCATACTGATAGATATCAATGAGATCTAACCAATGAACTTGCGAAATATTACATTCCATTTAGTATAGCCTCGCCGAGGCGGAAAATGTGAAAATTTTCGAACTGCTTCACCTCGGAAACTGTTGGTCCGATTGAAGTCAAATTTCATATGGAGCCTCTATTGGATAGGGGAAACCAAAATTTGCTCATGGTGTCCAGGTTACATGACCAAAGTGGCCGCCAAGCCATATATGGTTTGTCTGTCTGTCCGTCCGAAACCGTTTGTGAAAATTGGTGATAGTGACTTAACCGCTTGGAATAATTAAACAATTTTTGGCATACTGATAGATATCAATGAAATCTAACCAATGAACTTGCGAAATATTACATTCTATTTAGTATAGCCTCGCCGAGGCGAAAAATGTGAAAATTTTCGAACTGCTTCTCCTCGGAAACCGTTGGGCCGATTGAAGTCAAATTTCATATGGAGCCTCTATGGGATAGGGGAAGCCAAAATTTTCTCATGGGGTCCAGGTCACATGACCAAAATGGCCGCCAAGCCATATATGGTTTGTCTGTCTGTCCGTCCGTAACCCGTTTGTGAAAATTGGTGATAGTAACTTAACCGCTTGGAATATTTAAACAATTTTTGGCATACTGATAGATATCAATGAGATCTAACCAATGAACTTGGAAATATTACATTCCATTTAGTATAGCCTCGCCGAGGCGGAAAATGTGAAAATTTTCGAACTGCTTCACCTCGGAAACTGTTGGTCCGATTGAAGTCAAATTTCATATGGAGCCTCTATTGGATAGGGGAAACCAAAATTTGCTCATGGTGTCCAGGTTACATGACCAAAGTGGCCGCCAAGCCATATATGGTTTGTCTGTCTGTCCGTCCGAAACCGTTTGTGAAAATTGGTGATAGTGACTTAACCGCTTGGAATAATTAAACAATTTTTGGCATACTGATAGATATCAATGAAATCTAACCAATGAACTTGCGAAATATTACATTCTATTTAGTATAGCCTCGCCGAGGCGAAAAATGTGAAAATTTTCGAACTGCTTCTCCTCGGAAACCGTTGGGCCGATTGAAGTCAAATTTCATATGGAGCCTCTATGGGATAGGGGAAGCCAAAATTTTCTCATGGGGTCCAGGTCACATGACCAAAATGGCCGCCAAGCCATATATGGTTTGTCTGTCTGTCCGTCCGTAACCCGTTTGTGAAAATTGGTGATAGTAACTTAACCGCTTGGAATATTTAAACAATTTTTGGCATACTGATAGATATCAATGAGATCTAACCAATGAACTTGGAAATATTACATTCCATTTAGTATAGCCTCGCCGAGGCGAAAAATGTGAAAATTTTCGAACTGCTTCTTCTCGGAAACCGTTGGGCCGATTGCAGTCAAATTTCATATGGAGCCTCTATGGGATAGGGGAAGCCAAAATTTTCTCATGGGGTCCAGGTCACATGACCAAAATGGCCGCCAAGCCATATATGGTTTGTCTGTCTGTCCGTCCGTAACCCGTTTGTGAAAATTGGTGATAGTAACTTAACCGCTTGGAATATTTAAACAATTTTTGGCATACTGATAGATATCAATGAGATCTAACCAATGAACTTGGAAATATTACATTCCATTTAGTATAGCCTCGCCGAGGCGAAAAATGTGAAAATTTTCGAACTGTTTCTCCTCGGAAACCTTTGGGCCGATTGAAGTCAAATTTCATATGGAGCCTCTATGGGATGGGAAAACCAAAATTTGCTCATGGTGTCCAGGTTACATGACCAAAATGGCCGCCAAGCCATATATGATAAAAACCCTTCAAAAATAGTCTTCTCCAGAACCACTGGGCAGATTTTGACGAAACTTGATAAATAGCATCTGGGACGTAGGCCGATCATAAATTGCTAAAATGGTGACCCTGGGTTGACCTTGACCTTCTTTGTGCCTAGGTCAAACTTTGCAATGATCCGGCAACGATTATGTTTACCAATTATGCCCGGAACAAATTATTTGTCTAAATTAGACTGATCAAATTATTTGTCTAAATTGCGACGGACGAAAGGGAGATGATTGTGTCCAAGTAAAATCGATTTGAATTCGTTTCACTGACTGTTCCAAGGTGGTTCTTCGGTCCCGGTTTACTTCTGTTATGGCTTGTCTTTGAGTGTGTGCATCGCGTATATGATTTGGTTTTGAATAGCCAATGGGCCATTTTGTGGGAAAGTGACTGTCCTTTTGGCTTTCCGCTATCAATAGTTCCATTGGGGTCTAGTTGTTTAGTGTTTGTGTTTCTTTCCATTTGGTGTCTCTGATGGGAGATGTGGGCTAATTGTATCGATTCTTGATCATTGACTTCAATTCTTCACGGACAGACACATCTAAACAAACAACACATTCACATCTAGATGGCAACTCAGTAACGTTTAATGGACAAAATGAAAGCATTTAAAAAACGAACAACACCAAACATAAATAAAATTAAACAACAACGAAACTACACATTGGCACGGCCAATAGTAATAAACCCGTTTCGCCAGTGATTCTTGCTACTTACGAGGTACCGTACGCCCTAAGGTGGTGGTTTCGATGGTGGTCTTGTGGGGAGGAGGGAGGTCTTGTGGGGAGGAGGTAGATCTTGTTGGGAGGAGGGAGGTCTTGTGGGGAGAAGTAGATCTTGTTGGAAGGAGGGAGGTCTTGTGGGGAGGAGGTAGATCTTGTTGGGAGGAGGGAGGTCTTGTGGGAAGAAGGGAGGTCTTGTGGGGAGGATGGAGATCTTGTGGGGAGGAGGGAGGTTTTGTGTGGAGGAGGGAAGTCTTGTGGGGAGGAGGTAGATCTTGTTGGGAGGAGGGAGGTCTTGTAGGAAGAAGAGAATTCTTGTGGGGAGGAGGGAGATCTTGTGGGGATGAGGAAGGTCTTGTGGGGAGAAGGGAGGTCTTGTAGGGAGGAGGGTGATCTTGTAGGGAGAAGGAAGGTCTTGTTGGGAAGGAGGTGTTGTTGGGAGGAGGGAGGTCTTGTAGGGAGAAGGGAGGTCTTGTGGGGAGGAGGGATATCTTGTGGGGAGGAGGAAGGTCTTGTGGGGAGAAGGGAGGTTTTGTGGGGAGGAGGGAGATCTTGTGGGGAGGAGGGAGATCTTGTGGGGAGGAGGGCGGTCTTGTGGAGAGAAGGGAGGTCTTGTGGGGAGGAGGGAGATCTTGTGGGGGAGGGAGGTTTTGTGGGGAGGAGGGAGATCTTGTGGGGAGGAGGGAGGTCTTGTGGGGAGGAGGTAGATCTTGTGGGGAGGAGTGTTGTCTTGTGGGGAGGAGGGAGGTCTTGTGGGGAGAAGGGAGGTCTTGTGGGGAGGAGGGAGATCTTGTGGGAGGAGGAGGTCTTGTGTGGAGGAGGTAGATCTTGTGGGGAGGCGGTAGATC
>OY757017.1:995000-1039452 GCA_963580285.1 Lucinisca nassula
CCCCCACCCCCCTCCTTTTTTTTTTTTTTTTTTTTTTTTTTGCAAAAGGCCATGATTCAGGAAAGAGGCATACTTCTAAAGTCCGTGAAATGAATACCCCCTATCCCCACTTTATATAGAGAAAACTGGGGTTTACGGGGGTATACATTATATTTCATATTCTTGCTACAAGACATAGGTTGTGGGTACTCGTTAGGAATGCTTTAATGAGGCGGTTCTACCGAGCTCCAACAGCCTTTGTTTGCAGTATTTATAAGAAAAATATGACGAACTTTCGTCAGAAAAATGGCCAATTTCGCACGGGCGTGTTTTCGTAATGTTGGGAATGCATATATAAAATTTCAAATCCCTAGCACGCAAGGTTCCCAAATTATGCAACCCATAAAGCGTGACGAACGGAATAAAGGACGAACGGGCGCACGGATGAATTTTTCAAAGTTGGGGGTATAAAAAGGATTGAGGTATTTTGGTTCTGATTTGCATTATTTTTTTTTTTATTTATTTATTTATTTTTTTTTTTTTGTTTGATTTGAGGTTTTACGTCCCCGTCAACACTGTAAAGGTCATTTTGGGGACGTTGCTTCAAATTTTGTGGGACTTTTACCCGACATTGAGATGAAATGACATCTCAAGCCCTGTCGCCCAATGAAACCAATATGTTTTATTAGCATGGACACACCGCACCCTAACCCTAACCCACACCGCCTCACACCGCGGTTCCTGGACAGGCTTAGATCCTCTAAGCGGTTTACCAGTACTAGTGTGCGGGCCGGATTCAGCTCTGCGTGGAAGCATCATGCAGCCCATATATTTCTTCAAGCCCCTATTGGCGGGGTCGTGCATTATTTTGTATTTACAGTGAAGTTCCGCTATTAAGACCACCCAAAATTAAGACTAATTCTGCTTTCAAAAGCTTATTTAGTAGATTTCAGTTATTATTTCTTTGTTGTTGTTTTTTTTTCTGTATACAGTGTCCTCTGGTCAGAGACCACATTTGGAACTCTTCAAAAGGTGATCTCAAGATTTCCAGACACTTCGCCCCCACTACCACCTCGGCCCCTAGACAGGTCGGCCCAAAACCAAGTCGGCCCTAGACACCTCGGCCCTAGTCACCTCGGCCCTAGACACCTCGGCCCCACTGTCACCTCGGCCCCTAGACATCTCGGCCCCAAAGACACCTCGGCCCCACTTTTGATATCTGTTAGGGTATGGGCATTTTTATCATGTTAAAATCGGTCCCACCCATCGGGACTTCAAGAAACCGACAGCCTTTGACATGAGTACTGGGAAACCGCTTAGAGGTTCTAAGCAACGTCTCCAAAATGACCGATACAATGTTGATGTACATCACGAAGACACGCCTTTATAATTTGACCCCCTTGAACCCCACTTTTATATAGTAAAATTGGGGTTTACAGGGGTAAACCTTATTTTTTCTTATTTGAGCAGAAATAATAAAAATATCACAATTTTTCCTCTTATAATGTTCGTTTCTTCGGCGGTAAAGTTTTTAAGTCATTTGTATAGGCGTGTTTTCGTAATTCTTATTTCTGCTCCAAGATACAGTTTGTGTGTACTGGTTAGAACCGTCTCAATGTGCAGGACTGATCAGAATGCGTCTGTGACAACCTTTAATCACAACTAGTTTAATATTAATGTGTTTATGCAAACTAGTCATTTCTTAGATCCCTTTCATATAAGTTAACAGGTCTGTGCGATAAACCATCTCCTTGAGAACGAACGATTGGACCAGTACCTAAGATCTATGTTTTCGAGCAGAAGTAAGAAATATAATTTTTATCACATTTTCGTATATAATTTTGGCATTACGGAATCTTCTATTAAGTTGTTAGGAAATAAGATCAAATTATTTTATTGCAATTTTAAATTTAATTCATATGAAAAAAAAAAACAACAAATAACCAATGAGACGTTTATAATAAATATGACAACGCATACACGACATTTTCAGGTTAACTTGGACTACACTCTTAAGGACAGCTAATCCCCGCCGCCTTCAACCGTGACGTTGACCTTGAGTCAGCATCACGAAAAGTGGGGTTTAGCGGGTTGATCTAATTGTGATTTTTTTATCCTGATAGTCAATGAGCCTTTTCTACAAAAATATATAGGGCCATGAAGACTTTGCACTCAGTGCACATCCAGATCCATCTGATCTGGATCTACACTGTCATTCAGTTTGCGAATTTTAAATGAATACAATATACATGTATCAAGTAATTTGAGGGTCTGAAATGTGACTAATAAATAAATAAATAAATTATACCGTATACTTGTTACTGTCCGTCTTTAAATATGAGCTGAAATGACAATCAAATAGGAATTTCTAAAAATGTGAAAATTGATAACAATGGAAACATACTGAGCAATTCCTACAAAAATACGAGTAGTGAAGACTTTGCACACAGTGTACATCCAGATCTACACTGTTTGCCACTAATATATACATATAGTACACACGTATCAAGTAATTTGAGTGGCTGATAGTCAGAAATGTGAGTAACAGATAAATAATAAATAAATAAATAAAGTATAGGAGGTTTTAGGAATTCCGTTTATGACGTCATTCTTGCGCATGCGCAAAGTACTGGCCGTCAATTGAAACGGCCATCGCTATTCAAATGTATTGGCGGAACTTAAAATGCTAACAATATTCAGACATTTTGAGAGAAAATATACCCGTTTTCATTGAAATAATGCATCGAGAAGGAAAGAATGATATTTTACTTTCATTACCGAAAATCATTTATCCTAAATCCGTTTTTAATTGACGAAAATCTTTTCGTGAATGACCCATGTCAATGGCTTGAGATACCGTTATTCACAAAGTATTTTTTTACGTAACTTTCGTTTTATTCGCTATCTATCTATCTATCTATCTATCTATCTATCTATCTATCTATCTATCTATCTATCTATCTATCTATCTGTCTGTCTGTCTGTCTGTCTGTCTGTCTGTCTGTCCAACGATCTGTCTACATGTGCAATTTAAGGGTAAGTGCAAATAAGGGCTCATTTTCTTGTCTCCAACATTAAATCAATAACAGATTAATATACATATATACTATGTTGTTTTGCATGATTTTATGTGAAAGAGGATTAAAAAATGAAACTGTGTACCAAATTTCAAGTCGATCGGATAACTGGTTGTAAAGTTACGTGCGGAAGAAGATTGAAAAAAGGCTAAAAAATGGCCATTTTCGTGTGACATGCACTATAAAGCAATACTTTATATTTTTATTTTTCACTGAAAGTGTTTTCTTGAGTATTTTCTATGATGAATTAGTCATCCTTACCCATTTTCTGATATAATCCCCAAAGCATTTGGAAAAATTGGTGAATATCATTATTTTTCACTGTTTTTTTTTTAAAAAGGGAAATGTCTCCAAAATTTGAAAATTTGGGTATATTGTGCTATATGCATGCTGCAGCTTACCTAGTTCTATGCCATGTAAATGAAAATGTGTAAAAAAAAATGATTAATACAGCTAGTTTCTGAATTTAAGTCTTTCATTTGATTTGCTTGCATGTCATACGAGAAGCATGTATCCTTTTCTACTAACCATAGTGTGTCCCAACAGTAACGGTTAGCACCCTATGTCTATATGTCAGTGTTTGCTGCTTAGATGTTATCATTCTTTTTTATCACTAACCTTCTATTGTTCTCCTTAATGACCTCCAGTACTTATGTAATACAGATCTCCAGTCTATCATCACTCTACAAAATTCTGGGATAGATACAAGAAGTTGTCCCAACAGTAACGGTTTTGTCCCAACAATAACGGTCACCTTGTGGGTCTTTGCTTTGAATTTGGGAAATGCCACAGTTAAATGAGCATCTAATTTATTGTTTTTATATACAATAGGTTACTTGTAGAGTATTAGACTCACTGAAAACATAGATTTTAATTTTTTAACTCTAATGGCACTATTTGTCATGCACGCACTATTATGGATTTTCACAACGACAGTTAACTTGAGTAATTACTGATGATTAAAAGTAACTTTGAGACCCTTGCATTATACATCAGAGCCCATAACAGTTTCAGGTATGCATTGACCATGGTTTCTGAGGTTTTATTGGGCAAGCAGTAACCGTTACTGTTGGGACATTTTCCAGTAAGAGTTAATATATGGTGAAGGGTTGTATTTTCAGGATAACATGGAGAAATTAACAGTTAAACTAAACTTTCCAAGGCCATTAAGATTGTTCAAATTATAGCCTCCGCCCCAGGGGCCTTTGGTTTTACATAGGCTTATAGTGGGAAAATCTTTAAATATCTTCTTCTCTGAAAATGCAAGATATTTGGTACGAAGCTTCAACTAGTGGACCTCTATCAAGATTGTTCAATTTATAGCACTAGGGCCAAAAATGCCCCCGCCCCGGGGCCCTTTCGCTTTTCCATACGCTTATATAGGGAAAATATTTGTAAAATCTTCTTCTCTCAAACCACAAGGCCCCCGTCTTTGCTATTTGGTATGAAGCTTCATCTACTGGACCTCTACCAAGACTGTTCAAATTATATCCCCAGAGCCCTTTGGTTTTACATAGATTTATAGGGAAAATTTTTAAAAATCTTCTTCTCTGAAACCTCAAGGCCCAGTTCTTTGATATTTGGTGTGAAGCTTCATTTAGTGAACCTCTATCAAGATTTTTCAAATTATAGGCCTAGTGCGATAAATGCCCCTGCCCTGGGGGCCTTTGGTTTTACAAAGGCTTATATAGGGAAAATCTTTAAAAATCTTCTCTGAAACCACATGGCCCAGGTCTTTGATATTTGGTATGAAGCTTCATCTAATGGACCTCTACCAAGATTGTTCAAATTATACCCCTGGGGCCAAAAATGCCCCGCCCCAGGGGCCTTTGGTTTTGCATAGGCTTTTATAGGGAAAATCTTTAAAAAATTTCTTCTCTGAAACCGCAAGACCCAGGTCTTTGGTATTTAGGGTGAAGCTTCAGCTAGTGAACCTCTATCAACAGTATTCAAATTATAGCCCTAGGGCCAAAAATCCCCCCACCCCGGGGCCCTTTGGTTTTCTAGGCATATATAGAGAAAATATTTAAAAATCTACATCTCTGAAACCATAAGGCCCGGGTCTTTGATATTTGCTATGGAGCTTCATCTACTGAACCCCTCCCAATATTGTTCTAATTATAGCCCTAGGGCCAAAAATGCCCCCGCCCTCGGGCCCTTTGGTTTTACATACACTTCTTTAGGGAAAATCTTTAAAAATCTTCTTCTCATTAACATTATACGGAAAATTTTTCAGGGAATAGAAATTTTCCCTGTATAACAGGGAAAATGTTTAAAAATCTTCTTCTCCGAATCCGAGATTGTTCAAATCATAGCCCTTGGGCCAAAAATGTCTCCGCCCCGTGCCTTTCGGTTTTTACATTGACTTATATATAGGGAACTTTAAGAAAATCTTCCAGTCTGAAACCGCAAGGCCCAGGTCTTTGATATTTGGTGGTCTATCAAAATCAAGTGGACCTCTATCAAAAGTGTTCAGATTATAGCCGTAGGAAATAGAAGTCAAGGCAATGAAAACATTTGAAGTCTTCTTGTCTGAAAGGAGAAGGCCAAGGTCTTTGATAATTGACATGAAGCTTCGTCTTGATGATTTCACCAAGATTGTTCACATTCTCAGTGGGAATTATTTCTCTGTGAGAAATATCCTTTTTCTTTTTCATAGAAAATCCTGTATTTACTTTGTAAAAATTTAATATACATATTTATTTCAAAATTTCTATGACAGGCAATACATATATACATACAATAATAAGTCATAGGAAGGAAAGCTTAATACAGTGTTGATGGGGACATTAACACATTGTATGCTAGTAGACTTTTCCACTGCCATACGTTGGACAAGTCCATTTGTCATATAAGGGGGTCAGGCCTATTTTTTTTTCGGGAGCCAACAACAGATTTTTTTAAATAGAAACTTAAAAAATATTCACCTGAAACCAGGCCTTCAATATTTGGTGCGTAGCTTCATTTAGTGGACCTCTGCCAAGATTGTTCAAATTCTAGTCCTGGGACCAAAAATGCCCCCGCCCCGGAGCCCTTTCGTTTTACATAGACTTACGTAGGGAAAAGCTTTAAAAATCTTCTTGTCTGAAACCGGAAGGCTTAGGTGTTTGATATTTGGTATGAAGCTTCTTCATGTAGACCACTATCAAGATTGTTCAAATTATAGCTCTGGGGCCCCTGGGTTTTACATTGACTTATATAGGAAAAATCTAAAAAAGAAACACTTCTCCTCTGAACGCGCAAGGCCCAGGTCTTTGAAATTTGGGGTTTAGCTTCATCTATTGGACCTCTACCAAGATTGTTCAAATTATGCCCCTGAGGCCAAAAATTCCCCCGCCACATTGAACTTCATCTGCTAATCGGCCTCCCACTGTGCAAGTTGATCCAGGTCATCTTGTAAAAAGACATTCAGACGGAGAATATATACAGGACACATTATCAGCAAACAAACTGACTGATGACCTGATATTATCAGTCAGATCATTGATGAAAACTAAGAAGACCGGTCCAAGGACTGAACCTTGTGGGGGCTCCAGATAAAACAGGGACTTGATCAGATGCTTGGCCATCAAGTACAACTTCTTGTGAGCCCCCAGAGAGCCATGAGCTTATCCACCTATGTGTGGATCTGCTTATCCCATAGTAGTCAAGTTTATTTAATAGCCCTCTGTGAGCTAGTACCTTCAATTTTGTCAAAGGCCTTGGCGAAGTCTGTGATGATCAAGTCTGTCTGTTTGTGGCCACGATTTATGTCCCCATCCAGATTGCCCACAATGTCATTGTGAAATTGAACAAGTTGCATTTCGCAAGACCTTTGACTTCGGAAACCATGTTCACTGGTGAAGGATTGTCTATGGACGTGTCACCAGTAAACAATTCTGATTCTGACAGCAAGAATGCTCACAAAGGCTATACAGTCAGCAGTCAACAAGAATGCTCTCAAGTAAAGCTATACAGAACCAAAAATGTTGTCTGTTTCAACAAGGGACGTAAGTTAACCCTTATCTTGCTGAATATTCATTTAAGCCACACCATTTCTGTCTATCAACCAATCAAATTGCTTGATGTAATTTATTGCTACAAATTCATAAACTGAATGCCAAACAGTGTAGATCCTGATCAGGTGGCTTCTTCAGAAGCCACCTGATCTGGATCTATGCTGTTTGAAAATATAGGGGTTGTCGTGAACAGCAAGATAAGGGTTAAAGCATATTGGTAAAGTGGCTTGCAATTATTCACTCGGACTTCAAGTTCAGGTAGGTTAAAGCACTATCATCTTTGCTTTTAAACATTAACTGACCGGTAATGTTCATGTCCGTATCTAGGCTGTGCCTAAGTTCATATGCACTTCAAGCAGGTTTACAAACTACATGCTGGCACAACATTCACAAAATACCAAAGTGTTTAAATGGATTTTTTGGCTAAATATTGTTTACCAAAGTTTACAAATTAATTATAAAATGTAAATTTACATTAACAATGTTATCATGTTTTTTTTTGACAATTGATAAAAATGAATTTTTTTTTTGGTTTGGGTTTTACGGCCCTTTCAAGATTATTTCACTCATATCGAGCCGATCGTTAATCATAGGTGGGCGAAAACCGGAGTACCCGGAGAAAAACCACCTGACCTTCCGTTGCAGAACTTGGCGTCTCACACGTGGCCCGAGCCATAAAAATGAATTTTTTACTCAGAAATTAACAATAGATTATTAAGTATGCCTTTTTGTCCCAACAGTAACGGTAAATTACCAGCTATAATTAAATGCATGCCATCTCCACTAAAGTCTCAAATTAAAGTTACAATGTTTTGAATTATATGTGTTTTAGTTGTTCTTCAAATACCATTTACATCTGAAAGATATCCTTTCTACTGGTGTCCAAATAAACTGGATATACTTTAGATATGTTAATATCTTTAGAGAAAATGCATTGTTTTTGTTAGACTGCTCAATAAAATAGATAAAAATCATTATCAATGATGTTGTATAACAAATAGCATGTTTGTTTTCAACATTGCTAACACATCTTTTTGGACACAAAACTGTTGACTTTTTCACTTACTGTTTATGTTAGTAATTTGTCCCAACAGTAACGGTTAATAGTATATGCGTTTTTCACTAATTTTCTCCTGCCTAAGCAGTATATTGGCTCAAGAATAATAAATAAGTTGTGTTAAAAACATTTAAAAAAAGAAAAGACTGTTTGTTCTATTATTACATCTTAAAAGTTATATTCTTGGAAAGTGTTATGAATGAACCTATGGAATTCTGCGATTTTTTAGCTAAAAATTAACCCCACATATACAAAAATTTGACCTGAACTGCATAATTTCTATATATTATGCCTAAGATTGCTTATAAATAGCCTCTGGACCAAAACTCATAAGTGTATAGCATTAATTTACAATGTGGTTGTTTGTCCCAACAGTAACGGTACAAACCCAATTTTGACACTCAGTTTTGAAGCAAAATTTCAAACTTATGGGCTTGTCCAGACCCTTGATGTTTTTTTACATTGGTAGTATATATATGCAAGTTTGCATCTAAGTCATATTATGCTGTCCCAGATTGCTAGCCCTTTCCACCAAAAACTTTTTGAGCCATACATATCATGTTTAGACCTATTTATTTATATTATTTAGTGATTTTTTTTTTATGTGAAGTAAGGAAGTGGTAAAAAAGGTTTCAAAAATCATTACATGCATCAATGCATTGGTTAAAACACACAGAAAGGATGTATCATTGTAAAAAGCAATACAAAGCCCTATGTTAAAATATCAGTAAAAATGCTATTTTAATCAATTATACATGCCTTTGGATATTTTTTATTCGAAAACTACCAAAAATAACTAAAGAAACCTATATATTTTTCAAAACTTCAATATATTATGAAAATCATGAGCAAGATTTCTGGTTGAATTAATAAACTTTTTTTTTTTACAAAATGTCACACTTTATTTGCACTTGCCCTTAAATTTCCATACTGACAGTCGAAATAAACTAATGAGTGGACTGACCGAGGGGCGTTGAGTCATTGTTGGTTCGACGTCATGCCGTCGACACCCACTCCAACTCACTTCATTGTCACATGACCGTTGGCATGAGAGAGAGACAGAGACAGAGAGAGAGGGGTTTGACTGACAAACTGACAGTAGACAGACGACACACAGACCGACTGACTGAATGACTGACTAACAAACGAACGGACGGACTGTTAGACAGACACATAAACATACTGCCAGTCGAAAAAAAAAACAAACAACAATGAGTGGACTTACAGACGGGCATCAAGTCAACGTTGGCTCGACGTCATGTCGTCGACAACCACTCCAACTCACTTCAATGGCACGTGACCGTTGAGATGGTTTGACTGATCCCTGTATCCAAGAAGCCCATAACCCTTTTTGTACCAAATGGAATCTTTCTCCTTATATATACCAAGAGTCATTTTTTAAATTTAGGGGTGTCAGGTTGTGTTTTCTTCAAAATTTATTTGGAAAATGGCCGAACTTTTTGCAAACAGTGTAGGCCCTGATAAGACGCCGCGTTCTGCGGCGTCTGATCAGGGCCTGCACTATTTGTCACTTACCCCTTTTTGGGTTTCCGGTACCAAATGGGTTAATGTAGACCTAAGGGCTGTGCAGGTTGAACCAATCTACACATCTACCAGATTTTACTGTATAATCTTGCATTTGCGAAGGAGTGTTTAACATTCTTATGCTCTGAAAGGGTGTTCTACGTTTGTTTTGAATTTAATGTTCCAATCCTACTGAGTCTTGATGGGTCCGAGCACTGGGCAAATGACATTTTATTAAGCAACGCCGTATTATCGCCAACGAAACGTTGTGACGTTTCATCGACGTTGCAATGTCAAATTCAATGCATCGCTTTGAAGTTGGTTTGATGTATACACGACGTTGTTGACACGTTACATGTCGGTTGACGAAGCGTCATTTAACGACAAACTTTAATTTACATTTGCCTGCGCTCGCTAATTGTTGGTGCGCTAAGAGAGAGAGAGAGAGAGAGAGAGAGAGAGAGAGAGAGAGAGTATGTACAATATATCATTTTCGTAATGCGAAATTTCACATCTGGCAGCATATCGGTGTTTCTCCCATTATCTTACAGTAGAATTCCCCAAAAGTTTAAAAGAATTCCATTGTTTTACGCTGCAATTAACACTTTATCTGTCCCACTGCCTTTGAAGCAATACGATAGATGACGGCCAGGGCTTTTCCCGTTCTATTTTTAGAACCGGAAGTACGTCACGAAAAAAGCTCCTATAGAATATACTCGTTATTGCCCGCATTTAATATGAGCTAGAATGACAATCAAATGTGTGAAAATTGATAATAATGATCTGTTTATCATCAAGCATTTCTTTATTGGGGGAAAAGGGATTAGTAACGCCTGGTTGTTTATTGAGCTTCACACGTTACTAATTTAAGTCAAAAATTAATTGTTCTTGTATAACTTTTTGCTAAATAGTGTACTCCCCTGAAATTCATTAATCCCCACTGAACACGATAATCCTTATCTTTGCAAACAGTGTAGATCCTGATCAGATTGCTTCTGCCCTCTGAACCGGATCTGCACCGTTTTTCATGCAGTTTTTGATTATATTAATTGGTTTACTTACGAGGATAGTTCTATTTCAGCGAACCTGAACACTGATAATTACCTAATAAATAAATTAATAAATACATAAATTGTTTGTTTGTATTGGAGTTTAACGGCCCAGTCAACACTATTTTAGTTCATTTTCGAGCCGGTCAGTTTACCTATCTACAGTTATCCTGGACATGCTTATACGTAAGCGGTTAACCAATACCGTGCACGTTTTTCGCCAGAGTGACAACTGCCCTTCTTGAATCAGCAGAAGGGAGAGAATGACGAAGAAAAGATTTCATAATCAATCTCCACGAAAGAAAGTTGCCGACCCCGGTAGGCATCGAACCCGCGTCCTCCTGATCACCAGTCAGACGCGCATCCGATTTAACTACAGAGGCCAATAAATAAATAAATAAATAAATAAATAAATATATAAATATGTTAACAAATATAAGATCATCCCCCATCATCACCATGATTGACGAAACCGAGGAATGATTTTTTTTTTTTTTTTTTTTTTTTTTTTTTGGGGGGGGGGGGGGGGGGGGTTGTGGCCCCATCCACCGATCTATCCAGATTTCCATCCAATTGGTAAGGATAATTAGGTATGATGTTCTTATTGAAATTAATTTAAAAAGTATTTTAGCGGTGTGGAATTATTTCGGATAATAAAAAAGCCTGTAGATAAAAAGAGCAGAACTGTAGAAAAAAGAGCCTGCTCTAAAGCATGCTGCAATGCAATTAGACTTATACATTGAAATAAAAGAGGGGAATTTTCAAATGAATCTTATAGATTTTCTATTTAGTAACGTTATAATATATATTAAATATATATATATTATAGGTTCATATATTCGTGGCTCCCTATCAAAATAATCAAATCAGCAAATAAAAATAAAAACAAAACATCATCAGGCATCCAACCAAATGGAAGCCCCGTGAAAAGCAAAGTGGGGCCGAAGTGTCTAGGTATATGGGGCCGACGTGTCTAGGGGCCGAGGTGTCCAGGGGCCAACCCGTCTAGGGTTTCAATTTTATGTGGGGCCGAGGTGGTTTTGGGGCCGAGGTGTCTAGGGGCCGAAGTGTCTAGGGGCCGAGGTGGTTTTGGGGCCGAAGTGTCCTGTCACCGATCTTAATATAGGTATTTCATGTCGAGTTAAAAAGAGTCTGAATTTGATGTGTCATGTTTTTTGTGTGTGTGTGTGTGTGTTTTTTTTTTGTTTTTTTTTTTTTGTTTTCTTTGTTGTTTTTTTTTTTGTGTGTGTGTGTGTTTTTTTTTTTTTGTTGTTGTTTTCTTTTTCATGGCCAACTATATCTGACATTTGCCCGATGACTTTCAACCGTGACAGTCGCACAGAAAGTCAATATTGGGTTGTCTCCCTTTGACTGAGGCCTACGATAGATACCTATTCGTGTACCTGTCGTGTAATCAATATTGTGTTTTAATCCGGCCGTGTGTGAAAATGACCCCGGGGGCTATTGAACGATAGATACGTCTAGTTAATTTTGATCTGCGTGTTTTGGTACTTTAAGCGAGAAAAATTCTCGTTTTGTCAAACGGTTGAAATTGAGCCTTTTTGTACTTAAAATATTATCGGTTCTCATAAATCCATTTTTTTTCTGGAATGTGATATTCCACATTATTTAAAAAAAAAAAAAAAAACATTTATAGTTAATGGACGTCAGATTGCATTATTTAAAATTACATTGTTTAGTAAAGCAACATGTTCATAAGTCCATGTAATAAAACCCCCTGTAAACCCCACTTTACATTACAGAAGAGAGAGGTTTAGAGGGGTTACAATGTGTATTATCCGCACCAAGACATTGTATTTTTCATCATAAAAATAATGTGCTTTTTTTAGATATAAATTAACATTTCGAAGATAAGAAAGAAAACATTGTCACAAGGATATGTTTTCTTAATGGGTTGACAGTTTTGTTTGATTAGAGGTTTAACGTCCCCGTCAACACTGTATAGGTCATTTTGCGGACGTTGCTTCCAATTTTGAGGGACTTTTATCCGGCACTGAGATGACATCTCAAGCCCTGCCACCCAATGAAACCAGTAGAGTTTATCTGCATGGACGGTCCAACTCGCACCACTTTTCATGGGCAGGCTTAGAGCCCCCATGCAGTTTACTAGTACTCATGTGCTGTGCAGTCAGTTTCAGCTCTGCTTGGAAGCATCATGCAGCCCAATCCATTTCTTCAAGCCCCGTTGGGCGGAGGCCGTAATGGGTTGACAGCAAAGGCCATGATCTAAGCTCGACGTCTGATCTGAGCATGCACTGTTTCCAGAATAAGTGTCCATGTTTGGGCTTTCCCGTTCAAAATGTACTTAAATCTGCTTGACTATCATTATAATGTTAACAAGTCCATGTCACTGATGAACACCCCTTCAAAATCCAACTTTATATAGAGAAAACTTCGGTTTCCTGGAACATACATGTATATTTTTCTATTACTTTCGTTCCAAACATATGTTGTGGGTATTCGTCAGAAGCGAGGCAGTTCTAACAAGATCCACAACCTATATTTAAAGAAGTAATAAACTATGACACATTTTTTTAATAATCGTTTTCTGCAACCTAAAGAATGCATTATTTCACATGAATGTGTTATCATAATGGTCGCAATGATTATTCAATATTGTAACATATCCATGTAAGGTGATGCTTACTTACACTGTTTGAAATTAATTGTGACTAATCAAAAATATAAAACGAAGAATTAGGTTTTAATTACTCTTTATTTACATGTAACCATTTTAATTATCTATAATAACATACTGCAAATTCAAACATCAAATATTTATTCTGGAAAGAAATGTCCATTGATTGTTAATTTGTTTGTTTAATTCGAAGTTTAACGTCCCCGTCAACACTGTATAGGTTATTTTGGAGACGTTGCTTCCCATTTTGTGTGACTTTTACCCGACATTGAGATGAACTGACATCTCAAGCCCTGCCGCCTAGCGAAACCAATAGTGTTTATAAGCATGGACTCGCACCGGCTTAGATCCTCTGAGCGGTTTACCAGTACTCGTGTGCAGTCGGTTTCAGCTCTGCGTGTAATTGTATTTCTTCAAGCCCCGAAGGGCGGGGCCGTTATTGATTGTTAATGTAAAGGAATATGTTCAAAATGCCGACAATAACAAACAACAAATTGGCCGATTTATCAAAAGGAATCAATCACTTACATATCTGCAAAATACATTACGAAAACACGCCTATACAAATGCATTCAAAACGTTACCACCAAAAAAAAAAAATAAATAAATAAATAAAATGAAAACTTGTAATATTTTTTTATTTCTGCTCAAAAACATAGATTTTGGGCACTCGACAGAACCGCCTAGGCGAGGTGGTTCTAACGAGCACCCACAATCTATGTTTTGAGCAGAAATATGAAAAATACCACAAGTTTTCATCTGAAAATTTTCATTGTTTGATTTTTAAATTTACTATAGGGATCAACCATGGTTTTTCATGCATTAACATTTGCCGGATCCCGAGGAAGCTGTTTGAACATGAGGCCGCTAGGCCGAATGTTCAAATATCTTCCGAGGGATCCGGTAAATGTTAATGCAATGAAATAACCATGGGTGATCGTGCATAACTTACGAATCCGACAGCAAACGCCCAAAAGCTCCATATAAATTCCATATAAACTCTTTAAATGCGACAGGCAAACCAAAATGGCGGCCAGTTCAGAATGTTATTTACAATGACGTTGTCATGCAGTTACGTCATCACAGAGCCCTAAAACGCTACGTTCAGGGCGATAACGTTACGTCGCTCAACGTAACGTAAACAAAGCAAGGCCCGTCTTGTGATATCAAAAGCTCAAAATCCATGTTCAAACAGCACGCGAATTTCATGATTTGAACATGGTTTTTGCTGTTTGAGCACGGCTTTCGGTCCATTTGACAATGGCTTCAAACAGCCATGCGCATAGGTATTTATGCTAGAAAATGTATTTATATAGGCGTGTTTTCGTAATGTATCCGTTAAGACGAGAACCTTGAGTCTGAGTTTTAAGCATAGAAATGCAAAGGAGATACTCTTACTGATTTTAATGCGGATAAATCTGTCTTGACACAATAATTGCCGATTATCTATCTATCTATCTATCTATCTATCTATCTATCTATCTTTCTTTCTTTCTTTCTTTCTTTCTTTCTTTCTTTCTTCCATCCATCCATCCATCCATCCATCCATCCATCTATCCATCTATCCATCTATCTAATCTATCTATCTATCTATCTATCTATCTATCTATCTATCTATCTAGTCTCAGTTGCTTCTTAATAACTCAGTAAGCCTTAAATAATATATTTATCATGCCATCATTGTGTGAAAGGAGTAAAGATAAACAACTTAAAGTTTTCAGTTATTCACAAATAATATTCATCTTCCTTTTTTTTTCTTCCTTTATTAATTTATTTGAAAATACACATGAAATATTGTTATATTCTCATTTATGCTGATAGCACAGAGTTTGAGCACTCGTAAGACCGCCTCGTCGAGGCGATTAAAATGAGGTTCAACAATCTCTGTTTTAAACAAGCAATAAGAATACTATATTATTCCCTTTCCCCCAGAGAAGAAGTATTTGTGGCGGCCTGTGCCGCCAATGTCTCTTAGCTAGTTTATATGTTTCTCTTCCTTTTGTTCGTGCTAAACGAGTTCATCTTTCTTTCTTTTTTAAATGGCGATAACTTCATCATATACGCTCTTTCTTTCTTTCTTTCTGCTCAGGTAAACGACGCACGTCAATATAATAGTTCATGATGGATTGTTAATCGATCAATACATTGAGTAAGCACACTTCCGACTACTTGTCGATAATCGAATTATCACCAAGTATTGTGACGCGCGTCGTTAATCTTTGCACCAATAGTACATGTAGTCACTAGACCAGTAAGTGGCAGCTTGACCTGTAGTTGTATTTAAAAAGTAATATCATAAACCTGGGGACGGTAAATAAAAATAATTCAGATAAAATGAACAATTAAGACTCCGGGTCTCATCCGAGATTACGCTTCTTGCTAAAAAGAATCACCGTTTTATCATCGTGTAATGAAAACCCTCTAACCCCTACTTTATACAGAGAAAAGTGGGTATACATTATTTTCTTTATTTCCGCACCAAGACATAGGTTGTGGGTACTAGTTAGAACCAATCGCCTCTTCTGACCATGCATTTGGATAATATATTTATTTACAATATTTTTATTTACTTTGTTTTACGCCGCAGCCATAGATATTTTTGTCATATCGAGTTGTACGCAAAAATTACAGAATATAGACAATGCGTTTCTGAAGATTTAGAAAGTCAACGGTTTTCCTAGACATATTACTGAGCAATTACTGAGTTTCATGTCAGTTTAATCTATCTATCTATCTATCTATCTATCTATCTATCTATCTATCTATCTATGCGAGTTGGATCGTTCATGCATATAAACCCTATTAGTGTAATTGGATGGCAGGGCTTGAGATGTCATTTCCTCTCAATGTCGGGTGAAAGTCCCACAAAATTGGAAGCAACGTCTCCAAAATGACCTATACAGTGATGATGGGGATAAATAAAGCCGTATGTTATCAATGAAATGTTTCCAGCAATCATCCCAAACCTTTTCTTCTGTACAAGACAGGTTGTGGGTACTCTATAGACCGGTTCTTGCAAATCTTGGATAATATGTATTTGTTTGTTGAAGCAATTAAAATAAATTTTAAAACAACAGTTCTAGCAATAACCCACAACCTATAAGAAGGTTCTGTGTCAAACGGATGTATTCTCGTAACTTGGACCCAGTATACATGTATAATTCACGGTCCCCGCCCATCGGGGCTTGAAGAAATAGAGTGACTGCATGATGCTTCCACGTAGAGCTGAAACCGACCGCACACCAATACTGGTAGACCGCTTAGAGGATCTAAGCCTGCCCAGGCAAAGCGGTAGGAGTCCATGCTTATAAACCCTATTGGTTTCATTGGGCGACAGGGTTTGAGATGTCATTGCATCTCATTGTCGGGTAAAAGTCCCACAAAATTGGAAGCAACGTCTTCAAATTGACCTTAGTCCTATACTGTGTTGACATGGACGTTAAACCTCAAATCAAACAAACAAATCAAACATGTATATTGGATCCAAGATATAATAATAATAATAATAATAATAATAATAGATTCTCATTATCTAAATAATACCTATTCTGCTTAGAACTTAATGCATATGAATAAAGTTAATCTCTCCGGAAAGGAAATACAATATACCTTGCGCGCGTGTCCATTAATCTTCAGGCTTCCTGATGGTCAGTAGCCGGTATACAATACACATCACGTGTCATAAAAAAGCGATAATTGTCTTCAGCTTAAATACCCGTGATGTTTCCCTTCCCCCCCCCCCCCCCCCCACCCCACTGAGTGAGCTGAAAATATATGGGCACAGAACCGCCAAATTGATATGGTTCTTACAAGTACTTTCTACCTATATTTTGTGTAAAATCATACTGATTCCTGATAACCCGACTGTTTTATATAAAGTTTGGTTAACATGCATATTCTTTTTCGCAGCATCATGGAGATAACACCAGAAAAAGGGTACACACCTCATCTTAAATCACTTAACAGTTGAAATAAATAAATAATTAATTTAAAAAGAAAAATTTCTAATAATCATTTGATTATACATAAATGAATAGAATAATAATAATAATAATAATAATAATAATAATAATAATAAAATATAGACATAACGATAATACATCCGTGCGGCATAGTGCATTTTTGATATCTCAAAAACAGTTAATTGGTCAAAGTAAACTCATCAATACTTGAAACATAGCTATAACCGCCTCATTGAGGTGGCTCTAACGAGTACCCACAACCTATGTTTTGGAGAAGAAGTGAAAAAAATGAATACCACAGTAAACCCCAGTTTTCCCTATATAAAGCAGTTTTTAATTAGGTTTTCATTACAACCAAGATGATAATAATGAATACAAAACAATTAACATAGGCATAAATGGCATCTTTACGGTTATTTCTTTATTTTTTTTATTTACCAGACTGAATTCACAATAGCATTTAAATAATCAAACGCATGTTAGAAAAATAAAAAATAAATAAAAATAAAATAACCATTCCTCTGGTATTCCAACAAAACAATGTGCGAACAACGAAATGTCAGATTAGCCTGTATCTGAGTAATTGGAATAAGATATATATTATAACCAAGTTATATATATTTTTTTTAGAAATTTCGTGACAAATTCACATGGATTTCTTTTTTCTTTCTTTCTTTCTTTCTTTCTTTCTTTCTTTCTTTCTTTCTTTCAGCTGTAATCATACACACATACAAAACAATCAAATGCAATCATAAATCTTATTACTAGCAATGTTTATTTAACTTTGCGTAGTAAGTATAAAGAATGCGCAAAAAATCTAATCAGGTCATGAAAATAAAAAAATACGTGAATAAATAAATAAATAAATAAATAAATAAGATGCAGATCAGACACCGCATTCTTAGATTAATTTACATTCCAAGGAGATGCCCAGGCGAAGTTGTGTTGATTTTACAGTCGATTGAAACTGACCCGCTTTGGGATTACACGCGTGTGTAGACGATAAAGCTTTTTCTGAGTAAGCACCAAATTTAATCGCAAAATGCCGTTATTAAATATTATTTTGAAATATTGTAATTGCGATCAAAATGCACTATATTGTATACACGTTGCGTCTGATACGGGCGTTTTTTTGCAATATAAACAGAAAGTGTAGATTTTAGCCGTTAAAGTAGGTTACTGTCGTTGTTTTTCCACAGATTTGTATGCTTCAAGTAAGGATTATAGGCTATTAATTTGAAAATAAAAATGCCGGGAGCTAATTAAATAAAAGTTCCACTTATTTGATATCGTTTTGAAGGAATTTAAACGGACAATAAAATTAAATCGGAACATCTTTATCAAATTGAAAAATAAAAAAGTTATATTTGTTTAAAAATTGTTTTCCATTAAAGGCCCTGCTATTTCCTACAAGAGATTCTGTACAGGTAAGCCGAGAAGGTCAGCGCACAGTAAAAGGCTTAATCCTTTGCGCCAAAGGCATAAATGTCAATAATAGTTGCGGATGGTTAAATCCGAGGACAAACACATGTATACGGCCTAATTGTTAAAAAGACGACCGCACTAAGGAACCCGGGAAGGGACTTGATTTTTTTTTATTTTATAAGTTGTGCGCACAAGATAATATGTTGTCCGCACAAGACAAAATTATGTTGTCCGCACAAGATAATATCTCAGTGTGCGCACAACATATTATCTTGTCCACACAAGATAATATCTTGTTCGCACAACTTAATATCCTGTTCGCACAACATATTAAAAAACATTCATGTCCCTTCCCGGGTTCCGCACTGTACACAGTGTAAGTGATACTTAGTTTTGTAATAATGTAATTTCTGCCAGATGAAATTATCTATAAATTACAAAGCCCTTACTCCTTACGAAAACGCGCCTATACAAATACATTGTATTTTTTCCGCTGAAAAACAAAAATTTTAAGATGAAAAATTGTGATACTTTTCTTTTTTCTGCTCAAAACTTGGATTGTGGGTACTCGTTAGAAACGCCTTGACGAGGCGGTTCTAAGGAGTACCCGTAAACTATGTTTTTAGGCCGAGATAAGAAAAATAATGCATACTCTATTAACTTCAGTTCTACTATATAAAAAGGGGGTTTGAGGTGGGGGTCAAAATTATATAGACGTGTTTTCGTTATGTGTTAAGAGGACTGTACTGTCAAAGTGAAATAAAGTTTGTAATCATGGAATTTCTGCTAGCTGAAACTGGCTAAAAAATAAAATGCCCTTACTGAATATGCAAGAATTCGACCTGATGTTTGTCTGATTTGATGTTTAACATCCCCGTCAACACTATATAGGTCATTTTGGAGACGTTGGTTCCAATTGTGTGGGATTTTCAACCGACATTGAGATGAATTGACATCTCAAGCCCTGTAGCAAAGGGTACCCGTACGAAAATACCCACTTGGTATCCGGGTGGAAATAACCAGTACTTTTAGAGTATTATTCCAGCCGTATTCCGTCTTGGTGTTTACTGTTGTACAGTACGGACGGGATTTTATTTTTAGTAACAGATCAAAGGAATTACAGGCGGATTACAGGCGTAAAAAGAACGAAATATTTAAATTAGTCCGCTCCATATGCAAATTAAGGAAAAAATTCCTGGCGTCTTCCTGCTTTTCCAGGCGTATTCCTTGTGTACAAATTAAGAAATCCCAGGCGTACTTTTTCACAATCCGGGCGTAATAATGGAGTGGCCACCTTGTGTTAGTCCAGGCGTAATAAGGCAATGTTCATGTATTTATCGAAATTCCGCCTGGATTTTATCGTCAAAAAATCCAGGCGTAATTTTTACAGAAAATCCAGGTGTTTACTAGAAGGCCTAATCAAAATTCCACCTGGATTTTGTCAAAACTCCGGGCGTAATTTTTATAGAAATTCCAGGCGTACTAGAAGTCCGCTTCCAGTCAAACTGAAAATAAGAAAACTAACTCCCGGCCAATCTTAAAATTTAATAAAATACTGGTGCATAATCAAAAGTAGATACTTCGTGTCACTTTAAAAAGTATAAGGACAGTAAAACCTGGGTGGCTCCAACACCTGATGGCTCATTTACCACGACTATTTCTTGAGTCCTAGGGCCCTTTGGTTCACATTTCCCAAAACTCCAGACAGAATAAAGACATATCATAATAATATAGCAAAGTTCCTATATTAAGACCAACTGTGGGACTGTTCAAAAGTGGTCTTTAAGATCACTATTGAACAGTCCCATAGGTGGTTTCTGAACAGAGGACTCTTTATGAAAGAATAACTGCATTCTACTATATAAGCTTTTAAAAGCAGAATTGGTCTTAATTTTGGTGGTCTTAATAGTGGAATTCCACTGTATTTAGGATAATTAAGGGTGAATTTTCTTACTTTAATTTGTGAATGTCTGTTGCGTTTCTTTTTCACTCTCTGCCCTGTCCCTCTCTTTCATCTCCTCTACTCTCTTTTCCTTTGTCTATGAGATGACGCAATTAAATGACCCACAAGGGCTGATGTGAGGTTAAAGCAAAACAATTCGTCCATTGTGTGTACTTATTACAGACATCCCTATTATGCCTCCTATTTTAAGCCCTCAGTGCGCCTCCAACTTCGCCTGTCTTGAACAAATTTTCATGGCCCCAGAGGTGTTCAAGCAACTGAAGTTCATTGTAGTTGCCGGATCACACAAAATTTTACTTAAAATGTTCATTTGTCAAAATTGTACTAAAGTTATCTGAAGATCTTGTTAACCCATTTTAGACTGAGTGAAATTGTCCTCACAATGTAAAGCTGAAGTCCAATTGGCCCAATTCATTATGTATTTTGAGCTTATTTCAGAAATTCAATCAGAGAACGGTTAAGGATTTTGCAAAAAGTGCAGGCCCTGATCAGACACCGTGTTCTGTGGCATCTGATCTGGGCCTGCAGTGTATGCCAGGGTACCCATTTAGAGGTTTTCTGCCTGAAATGATTAAATCTCACTCTGTCCATCATGTTTTTAAAATTTATATCAAAAGTGCTGGGATAATGCTGAAGGAACCTCAAGGTGTCATGCAAATTTTAAGCAGACATCAATTTTATTTTGTAAATTATTTTTCAGGGAAAATTAGGCTAGACATTACATGGGAATAATCTGCTTGGTGGTTGATTCACATGAAATGAAAAGCCCCATCTTTCCATAAAATTAACTAATAAATTTTTGAAAATGACATGTTGCTTCGTAATTAAGAGTTTAATTACTCAAATTTTATAGCAAAATAACTGTATAAGAGATATTGATGTCCCCAACTGGCCGTGGTGACCTTTGATGAAACATTTAAATGCATATATGGCTAATGCTATCTCGGATACAGATGGACAGAGTTAAACTATATGCAATCTCAACCATTCTTCAGATAGGCATGAAACTATAGTGTTAATAGTGTCATATACTGCTCGGAGGGGACTTGTTTGGCATAGCCAATCTTCCAATGCTGGTTTCTTCATAGTAACTGGCCTGGCAATTGAATAAGACACCTGCTCTGTAACAGTACCATTCAACTGTTTGTTGTCAACTTGTCAGAGATATCCTTGCTGTATTTCCTGGCCCAAGCATACACATGTACTCTGAAAGGAGAAGATGACAACTGCTTTGCAATGCTGTTTTTATCAATCTCTCACAGTATGGGTGTCTATCTTTAGATAAATTCAAATTTGACAAATCAGCATAAATTTCCAAAGCTGTGTAGTTTGTTTTAATATATATAACCTGTTGATCCGACAGAATCATAGCTGTTTGTTTTTGCACCGGTCGGATAAGTTAACAATAACATCATTTAGCCTCTGAATTATCAATGTAAGTTTTAGCCTTAACCCTTGTCCTGCTAATCCCGGATATGCCTTATCTTTGAAACAATGTAGATCCAGATCAGATGGCTTCTGATGAAGCCATCTGATCAGGATCTACATTGTTTGCCATTCAGATTATGAATTTGTTGCAATAATTTGCATCAAGTAATCTGATTGGTTGATAATCGGTAGTGGGTGTGGCATATATAAATATTCAGCAGGACAAGGGTTAAGTTAACAAAAAAAAAATCAACAGTGTCAGAAAATAAAAAACAACAAATAATTGTATAACAAAAACAACAAATAATTGTATAAAATATGACCAAAGTTGACTATAAAATTTAAGTTGACTTATTAAATAAATATGTATTTAGTATAATCAATTTTGAGAATTTTTTTTTTACAAACATTAAAAGCTGAACAACCAAATTAATTGTGTAAACCGCAACGGAACATAGGTGTGATGGCTGGGACCCTGTGGAACCAGCTCAACCTCCCCAGAAATTACTAACGGTTGTCGCAAGGCATCCGTTTACAATTTCGTTAAGCGACATCGCTCAAAACTATTGCATTAATTCGGATCAAACTTGGCAGAAATGATCATTGGGTCACATCCCCTCTCGCGAACTTCTGATCACCAGTCAGACGCTCAGCTGACTGAGCAACCAAAGCCAGTCCTACTTTACTACATTGGTAACAAACTACATGTGTATCATGCACATTCATTGATTTCATAGCTTTCAGGTAAAAGGAGTACTTGATCGATAATCCGAGGTGAGCAAAAACCGGAGTACTTGGAGGAAAATAACCTGACCATCTGTTGCAGAATTTGCCATCTCACATTGACAACTTTGGAAGCCAGACTCAAACCCAAAGCGTTGAGCGTCCTAATGATCAAGAGCCAGCGTTCATATTATTAAATAGTAACTTTACAAAACATACATGCCTGATGGCATAGTCCTGAGTCCCACCCAACTTCCAACAAAAAAGCTGCAAAGGTTGAATTTCATTGCACTTTTGACTTGGGCTGTGATGATACAGTCACCCTATGATATGATACATATTGCGATACTTGCCTCACGATATGATACATATCACGATACTACTTTTGCATGCTTAAAGCACAGCTCAAAAATTTTAAAACTCTTGGAAAACTTGCTCTGAGTTCTTCTGTAAGAAAGCCTCTTTTAAAGATGCCCATATTTGTCATAGAAGTGATAAATGTATCTCAGTAACACTTAAGATCTTTGTAATTTGTTATGAAAATGGTCTTGAAATATGTTAAAGCTGTGATTTTCTTTGGACATTGTACATTTGGGCATATCGTCAGGTATCGCGATATTAGCTCCATGATACTATCTGCATATCATCAGCAAAAGTATTGTGATACGATACAATTTCAATGAATCAAATTCATATCACCCCTACTTTTAACCGACACCGAGATGAAATGACATCTCAATCCCTGCAGCACAATGAAATCATAGGGTTTTATATGTATACATGGAGTCCGATTTGCACCACTTTGCCTGAGCAGGCTAAGACTATCTAAGCGGTTGTCAGTACATGTACTTGTGTGCAGTCTGTTTCAGCTATGCGCGGATAAGCACCATACAGCCCAATCTATATCTCCCGGAATAAGATGGGCTGGGGCCATAAAATAACATGTAGCTCACCGGAAGACTGCAATTTGCAGTTAATGAGAACACTGCATTATCTAAGGCACTTATAGCACCTTCGTGGAGAATCTGTACATCTTGTAGTTGAAGATTTTTCACTATATTCAAGGGTCCTCAGAATTTTTGTGACTACCTACATGTTTTACCTTCCTTCAAAGAGAGCCCTTCAAAAAAGAGGTGTAACCTTACCTTTCAATCATAGAATTTGCTCCCTCTGCTCCCTAAACACGTCTATCTATCTAGTTGACAATAGCGCCCCCTAGCAGGTTCTTTTGTGTGGATGGTACTTTCGTTCGAGGAACTTCGTAGAACTTTCCTCTAGGTTTCCTACAGAAATGGGAGGAAATGTGAGATTTATAATGCTCAGACAAAATTAAATTGTAAATTTCTTGTATTATAATAAGTTTCATTTGTTTGCTTACATCATCTGCAAAGTGCACCATCCTTCGGTTTGGTTTGATTTGAGGTTTTTAACATCCCGTCAACACTGTATAGGTCATTTCTGAGACGCTGCTTCCAATTTTGTGGGACTTTTACCCGACACTGAGACGAAATGACATGGTCACATCTCAAGCCCTGTCGCACAATGAAACCAATAGGGTTCATAAGCATAGGCGGGCCGACTTGCACCGCTCTGCCTGGGCAGGCTTAGATCCTCTAAGCAGTTTACCAGTACTCGTGCATCATGCAGTCAGTATATTTCTTCAAGCCCCGATGGGCGGTGGCTCGCACCATCCTTCGGATCGGGGCGCTATATGGAGACCCCATGCGCAGGCAAAAAAAAAGCATCCACTATGCAGGTAAAAGAACATGATTACTGTGTAGGCTTTTATCCTACAAACTGTCAGTGTGACGGTGTCCCGGCCCTGGTGTCTCCCGAGGTTCGGTTCTTGGATCAGTCCTTTTCTTGTTTATTTGTTTGATTTAAGGTTTTACAACTAGCACCACTTTGCCTGGACAGGCTTAGATCCTCTAATCGGTTTACTAGTACTCCTGTGCGG
This sequence comes from Lucinisca nassula, assembly GCA_963580285.1. Taxonomy (NCBI): domain Eukaryota; kingdom Metazoa; phylum Mollusca; class Bivalvia; order Lucinida; family Lucinidae; genus Lucinisca; species Lucinisca nassula. The sequence goes on from OY757017.1 coordinate 1,019,802, forward strand.
TCGGTTTCAGCTCTTCGTGGAAGCATCATGCAGCCCATATATTTCTTCAAGCCCCGGGTCTTTTTCTTGGCGTTTATACATGATCTCCCGGATAACGCCAGGTCATGTGTTTGTTTGCTTGCCAATCATGTGTTGCATATAAAATATATATCTATACTCGCAACTCCTTTGGCTGTCATATCTTACCAGATGACCTGGATAGCCTAGCACGTTGGGAGGCCCCCGCCCATAGGGGCTTGAAGAAATATATGGGCTGCATGATGCTTCCACCGAGAGCTGAATCCGGCCCCAGACTAGTACTGGTAAACCGCTTAGAGGATCTAAGCCTGTCCAGGAACCGCGGTGCGAGGCGGACCGTCCATGCTAATAAACCCTATTGGTTTCATTGGGCGACAGGGCTTAGGATGTCATTTCATCTCAATGTCGGGTAAAAGTCCCACAAAATTGGAAGCAACGTCTCCAAAATGACCTTTACAGTGTTGACGGGGACATTAAACCTCGAATCAAACAAACAAAAAGCACGTTGGGAGGCTGATTGGCAGATAAGTTCAAATGTTACCGACTCAGTATATGAAGATAGATAGTATGTTATGTACACCAGGGAGTAATGATCAGATGTGACTGGTTGCAGAAGAGCAGATAAATAGATAGTCGATTCAAAAGCTCATTCAGGGCTTTATTTGTATTGTTTATAACTTTCTTTCTGTAACAGGCCTCCATTGCCTAGTGGATAAGAGTGCTGACTCTTAATCATTAGGTCTCTTTTGCTGTGGTCCGAGCCTCGCTCGGGTCACATGTAAGATGCCAAGTTCTGCAATGGAAGGTCAGGTGGTTTTTCTTTGGGTTCTCCAGTTTACGCCCACCTCTGATAAACGATCGGTTCGATATGAGTGAAATAATCTTGAAAGATTATTGTTTTAGGATACCTCTGTTATGCAGATTGTAAATAGTTTTAAGGACGCATCCAGTGCCTCTCACTTTTTTTTCCCAGCTAAATTCTAAATTTAGCCACCCAATCAACTGAGGTAATGGCCAGATATGACCGACTCAGTATAAGAAGATAGATAGATAGAAAGGGTGGTAAAACCAACCCACCACCCCCCCCCCCCCCCCCCCCAAAAAAAAAAAACAAAAAAAAAACAAACAGAAATATATCATTATTGCTGCTGTTGTTGTTTATCTATAAAGCATTATATCGCTTCTTATGACTACAAATGCTTATAATCACTAAGCCATGCCCGTTGTTGTTTTCATTTCATTTCCGAAATAAGGTGCACTTCAAATAACAAAGGTTCAAAATTGCAAATTATCATACAACGCGTTAATTTCTCTAATTAATTATTTAAATGAAATAATTTACCTCTTAGGGCTTCATTACATATCGAAGAACTCTCAAACATACGCAGATTTAACAAGTTTTTCTCATTTTTCACCCCAATAAGAACCGCATTTTCAGCGCATGGAAATTTGAAAAGAAAAGGCTATTCACCTCGCCGTGTCACGATGTGCTATTGGCACTGGTCGTGCATGCAATTATATTCTTTACAGCCTCAACTACGCCACAACCACGCGATTTCTTGAGCCCTTTGAGATACTGACATGATCATGTGTGCCGCGTCCGTGCAGGATGCGTCATTTAAAACAAGAAATGTTAAATAAAATACGCCACTTACTTGTGTTGGCAGCTTGTTTATCAGTTTTTCGCGAAAATCTATAGTCGACTCGTAATAATCTGTGGTGCATCTATTCCTTTTGTCTAGCTTGCACTACTTGCAAGGCGGTGTATGTATATTCTGTCGAGCTCCTGACCTTGTGTACAAAAAAAAAAAAAAAAAAATCAAACTATCAGATAACACAGCGGTCAATATTCCAGTTGTATACAGGTCAGTCGCTTTATAAAAAATTTACTGGTTACCATCCAGGAAATCCTGCTCGTATTGCTCGTGTGTGAGCGAGAAAGAAAAAAAATACCCTGCCCACTTCTATGCGGATATACGCTAACAAGGTGGTGTTTTCATGCCTCTCATATTATCTCCCGAAGGCCCAGTCCCCCCCCCCCCCCTCACACAGGTTTTGTCTCCCTAATTGTTGTTTGTTATTGTTTGGAACAGTAATGGTGTATGTAATGTACACCTGCGAGTAAGGGCCAAATGTGACCGATCGCAGTATCAGTAGAAAGAAAGAAAGTGCCAGAACGTATATAAACAGATGATCAGGAAAAGCCACATTAAAAGTTTACAGCCATCAATGGCCCCAAGAGGAAAAAAGTAACTAAGAATGAAGAAAACAAAACCGTAAATAATTACCGTCATAATACGCCAGTAGAAGAGTTTTTTCTCTCCAAAATAAGCCCAAATTGTCATTTCCGTCTTATAAGCAAGATCAATGACAATAACAAGTTATTCTGCTACACCGGTTACCTAAAAAAACTGCTGTTTGCATTTTTTTCTGCACTCGGCCGGTAAAAGAAGTCATCCGGTGGCAGCAATTCCATAATTTTGGATGTAAAATGCACGTATTTATTTCAATGGGGCTTATTTCTGCCATTACATTTCGTTTAGAACAGGTAAAAAATATTTTCTCAATAGCCAAACACTAGACAACATGGGACAGAAAACGGCGCCTTGATAAAACCCAAATTATGTTTTGGAAGTTCTATGTTAATTACCAATAATCTCATACAACTCCTGTTTGTTTTTCTGTAAATCTTACTTCATAGTATTAAACTGAAAGACTAGGTCAGCAATGCAAACGATTTGAATCTTCTGACCGAAAATCTCACGAAAATTTCAAGATTACCCTCTGCGTTTCGGTACACAATCGCGTACGTTAGGTAAACGGAACACCGTATAGATCCGGGCCAAAGAAATTTTGAAACCGTAACAGCCTCGGCCGGTAACAAGACGTTTCGCCCCCAAGACGTTTCCCCCCTGGTCGTTTCCCCCCTAGTCGTTTCGCCCACTTTTTGGGCCCCTAGTCGTTTCGCCCCCCTAACCCTAGTCGTTTCACCCCCAAACCCTAGTCGTTTCGCACCCAAACTATTTTACTATATTTTATATAAAAAAGATTCATATATGAGAAAGAGAGAGAGAGAGAGAACCTGTTCTTTGAAAGAAAATGTTAATTATTACCTGTTTTGATCAATACCGTTAATAACATTGTTTATTTGATTTGACACATTAATCACGCAATTAATACCCTTAATGATAAGGTGTGAAAACATGCGCTTTTTGCAAAGTAAAACGTTTTTAATTATCGCTTAAGCACCTTTACCAGTTTTGTTTTAAATTGGTCGGTTGGTTCGTTAACAGAGTCGGCCAGTAATACATTGTAGAAAATTGCCGCAAATGCCGTCTACGCAACATCGCGTCAACGCCGATGCAACGTAATAAAGTTGCATCGGCGTTGATACGACGCTGCATACACATTGTGTGCCCACTAAGTAATACCTGGTTGAGTATTGGCGCAAATGCGCTGTCAACGCAACATCGCGTCAACGCCGATGCAACGTAATAAAGTTGCATCGGCGTTGTTACGACGCTGCATACACATTGTGTGCCCACTAGGTAATACCTGGTTGAGTATTGCCGCAAATGTCGTCTACGCAACGACGCGTCGACGCCATGCAACGTTATAAATAGAAGTGGAAGCAATGATCAAGTCGATTCCTTTCATCAATGTTCAGTAAGCAATTTGTATATACTATGATCAGATGTGCGGCGTCCGACCCAGTAATTCCTGAACTGTAAGCAAATAGTGCAGACCCTGATCAGGCAACGCGGTTAGCTTGATACATTCAAGTGCAGCTTCTTCCCTAGGGCTATACCCGGTTGGAATTCTTTATCAGCATCTGTTTCTGAGGCCCCTGACTTGGTATCCGTCTACTCTCTCGTTTTAACAGCTAGGTAGGGGCCGGTCTGTAAGTAAAGTCTGAGGGATTTTTGAACCTGTGCCAGTTGGGCGACGCTACTGTAGCCGGAGAGGTCTGGTTTTCAATGATGATTTTAAAAAACCGGCAGGAATCTTTCTTTTCTTTCTTGTCTATCCACTATTTATCTTTCTTTCCAATATTTCCCATTTTCTTTTTTCACGCGCCATCAGAGACACATACTGTTCAAGTACGAATAATGTCCCTTAACGAACAGATACAGATACTTAGGCTGACGTGACAGGGCGATGATGCTTCTTAAATATTTGCCTCTTCTCACCTCTAATAAAAGTTCAACATTGAAAATTAGCCTTACAGTGAAAAGTGGGCGAAACGACTAGGGGGACGAAACGACTAGGGGGACGAAACGACTCGGGGGGCGAAACGACTAGGGGGGAAACGACCAGGGAGGAAACGTCTTGGGGGCGAAACGACTAGGGGAGGAAACGGTTTGGGGGCGAAACGTCCCGGATTCCGGCCGGTAACAAGACGTTTCGCCCCCAAGACGTTTCCCCCCTGGTCGTTTCCCCCCTAGTCGTTTCGCCCACTTTTTGGGCCCCTAGTCGTTTCGCCCCCCTAACCCTAGTCGTTTCACCCCCAAACCCTAGTCGTTTCGCACCCAAACTATTTTACTATATTTTATATAAAAAAGATTCATATATGAGAAAGAGAGAGAGAGAGAGAACCTGTTCTTTGAAAGAAAATGTTAATTATTACCTGTTTTGATCAATACCGTTAATAACATTGTTTATTTGATTTGACACATTAATCACGCAATTAATACCCTTAATGATAAGGTGTGAAAACATGCGCTTTTTGCAAAGTAAAACGTTTTTAATTATCGCTTAAGCACCTTTACCAGTTTTGTTTTAAATTGGTCGGTTGGTTCGTTAACAGAGTCGGCCAGTAATACATTGTAGAAAATTGCCGCAAATGCCGTCTACGCAACATCGCGTCAACGCCGATGCAACGTAATAAAGTTGCATCGGCGTTGATACGACGCTGCATACACATTGTGTGCCCACTAAGTAATACCTGGTTGAGTATTGGCGCAAATGCGCTGTCAACGCAACATCGCGTCAACGCCGATGCAACGTAATAAAGTTGCATCGGCGTTGTTACGACGCTGCATACACATTGTGTGCCCACTAGGTAATACCTGGTTGAGTATTGCCGCAAATGTCGTCTACGCAACGACGCGTCGACGCCATGCAACGTTATAAATAGAAGTGGAAGCAATGATCAAGTCGATTCCTTTCATCAATGTTCAGTAAGCAATTTGTATATACTATGATCAGATGTGCGGCGTCCGACCCAGTAATTCCTGAACTGTAAGCAAATAGTGCAGACCCTGATCAGGCAACGCGGTTAGCTTGATACATTCAAGTGCAGCTTCTTCCCTAGGGCTATACCCGGTTGGAATTCTTTATCAGCATCTGTTTCTGAGGCCCCTGACTTGGTATCCGTCTACTCTCTCGTTTTAACAGCTAGGTAGGGGCCGGTCTGTAAGTAAAGTCTGAGGGATTTTTGAACCTGTGCCAGTTGGGCGACGCTACTGTAGCCGGAGAGGTCTGGTTTTCAATGACGATTTTAAAAAACCGGCAGGAATCTTTCTTTTCTTTCTTGTCTATCCACTATTTATCTTTCTTTCCAATATTTCCCATTTTCTTTTTTCACGCGCCATCAGAGACACATACTGTTCAAGTACGAATAATGTCCCTTAACGAACAGATACAGATACTTAGGCTGACGTGACAGGGCGATGATGCTTCTTAAATATTTGCCTCTTCTCACCTCTAATAAAAGTTCAACATTGAAAATTAGCCTTACAGTGAAAAGTGGGCGAAACGACTAGGGGGACGAAACGACTAGGGGGACGAAACGACTCGGGGGGCGAAACGACTAGGGGGGAAACGACCAGGGAGGAAACGTCTTGGGGGCGAAACGACTAGGGGAGGAAACGGTTTGGGGGCGAAACGTCCCGGATTCCCTCGGCCGACCTATGACTTCAACAGTAACATAGTACTAAACACGCCTTACAATGTGACAATGTCTTCCCCCGACATTCTTGCATCTACCAACTTATCTAATTTCCCAATTTAGCAATTTTCCAAAAATCATTTTACTATTATTATTTTGGGAGGTTCGGTAATGCCGTATTGATATTTCAGTGGTCGTCCATATTTGTCACTGTCACTAAATTAAATGTCATTATTTGCAAAATACGTCATGTTACGCTTAATTAAACATGCATTCTTTCGGTTGTTTTCAGTAAAACATTTCAAAATAACTTTACAAATAAACAGAAAATCGTACTTCGTTTTTATTTCTTTAATGTTTTCTAGTGCGATATTTCCCTGGGCATATTTTTGAACTTACTTGACGTCCAAGATTTATGATTAAACCTGGCTGCATTAACAGTTTTCTGCTGCATAAAAAGCACAACTCAGTTACGCCGGATATTTTTGCAGGACGACACCTATGAGGTCTGCTATTGGTAATATAAGAATGCTCTAAAACATCAGCTAAAACATTTTTTTCACACCTCTGAAATTAAGCGGTGGCTGCAAACGTGCTGACTGTCCCTGCTTCCAGATTATTATATGTGTGGGCGGCAATTACCGTTTGATAATAAATATGGCTATGTATACACGCATTAATTATCCCTTTCTAATCGGATTAGCGTAATCAGAGATGGTCGTCCGAGATGAATTAATTTAAGTGTTTGAAAGAGTTCGGTGATTTGAAAGAGTTGTGAAAAAGTTCGGTGATTAAATTTTCAGCGTACTCTATACTGACATCCGGTGTAAAGTTGATAATGGTTTTATTTAGATGCCGCTTCTGGATAAACACCGTATGGCAGACAGACCTTGTATATATACGAGTTTACTTCCACTGACACAGGAAATTATTGGACCGTGATTAGGACAATACATAGGTTGATACTCGACCGAGTATTTGAGTGTGTCATCAACACTCAACACGCAGGTTGTTTTCAGTTTTCACATTAAAGATTCGGAAAACAACTTCGGGGATAATCTGAAAAACTTGCGCTCTAGAACTATCAATAATTCAAAACAGTATCGGCGATAGCCGCCGATGTTCAACTTTACCATCGATTAAGTACTGTTGACACCATGCTTATCTATCTATCTATCTTCTTATACTGAGTCGGCATATTTGGTACACTCAGGAAAAGTCATTTTTTTATTATGCATACATCGTCGGTTCCTAAGGGAGTCAGTTTATTTCTTTTCAACACGCTGATTATTGATTAGATTTTATGATTAAGGGATACACGCCAATTATTATGGGATCAATTGAGAAAAAGCAATATGATAGCATAAGTATGGACCTTCTTTGTACACCTTGTCGCGCTGTAGTTGGCTTTAAATAATAAGGCCCGAGGCGTGTGTACAGTCTTATGTTTGAAAAAAGTCCATTTGAATGGTTGTGCAGAATCTTCTTTGATAACACTTCGTGTTCATATTTTTTCACTGACTGAAATTACAGAAGAGCCTGTATCTAAAACTAATAGAAAATGAAAATTAACGTGTCTCCGCTAGCGGGAAACAAAAACAAAAGAAAAGAGGCATGACTATTTCAATGTACTTTCTGTCTTATCGGCAGTGAATATGGTTCAAGATCGCCAACGCAAACCTTTAATTTGTGTTAACCCGTCTGCATTCGATAATAAACAAAATTACCAAAATAAATTGAGAGTACCACAGGGCACCGCTCTTCGCCCCAAACTGTTCAGAGTTTAGCTATTAACAAATATAAACAAAATTCTTTGAACGAAATAGCCCCATTAAAATAAAACAGTGACATAAAAATTGTATTTTCTAGAACATTTCCGAAGGTCAGATAAAAGTTCTTGAACAAATTTTGCTAGGGAACTTTTCTTCTAAATGCTGAGAAGATTCTAAATTCTCATTTGCAATGCTTTTCTTTGAGATGTCGTTTTACTATTTAATTGAATTTCAAGATATCTATAAATAATATTAATGATATCTATAATAAAAATATAGGATGTCAGTAAATATCATTAGACATCTATAAATAATATTAGATAATCTATAATTTATTTTATTGATATCCATAATATTTACAGAGATACCTATAATTCCAATTATAGATATCTGTTATTCTATCTATATAGATATCAAATATTGAAGAACATTTTAGGAATCAAATATTGAATAATATTTTAGGACATCAAAAATTACATTATTTGATATGTATCACATTCTTATGCCCCCGGAATCCAGATGCCGGGGGGGGGGGGGTGCATATAGTTTTTGGTCTGTCTGTCTGCTTGTCTGTTTGTCTGTCTATAAAAACCTTAACATTGGGCATTACTTTTGAATGGTAATAGATAGAGCTTTCATATTTCACATTTGTATACCTTATCACAAGACCTTTCCAGTGGTGCCATAATTTTTGTTCTCGTGACCTTGACCTTTGACCTACTTTTTTCATTTATTTAAAAACATTAACATTGGCCATAACTTTCGATTGGTAAGTGGAAGGGCTTTCATATTTCACATGTGCATTCCTTGTCAAAATACCTTCCTAGTGGTACCATAATTTTTGACCTTGTGACCTTGACCTTGATGTTTCATCTACTTAATTGGTAAGTGAAAGGGCTTTCATATTTCACATGTGCATTCTATGTCACAAGACCTTTTGAACAATCCCATAATTTTTTACCTTGTGACCTTGACCTACTTTTTAAGACTTGAACATTGACCATACCTTTCGATTGCTTAGTGATACTGCTTTCATATTTAACATGCGCTGTCCGGGGGCATCAGTGTTTCACAAACACATCTTGTTTCTTATATCCATTATCAAAAATTGTGATATCTGTAATTCAGCCGTTTAAATGATATTATAATTTGATTTTTAGATATCTATATCTGCAAAGGAATAATGGTTATCATAAATCAAATTTATAGATATCAAGAAATATATATTACATATCATTGATTACCTTTTATGATATCAAAAAATACTGATAATTATAGATATCAAAATGCTAATTATACATATCTATAATTTGATTTATAGTAATCTATAATGATTTATAAATATCTATAATTTGATTTACAGATTTCAATAATTTGATATATAGATATCTATAATAAAAATATAGGATATCAATAGTGTTAGATATCTATAAATAATATTAGATATCTATTATTTATTTTATGATATCTATAATATGTTGAGGAATATCTATAATTCCAATTATAGCTATCTATTATTCGATATCTTCGATATAATAGATATCAAATATTGAAGAACATTTTGGATATCAATAATTACATTTTCTGATATCCATTATTGAAAATTGATATCTATAATTCAGCCCTTTAAATGACATCTATAACTGGATTTTAGGAAACCTACACATGTAATGGAATAATGGATATCATAAAACAAATTTATAGATATCAAGAAATATATATTACATACCATTGGTTACATTTTGTGATATCAAAAAAATATTGATAATACTAGATTTCAATAATGTTAATTGTAGATATCTATAATCTGATTTATAGATGTCTATAATTTGATTTATAGATATCTATAATTTAATTTATAGATATCTATAATTTGATTAATAAATATTTGCAATAGAATTATAGATATCTGAAAATTGTATTTAATAGTAAAACGGGACCCTATATTTTTCTACTTGTAAATAAGTTGGAGTAGGAACTTTCCACGTGATTATAAGACCAAGTTAATTAACATTTTCCATATTATTGCAGATGCATTTTTTTTTCTAAGTCCAATTTTTACATGGGTTTCTGTGTAAAAAATTCCTGTTTTCATGATTCACGGACTTCCGTGTATTTCTGCATAAAAATTTTGGATTTACTTGGAATTCCACATTTTTTACATGGGAATTCTAAAATTGAAACTTAAGAATAACATGCAATTCTGAAAGAGGGGATGTTCCCAAAACAACACCCGAGACATTTTAACTCTTAAGTCCAAAAATTCCATGTTGAAGAAAGTTTAAGTATTAATAATCCGGGCGTATTTTTATTCCGGGCGGACTTGGAGAAAGGTAACAATCTTTCTAAAAGTTTAAGTTAAAAAATTCCATGTTGAAGAAAGTTTAAGTATTAATAATCCGGGTGGACTTTTTATTACTGGCGGACTTTGAAAAAAATACGCTTGGACTGATACTATAGAATACGCCTGGGATGGCAAAAAAATACGTGTCCGTGTGTATTACGCCAGAATTTTCTAAAATCCGTGAGATTTCCGCTTGGATTCCCCTTGGAATCCGGCTGGAGTCCGTCTAGAATTTTCGTACGGGTTTATAAGCACGGACGGTCCGCTTTGCCTGGGCAGACTTAGATCCTCTAAGTATTTTACCATTCAGCTCTGCGTGGAAGCACCATGCAGCCTTTCGATTTCTTTAAGCCCCAATGGGCGGGGGCCGAGAATCCGAACTGAAATATGAAACTTACCATCGAGAGAGAGCGCACACTGCCTGTACTTGTACCAATCATTAATCCCTGTTCTGCCTCCCATTCCGGGTCCGGAACACAGCACGGAAACTCGCCCAGTCCTCGGGCCAGAACAATAAGACAACACAGTATTGGCACCTTCATTCTGCTGTATGTGCAAACTTGTATTGAATTGAATCCTAGCACATCTGACTTGTACGAAATGTTGATATACTCAGTTTCAAAAGTTACGCATAACCATCATTATAACGACTACGAGAAATGAAAACCTCTCTAAACCCCACTTTATACAGGGAAAACTACTGGTTTTTCTAGGGGTATACATTATTTTCCTTATTTCTGTTCCAAAACATAGGTTGTGGGTACGCGTTAGAACCGCCTCAATGAGGCGGTTCTAACGAGCACCCACAGCCTATGTTAGAAGTATCAATAAGAAAAATATCACAAATATTCATCGGAAAAGTAGCCATTTTGGAGATATGAAAGAATGCACTATGTCATACGGACGTGTTATCGTAATAATGGCAGTGGGTGAGTGTTTTAGTTTTACGTCCCGACAACAGCTACGGTCATACGGAGACATGAACTCGGTTTAAAGACTCATCCGAAAGTCTGGAGAAGCCCGGGATCGATCCTGCAATCCCTGGTTTATCAGGCGAGTAGCATACCCACTACACCACAGAGGCTTCTAGGCGTAACCATCATGACAACGAGTACGAGAAATGAAAACCTCTCTAAACCCCACTTTATATAGACAAAACTAGGTTTTACAGGGGTATACATTAATTTCCTTATTTCTGTTCCAAGACATAGGTTGTGGGTAGTCGTTAGAACCGCCTCAATGAGGCGGTCCTAACGAGCACCCACAACCTATGTTGGAAGTATCAATAAGAAAAATATTACAAATATTCGTCGGAAAAGTAGCCATTTGAATGCACTATGTCACACGGATGAGTAATCGTAAAGTCAGTATGTTGGACATTGAGATAGAGATGGAATACAGTCCAACCTGTATTAAACAAGCACCTATGGGATATTCAAAAAAGTGCTTGCTTAAGACAGGTGCTTGCTCAATACAAGTGAATTTTACTGAATTTTCTTTTTTTGGGAACTGAATTCCTGTTTGCTTAAGACAGGTTGCTTTCTTAATAGAGGTGACCACTATGATAGGTTTGACTGTGCATAAAGGATTACACGACCCGAGGCCCACCCACGGAGTGTGCACTATAATCACATTGTGGGTCCGTCCATCCGTGGTCAATTTGTGAAAATCGCTGTAAATTTTAAACCGGCTGGAATATTTTGATAATTTTTGGCATACAGATAGATATGGCAAAACCAAACCCAAGAGATTGCCTTATGCCAGATTACTTTATAAATGACCATGCGAGGTAAAATATGTTTTAAGAAAAATGTATTTTTAACCGCTTGGTCACACGATCCGTAGCTTAGTCGGCGAGGCCTATTTGCGGAGTATGGATAACAATCACCCTGTGAGTACGTCCGTCTGTGGTCCTTTTGTGAAATGGTCTGTTTGTGAAAATCGCTGTCAATTCTAAACTGCATGGAATATTTTGATAATGTTTGGTATACTGATAAATATTGATAAGAGCTAATCCAAGAGATTGTCTTATGCCAGATCGCTATACAAATGGCCTCGCCGAGGCAAAATATTTGAAAACACATACGGAGTATAGCTTTTAAACCGCTTGGAATATTTTGATTACTTTTGGCATGTAGATAGAAACCCCAAAACGGGTACCCTGGCAAACAGTGCAGGCCCAGATCAGACGCCGCAGAACGCGGCGTCTGATCAGGGTCTCCACTGTTTGCTAAATGTTCAGTTATTTTCAAAATAAATTTTGAAGAAAAGCAACCTGACACCCCTCAATTTTTAAATGGACTCCTGCTATACATAAGAAGGAAGATTCCAGTTGGTACAAAATGGGTTAAATATACTTTTATCACATAACGTTGCTAGTATTAAATGTACAACGTCATGTCATAAATTCATATATTTACATTTCCAGTGCAAAGTCCAATGTAAATGTAGAAAACAATGCAGTTAATACTCTCAAGTAACGTCAGTCGAAACAGTGGTTCTCTATAGGCGTTGGTGAGGTCAACGCTTTTCTTCTTTTTGTTAAAAACTAGCGTATAAATGTTTTCATCTTTAAAAGTTTGCCCTATAAGTATTTTTCCCCCAGTGATGAGAGGCAAATAATGCAAATATAAAAAATACATTTATTTTTTCTCCTTTTCATTAAAGTATGAACGACAGCGGGGCGCTAGCAAAATTAACATGAACCCCTTTTGGGGTTCATTTACTTTGCACGCTACCCGCTGCATTAATACTTGCATGAACAGCAGAAAAATAAAAGACCACACGTGTAATGATAAATGGTTACTGACTCATAACGTCACGACGCCGTCCTTGACAACCCTATGATTTTTGCAGTATAATCCAATTTCACAATCGTTATATGATAAACAAAAATATTTGTAACTTTCAAAAGTGGACATAAAGACCAGGGTCCAGTTGTTCGAAACTAACGACGTCGTTAGTTAACGTATCGTTAAATCTTTGATCATTTAATTTGGCAAATATGCTAGTATTTTTGCTGAAAAAATGTGAGCAGCTTTTGCAAATGCAAAAGCTGCTCACATTTTCCCAGCAAAAATACAAAAAAAAATAGATATTGTACTTATTAGAAGAGTTAACAATATGACCACTAACGAGCTCGTTAAGCTAACGCTACTTTGAACAACTGGCCCCAGTTTCTTATAGTCCCAAAATTTGTCTCTTTCTGGAGGATTCTGGGCGTTTATATAAGAGAAAATACAACTGAAAGCTTCTAATTACGCTTTAAAAAGCAGATTTTGTCTTATTTATACTGTAACAGAATGTTTCAATTGTGAGACATAATTTCTGTCCTACAGTATAGTTTCCTTTTATCACATGGCCAATTTCCTGTTTTGGAGAATTACAAAACCAGCGATTTCACACGGCACGGAGTCATTACGATAATTCACCCGTGCGACATAGTGCATTTTTCACATCTACAATATGGCTACTTTTCTGATGAAAATCCTTGATATTTTTGTTATAAATGTTCCAAACATAGGTTGGGGGTGCTCGTTCGAACCGCCTCAGCGAGGTGGTTCTAACGAGTACCCAGAACCTATGTCTTGGAGCAGAAATAAAAAAATAATGTATACCCCCGTAAACCACAGTTTACTCTATATAAAGTGGGGTTTAGGGGGTCTTCATTTCACGGACTTGTTCACGTGATGTGCTGTTTAGTTTGTAATACTCCTTACCTGGAAAATATACGGGCTTTCTTGGCCTAATTGTAAAGAGCGCTGACTCATAATTATTATGCTCTCAGAGCTGTGAATCGCGCCTGGCTCGGCCACATGTGAGTCGCCAAGTTCTTCAAGTTCAGGGTACTCCGGTTTTCGCCTACCTCTGATTAGCGATAGGCTCGAAATAATTGAAATAATCTTGAAAGGGCCGTAAAGTAACAGCACCAAAAAGAAAAAGAAAATCCTTGAAAAGTTCAGTCAAAGCAAACAATAATCAAAGCGTTGGCCAATGTCAGGGAATGTATGTTGAAAAAATCGGTTAATAATTTCGATAACACACCCGTGTGGCATAGTTTATGTTTTTCACATCTCCAAAATTGCAACTAACTGATGAAAATCCGTGATATGTTTCTTATTTGCACTGCAAAATAGGTTGTTGGTGCTCGTCAGAACCGCCTCATCGAGGCGGTTCTAACGAGTACCCACAACCTATATCTTGCAGCAGAAATAAGGAAAATAATGTGTACCCCCGTAAACCCCAGTTTCCTAGATATAAAATGGGCTTAAGTGGGTGTTCAGTTCACGAACTTGTTCACGTGTTGAGGGAACTTTTCACTGACCGTTCTAAGGCGGTTCTTCTGTCGCGGATAATTTTTGTTACATTTCGTCTTTAAATGTATCGCTTATATATTTTTGTTTTGGATAGCCAAATGGTCATTTTGTGGAAAAGTGACTGTCCTTTTGGCTTTCCGCTGGTGATGTTTCCATCAGGTCTTTCCTTTCTTTTCTTTTCTTTCCTTTCTTTTCTTTCTTTCTTTCTTTCTTTCTTTCTTTCTTTCTTTCTTTCTTTCTTTCTACTGATACTGCGTCGGTCACATTTGACCATGACCGCAGGTTTACATTACATACACTCCACGTTTGCAGGATGAAAGCCTACACAGTAATCATGTAATTACGGTAGGGTCTAGTTATTCCATGCTTGTGTTTCTTTCCCTTTTTGTATCTCTAATGGAAGGGGTGTGTTAACTGTATTGTATTGATTCCTTGACGTTGACTAATTCATACTGAAACACTTGCATGTACTGTCAGTCCATATATTGTTATGCCAATCATCACAAAAATGGGACATAGACCCTGTCAGATGTCACATAAGGCGGTATGTAATATATGAATCTGACACCGTGTCCTGTTATAAATTGGTGTTTTCAACCCGAGAGATGAGGAATGACCGTGCTGAGCGGAACCGAGGCCACTCCGAGGTTCCGCTCAGCACGGTAATCCCAAGGATTGTAAACGCCCTTCTACAACAACTCCATATTACACACTTTTTCTTGCACAAAAAGTTTCATTTTACGTAGTCCACGTTTTATTTTTCGCGCAATGTCCTAATATAAACCACGCCTATACAAATACATTTTCAATTTTACCGCCCCAAATACGAAAATTTTAAGCTGAAAAAATGTGATATTTTTCTCATTTCTGCTCAAAATATAGATTGTTTGTACACGTAACAACCACCTAATCGAGGCGTTCTAACGAGTATCCACCATCTATGTTTTTAGCAGAAATAGTAAAAATAAGGTTTACCCCTCATAAACCCAGTTTTACTATATAAAAGTGCGGTTCAAGGAGGTCAGATCACGGATTTTCATAAAATTAGTAGCCATTTTGGAGATGTGAAAAATACACTATGTCGCACGGGCGTGTTATCGTAACGGTATTGCTACCCTACTGCTGGTCATAATTTTTATGATTTTTCTTAATGACCTTCGGCCAAGGTCAAGGAATGACCTTGACCTTGAATACTCATGTATTTCATTTGTTCATTTAGCTAACTGCATGTACCAGTTTTCATATCACAGGCTGCAGTAGTTTAAAAAAATACATGGTTTCACCCCACTGGTGAACTAATAGTGCTATAAATATCTTGTTTATCTTCTTATAGAAGATTCTCGAAAACTGAGTCACAGATTAATTTCATTTTTGTAAACAACATGTTTACAAGGAAAAGTACTTCAGAACCTTCCAGAAAGTTCTGGGTTGCATTATTTTTAGGAAATTACATCATCTTATTCCACAGCCCTGTGGAACATTCTAGAGAAATCTTAGGGTCTATAAAAGAGCTTGATTTTTTCTCCTTGAGTCAGACTTTTGAGTTTGAAGTTTGGGCTTTTAAGTAAAGTTATTTCTCAATTCTGTGCTGGATTGTTAAAGGATATTACTTTTCATTTTGGACTGCGAATTCTGTGGGATCAAGGAAAATAGATTCATTCAGGATATTTCATTCAGAGCTAAGTACATTTAATTTTCTTACTTCTGCAGGTTAAAGTTAACTTGTAAATAAATTTTGTTAATTTTTTCCAAAAGGCTTGTTTGCTTTTTCTTTCTGCTACGCCTGGCTCGTAACAGAAATTGGGGGCTCGTCCGGGATCAAAACATCTTGAGCATTTTAGGACTGACATTTTATTTGTCGAGCAAAAGAACAAAATTCCATTGGAATGCAATATGCCAAAATGCGTTTGATAAACTTAAAGCCATACTCAAGAGTGAACCAGTTCTCTTAGCACCAAACTTTAAAAAGGAGTTTAAGCTAGCTGTAGATGCTAGTGACGTAGGTGCAGGTAGTGTTTTGTTGCAGAAAGATGAAAATGGTGTGGATCATCCAGTTTGCTACTTTTCCAAAAAGTTTAATAAGCATCAGAGAAATTACTCTACCATAGAGAAAGAGTGTTTGTCTCTGATTCTTGCTCTGCAATATTTCGAAGTTTATCTTACCCCTACTATTGCACCGATTGTTGTTTTCAGTGATCACAATCCACTGACTTTCATACAAAAAAATGATAAAAAAAAATCAGCGGTTGCTCAGGTGGAGCCTTATGCTACAAGAGTATAATTTAGACATAAGGCATATCAGAGGGAGAGATAACATTATCCCTGATGCCCTTTCAAGAGCTTTAGCGGTGTCAGAAATTGTGTTTTTCTTTCATACTGAAGTGGATTGTGGATACATGTAATTTAATATGCTATGATCAATATTTTATTATTCCTAAAGCAAAAGAAAGCTTTATTACATAAATCTTTCTTCTCCTCGAAGAGGGGGAGTGTTATGCATAAGAATTTATTTTTCTGATTCCCACTTTCACCCCACTGGTGACCTAATATCTTGTTAATCTTCTTATAGAAGATTCTCGAAAACTGAGTCACAGATTAATTTCATTTTTGTAAACAACATGATTACAAGGAAAAGTACTTCAGAACCTTCCAGAAAGTTCTGGATTGCATTATTTTTAGAAAATTACATCATCTTATTCCACAGCCCTGTGGAACATTCTAGAGAAATCTTAGGGTCTATAAAAGAGCTTGATTTTTTCTCATTGAGTCAGACTTTGGAGTTTGAAGTTTTGGCTTTTAAGAAAAGTTATTTCTAAATTCTGTGCTGGATTGTTAAAGGACATTACTTTTCAGTTTGGACTGTGAATTCTGTGGGATCAAGGAAAATAGATTCATTCAGGATATTTCATTCAGAGCTAAGTACATTTAATTTTCTTACTTCTGCTTTTTCTTTCTGCTACGCCTGGCTCGTAACAGAAATTGGGGGCTCGTCCGGGATCAAAACATCTTGAGCATTTTAGGACTGACATTTTATTTGTAGGCAAGTAATTGTCATTTCTTATCAAATATAGATTTGACAGTTGCTTCAAAAGATTGGCTTTTCCCTATAGGCATAAAAGGGGATTGTCATTTCATGTGAATTGTCATTTCAGGTGAAATAGTACTTGTCATTTTATGTGAAATTCTCGTTGGGCTTGTCATTTAAAAAAATAAATAAAAAAACTTTGTCAAATTAACCTCAATCTGTATTTCCATAAATACTTTATCGAAAAAACAAAAAGCAAACATGTCGTTTGATTTGAAAAGCTTTTTGGCTCAGCCTACTCAGGAGTTGTTTAATCTGGCCAAAAGGACAGATTTGCTAGATATTGCTTCCCATTATGGGATCACTGCTGTTAAAACAAGCATGAAAAAACATGAAATCAAGAATATTTTGGTACAGTTTTTTGTTGATGAAGAACTTTTCGATCCATCTGCTTTGTCTCTCATTATGGTCTCTCATACTGAATCACAAATGAGACAAATTGAAGTAGGAAGGCAAATTAAATTAGAAAAGTTTCGATTAGAGATGGAAGAAAGAGAGAAGGCAAAAGAAAGAGAAATGCAGAGACAAATGCAGATGGAAAGATTAGAAATGGAAGAAAGAGAGAAGGAAAAACAAAGAGAAATGGAGAGGGAAAAAAGAGAAATGGAGGAACGCTTTCAGAAAGAAAAATTAGAAAAAGAAGAGCGACTTGAAATAGAAAGAAAAAAATGGCATTTTCAACTAAAGATGAAGGAACTGGAACTCCAGGGTCAAGATAGGGTGAAACCTACCCTTGTTTTTGACTCTGGTAGTTACTTTGATGCCACAAAGCATATCAGATTAGTTCCGCCATTTCTGGAAAAAGAGGCAGATAAGTATTTTTTGCATTTTGAAAAAGTAGCAGAAAATTTAAAATGACCAAAAGAGCATTGGACCTTATTTTTGCAAAGCGTTGTTGTCGGAAAGGCTCGAGATATTTACACTCAGCTGACTGTCGAGCAAAGCTCAGACTATGATTTGGTTAAGGAGCTTATTTTTAAGGCATATGAGTTGGTCCCTGAGGCTTACAGGCAGAAATTTAGGAATTGTAAAAAAGAAATTTCCCAGACCCATGTAGAATTTGCTCGAACCAAAGAACAGTTATTTGATAGGTGGTGTTCTTCTAAAAAAGTAGGCTCTGATCATAAAAAAAACTTAGACAGCTTGTCCCTGTTGAAGGGTTCAAACGGTGCACAAATTCAGACATTAAATCTTTTTTCGATGAGGGACAGGTTGAAACTTTGGAGGAAGCTTCTCGTTTGGCAGATGATTATGCTTTGACTCATAAAGTCTCATTTGTGAACAGGCCTTATCCTCGAAAACCTTATAATCCACAGACAGGTCCAAGATTCTATCCAAGTAATCCTTCTGGTAGTTATAGCCATGCATTTAGTTCTATGCCCAAACTTTCTGGTGAAAATAAAAGCCAGAATCCTTCAAAACCTTCTGGTAAAAATAGAAGCCAGAATTTTTCCAAACCTTCTGGTGAAAACAGAGACCAGAATCCCTTATCTCAATCTCAAGTAGTTTGTAACTATTGCAACAACACAGGTCATTTGATCTCTGAGTGTTTGAAATAAAAGCGACGAAAAGAAAGAGAAAGACAAGAGGAACTTAAGCCTACAGGTTTGACTTCTGTAAGGCCAAAACCACAGTCTTGTGCAAGGGAGGAAACTCTTTCGGATACCAAGTTATCTGAGACTGATTCAGTTATGGAGATTTATGAACCATTCTTATCAGATGGTTTTGTGTCACTAAATGGTGACAGTTATGCCCATTCTGTCCCTATTAAAATCTTACGAGATACTGGAGCTTCTCAAACTCTTATTCTAGCAGGTACTCTGCCTTTTTCTGAGAAGACTTCTTTGGGCCAAAGTGTCCTTATTCAGGGTGTGGAATGTGGATTTGTTAATGGTCCGCTTCATAACGTTTATTTGTCATCAGACTTGGTATCCGGTTCAGTGGCTGTTGGTATTAGACCTTCTTTACCTTTTAAAGGTGTTCATTTATTGCTAGGCAATGACCGGAGATAAGGTTGTGGTAAACCCACTTTTGACTTCTAATCCTTGCACTGATCAACCACCTGATCCCATTGAGCAGGAAATTCCTGATCTTTATCCGTCCTGTGCAGTCACAAGGGCTATGGCACGTAAAGCCAAGCAAACTGATGGAAAACAGGATTTTGATTTTACTGATACTTTTTGGGGTCAGTCTTTTAATGACGAGATAACAAGGTCAGTAATATGG